>JAYKAV010002486.1:0-115705 GCA_035582835.1 Phoebastria nigripes | reverse complement strand
GAGGAAGGAGAGGCGGTGGGGTGGCTCTGTATGTTAGGAAGTGTTTTGACTGTCTATGATTCTATGGTTCTATATCTTTGAGGTCCTGCTTTGTGCAAGGGCTTCAACCAAATGACCTCTAGAGGTCTCCTCCAGTGTAAACTGTTCTGTAATTCTGTGGTCAGTAGTGGTATACAGGATTATGCACTTTTGATGAGCTAAAGCCTGTGCTGTTGGAAAAAGCAAAGAGAGTGAGCAGAAAACGTGGCAGAGGCAGGGAAGAGGCATGGCCAACACTGTAGGAAGCAGCACCACTCTCCTGGCTGCATGACTGGTGGTCGTATGGGTAGTGCTAGCACCCACGTCAYGCTTAAGCTTTCCACTAACATGAGATCAAAGCACAGATGCCATAAGCACCTTCCATCAATGTCATTTTTTTGGTGCATTAATCAGGTGCTACTAGCTCAAGAACTGTGGTTTATCCTCTCCGCCGTCCTCATCCCTGTCCAGAAGTGGACCGATGTCACTCACTGTCCCTGCCAGCCTCGCATAAAGCAGTGGCAGGGACTGTACCAAAGGGAGTAAGAAGAAGACATGCTCCAGGACTACTCAGTCACAGCCATCATGTCCCTGTCGCAGCCCCCCATGCCATGCCAAATTAGAAAAGACAAAGGGATAGGCTCTCCCTCCTAGCTGTAGGCGGCCACAAAATAGGCTCTTGGATCCAAGAAAACCAGCGAGGCTGTTTGGTCCTCCTTCTCGGTAGGCATTTGATATATGGCACAAGACCTGGGCCAGAGGAGTTCCTATGGGGGTAGAGAGGCCAGTAAACCAGCTGCCTGGGAGAGAGGCCAATAGCCTACTGCAAATAACATTGGAGAAGGGATGATAATGTATCCCTGGCTGCTCAAGACATTGTTAGGAATGGCAAGTCCCAGCAACAAGTTCAGTCTTGTGCCCTGCCCTTTGAGGATGATGGCTTCTGCCTTGGTTTTGTGAGCCTAGCTTAGCTGATGAGGTGGTTTTAGGTAATCAAAAACCTTAAAGTTTACCTTAGGGGCTAATTACAATGCCCAAAGCAAAGGGAAGTGGTCAGTTATGACCAAAACTTTTATATTTCGAAGTCCTGCCTGAATATTAAGTATTCCTTGGTACCTGCCAATATCSTCTAAAGCCCGTATTAAGTCAGTAATTGGAGAAGTTGGGGGATAATTGCTGTTTAGAAAACCATATACACTGAAATTAGTTTTAATGCAGCATATTTTTATACAGTTGAAACTCAGGTATAGAGTCCTACTTATTGTCAAAACCCAGCAGTTCTATCCACTATTTTTTTAAACACTCGGAAAAATCCCATGATATTTCTAAACTTTATCCAAGTCAGCTTGAAATGGTCTACAGACTGGCATCTGTAGAGTGTCCTGAAGTGACAAAGAACAGCAGAAAGGGCTGATTGAAAGTGTGTATATGACCTGTCTTCTGTGAGACGTTTTCTCCAGCTGTGGCAACATGGATCCCTGTAGAGCCCTATCAGGCCTACACAACAGAGTTGACAGGGATGCCTACTTGAATTAAGCCAGTAAATTTGGCTTTTATCACAACTTAAGAACAGCTCTACTGGGTCATACCAAAGGTTTGTTTAGCCTAGCATCCTGTCCCTGATGGTGTCCAAAAACAGGTGCTTAATGAAGAGCAAAAGAGTTGACAAACATCAAGTGGTAGCTCCTTATTTGCCTCTTTCGGCCTCAACRTTTGCAGCTCAGGGATTTCCTGAGACAGTTTTTGCATTCATCTGTATATAGAAATTAGTATGCAATTAACCTTGGGTTTGAATTTTACAGTACTCTAGCAACTCCACAGTAAGTCCTCAAATAGACAAATTTTAATGTGCAATAAATGTGAGGTGATTTAGTCTGATTTGCATGGAATAGGAAAAAAAATCCACAGCGACTTGTCAACAGGCTAGCTAATACACTCAGTTATACTGTTACAAAATTTTCCTATATAAATAGGCCCTCAGAAAGCCAGCAGAGAAAAAATATAGCATTGCAATACTTCTTGGAATGAGTAAAGTACTTAGTATTTGTTCAGCATGCTTACTTCTTTTTTCTTCCTATTGAATCCCTTTGGATGTTCTGATATTTTACACGTATCAAGACAATTTCTGACAGCAGTCCTCTTCACTGTGTTTTTCTTACCATTTCAAAATTTTAATTTCTTTTCTGACAAATTAATCCTATCAAATGCCCCACAGAGTGAACAGCTTAGGGCAGTGTAGCATAACTTACAGGGTGTCAAAATACGAAAAGATTTTCTAGYGGTCTGTACATCAGAGGACAGAGATCTGGTGTCCTTGAAGGGACATATTGGTTTTTTTCCTCAGAGTTAAAAACATTCTATAATCCTGCTTAATTCATGTTCTCATGCCAACAGAGCTTGACTCATGGTTTTTCAATTGAAAAGAAAGCACCTTTGAAGAAAAATGTATTTCTCTTTTTGTAAGTAGCCCAATGGTAGACTATTCCGGTTTAGTTCAGAGAACTAAAACGTTGATTCACACCTTTCCATGAAGAACAGTGGTAGCTCTGTGTGTGTATTATCCTTTACTATTGTTTTCATTAAAGAAAACTGTCTCTGGTCAGTCTTTACTTGCATAAGAATCTTCAATTTTGCATTTCATTTCACAAGCCAGTTACTGCATATTCTTTATGAAGTTCATTCTGCAYTTTAGTTTATGGATGTTTCCTGCTGTCCCTCTGTGCTCCAGTGTTTGGGCTTCATCAGGAATGTACGTGCCCAGAAAGCGCAGGACTGGACCTCTTCTAAATATTGGTGAAAAGAGTCCTCATACATTTTTATATGTAAAAATACCTGAAATGAAACAGCCACATTCATGCCAGTGTGAGTAATAAATACAGTTACTGATAAAGAATAAGAATGGCAGAAATCTGGAATCATATCTAGAAGAGTCAGCCTATTTTGTGAATTTTTCTGTAGATAACATGAGCTAGAGATCTCATWCCACTGGTAATGCTTTAGGAGAAGTCCTGTGATTGCTGAAAAAGGGCCAGAGATAGTAGTGAAAGTAAGTAATTCCTTACCCTATGCTTTAAAATATTCTTATGATTTTTACTGTGTTTCAGGAAAAGCTGTCTGTCCGTTTAAATCATGGTCTGCTCTTGATTAGTGAGTGAGTGACTTCGCTGTAGCTCTGAGTCTGCTGACGAGGCCAGGCACGGACATTCACAGCCCCTTCAGACGCAGAGCGGCAGCAAGGCATGGCTCACATGGCTCTCTGGCACCTTTCTCACTGTTTAAAGCAGATCAGCCTGGGCACAAGGCTTTGGCTTGCAGACAGGAGCAAGGTGATGCCAGGCCAGCTTGGATCGCTGGCTCTGGCACGTGGACCACAAGCAGCTTCCCTGACGTGCTCCCGCCCTTAAGAGCTGCAGCATCTTTTATTTACCACTGAGTGGAGTCCTTATCAAGACTGCARATGTGCAAGGCTTGGTTCCCCAGTCTGTTGCATGACATTTTGCTYAGACCAGCTTGGCAATGAAGATGTGCCTGGCATCGCAGCCAGATGGTCCAGGGCATGGGTGAATGCAGGGGTCATCAACAAGGCACCACAAATACAGGGTTACCTTTTTGGGCACTGTTGTCAAATACATAGTTTCTACCAATAGTTTAATACAGGCATTTTTTTTATTTAGCAACTGAGAGGCCTGCTTATAAAAGAATATTAAATTCAAAATACATGTATCTTTACTCATTATGGCTCACTGGCACTTTCTTTGGACAATGTCCTGTATCAGATACTCGCCTTGGATCTCTTCCTGTGGCCATGATTACAATATTAACCCATTTGGAAAGCTGGGTTGATGCTCCTATGTATTCAACTCCTATGGTCAATTAGATGAGTGCTTCCAGTAGGTTGTAAAAGTTGCAGCTGGTATTCCAAATCAGGGTCCAAACCGGATGTAAGGCTCCAAGCAATTGGACTCCCATGTCCTCAGGAAATTAATTATAGCATCAGCGTGAAAAAAAAAACCAAACCCAAACAAACAAACCAAAGAAATCAATTGGGAAAAGAAAGTAAGGAGGTAGGAGTTGAAAGCAATGTTTTCCTCCTCTTCACGTTTCTGAGTGGCTGTGGGTACATGTTGTTTGTCATCCTGCGGTCACGTATCGTCTGTCTCCCAGCCTCAGATTCCCTCCCAAGACTGCTATCTACCTCTCAGTCCTCTGCTTCTTGTTAGTATCTTAACMCCTGCACATTTCTTGCCAATTCCCTGTTTTCCTCAGTCTGTTCATGATGAGACTGATGTGCAGGGACCCTCAGTGAGCACCCATTATTTGCTCGTCTCTGCAAAAGCAAATTGCCGTGGTGGAGCACACATGGATCCAGTCTCTTCCTTCACATCATTCCYGTCTGTGCGAAGAGACAGAGGCAACAGAGAGAAAAGCACAGAGGTGCTTCACCTGGTATGTGAAGAAAAGCAGGTGATGATGTTGCACACGGGGTGAAGCAGTTATCCAGCCATTCTAGTCCGTACACAGGAGCGGTATCACTCAGAGATACTCAAAATGTGAAGTTCAGCAAGGTAATTGCAAAAATAGCAATTACAATTCCTATCATACAGCATTTGTGCAAATCTGTTGTGATGCTGGAAATGTCAAGTTCTTAGCTGATAGAATTGCATTTTACTTCAGTGTCTTATAAAAACAATCAGTATATAAAGCTTCAGTACACAGACACATTGTGTTCTTGTACTGGGATGTGTCACTTCCATGTCACACAAACTGTATTGTGAAAAAAYGTGTCTCTTCAGATTTGTAAGTTTCAAAAATATCTAATTTTGAATTTAGGAGGGATTTCAATCATGCTTGAATAAACATATTCTCTCTTGTTCTGGATGCCACTGAAACAAAAGTGCAAATGGAGTTTCTTCTAATGCTAAAGTAAGCAATAGAAGGCATGACATAATTTAAAGGTTAAAGATCTTAGAATCTTATCTATCCTGTCAATAGGAACCTTTTATCATATACATAATAGAAATAGGGAACTGAAAAGGTCCTGCCCAAAGGCAGTGTCAGCTAAAACTAAGCAGCTGCTGACAGATACAACCTCTTATAAAGTTTCCAACAGTGATGATGATTTCACCCCTCCCCTGGGCAACCTACTCAAAGCTTCTATACTAATAATGTCGGTGTGCTTTGCAATGTCGCCAACTCCTCAGGACAGCTGGGCTAAAGCAGAGCACATCTATGCTAGTAATAAGTTCTTGGTTGCTCCAGAACAGGCTGGTGGTGGCTGTGTTCAAACTGCCTCATGGGAATGGTCCCTCGAACGCTGGACGTGCCGAACTGGACCTAGAAATCCCTTTGGGGGAGTGCTCACTGGTATGGGTGAAGGACACATGCCTACATCCATTTACAGGATAGACAACTCTGCAATAATGCCTCTTCCTGAGCACTGTTTAATTTAAGTTCATTTGCCAAGTTTTAATAATTTATTAAGTACTGCTTTTGCCATTATCTGAGTTGTTAACATACAGARTGGCAGCAAATCTTTCCATAAAACTCTTGTCAGTACACCTTCCAGTTCAACATAAACTGTTAATTACTGCTCTTTCCTTAGGGATTGACTATGATTCCTTACTATCTAGTTATTCTCTCATGATTAACAAATAGTACCATTTTTTCTACTGCCTTTCCAGGAATTCAAGTTAGTCTGCCTGGCTTATAATTCCTTGCTTCCTCTTTTTGCTCATACTGTTTGTTGTTTTCTGATATGCTCAAACCCTGTCTAGCTTTTATCAGTGTTGACTGAGAATTATAAACCTCTCCAAGTACCCCAGCCAGTCTCTAAGTGTTAAGACTAATCAAATGCATCTTCTTTTTTAAAAAAAGCTATATATAGTAGATAAAAATAATGTATGGGGTTGTCCTGCAGCCCAAACATCACAATTTGTTTTGATCTTTAATGCATACTGTTGTTTTATAAAAAGTTGGGCAGAACTTGTGCAGAACTAATCGATGTTCACGGTATAGGAAATGATCTTGCAAATATTTGTTCATCTTCTGTTGTTTACATGCCTCCTAATGAAGAGTCTGACAAAATGTTACTGAAATGAAGAGCATACTTTAAACAGTGCATGCATATGTTTTGGTATGAAGAATTAAGCTCATGAATGCAGTGACACTGCCTCATGTAAAATAACAAGGAAAATGTATTCTGCACTGAATTTTTCCAGAACAGACTTAAGTTTCATAGACTGTGATGCTGCCAAGGAAAAGAGCGAGATTACTAAAAATGTGGGCAGGAGCCCAAACTCATTTTAAATGCACATTGGCTTCATAAATATGGAAATTCAGCTAAGTTAAGAGCACTGTACATGCAGTGATATGAACAGCATGCACAAAAATGTACTTTGATGGATRATGTGCCTACTTAGATGAATGTTTAAAGGTAAGTGTTAACTGAAAAAAGCATGACATTGGCTGCAGAGAATGTGGCCTTGGATAGTCCTTTAGTTGGGAACTGGCTGTGACTTGAATTTGAAGTTTTGGCCAAGGCTTACCAGCTTTCTAGAGGTAGTTCAGATCATCCTAGCAGTTTTTAATGCTGTGTATCATGACACAAGGTCTTGTATCTGAGGAGCTGAAAACATTTTTCTAGATGTCAGTTAGACTTCACAACACCATCATTTTGTGCAGATGTAAAAATTAGAGGATGTATGGTTTGATTGGAAAGGAGGAGGGCCTGATAGGTTGCACAAGGGCAGAGCTGGGAACAGAAACACTAACCTTTAACTTTTTCTGTGTCCAGATATGTTGAAAATCAGGGCAGGTTTAGGCAGTGCAAAATTTTCTTACTCACCATAGAGATTCTGGTTTTGCCCACAGAAATCTGGCTGGAGATGACCAGCTCATTTCACAGCTGTCTGTCAAATGGATGTTTCTACATATAGCTTGTTCCTACATTCTTAATTATTTTTCACTTCCTCTTCCATCCTCTTAACATTCATTAGACGCAGAGGTAGGAATGGCAAGATTCGGCTTTGCAAGTTCCTAAGTTTCCTCTTTCTCTGTCTATGCTTTAGTGAAGAAATTGCTAGTTTTTGGTTAATAATGCAAAAGAGCACCTGGTAATTTTTGTCTGCATTAGATAATTCCCCAGGCTGTTGACACCAGTGGGTGTAATCCAGTCTTCCTGTCTGAAATGCCCAGGTTGACCACTTTTTTCTCAATTTTCTCACTTTTTCTCAGATTTCTTTTAGCAGAGAGCTAAGTAGTGTATTGGGTGCTTCTCCCTCTCTCTACATTTTGCTTGGGATATATATCCCCAGAAAACAGCTTGGTACATTTATGCTAGGTGTTTACCTCTTCCCTGAGAAGGCAGGATTCAACAAGAAACATTAGATGCCTTCAGCATTTTGTGCTCTGGTCTGCTGAAGTCTTTTTTAAGAYGGTTACATGGTGCTAGCCATGGCTGCAGATTACTGACTGTGGTGTTTGTAACAGTCAAGGTGTTTGTGGAAGACCAGCAGTGGGTAAAAGGAGTTGAATCTAAACCCTTAAAAGTTCCCTAAATGTGGTGCCTGGCTTACCTTAGGCGAGGACACYCTCCACCCCTCTTTTTGTGTTCATGCAGCAAAGAGTAGTGAGTCAGAGAGAGAAGAGGCWAGAGGGAGGCCAGTCTAACTGCATGCCCATGGCTGGTGGCTGGGCTAAAGCAGACCTGGAGCCCTGGCCTCAGCTCCATGCGGCATGTGTGGTTTGCATTGTCAGCACAAACTAGACAAAAAAAYCTTGTCCTGCAAATGGGATCTGAACCATAAAACCCAAACATGACCATCACCCTTGTAGCTCTTTTCAAGCTCGTTAGTGGAGCTCAGATGACTGTCTGCCTAAACATGGATTACTTTAGGCAAAGGATAGGTGCCTTTCTCTCCAAAACAGGCAATTCTGCACAAATGGCGTGACCAAAGTAGTGTGCCCAGGGCATGTTCAGGCAAAGTAAGGTGATAGCTTCAGGATTAGGCGGTCTTGAGAAGTAGGTAAACTGAACTGATGACTGAGCCTTAGGCAAACCACTTTCTGCTTCCATAGAGTTATAAATTCAAACCAAAAAGCAATAAAAGAAAAACAAATTGCATTGCAGTGATATTACAACTCTCAAACTATGCCTGGAAGAGCTGTGATAAATTTAGATGCCCTTCATAACAAAGAAATCTGGAAACTATTTCAGATTAAAGCCAGCCCTTAGAGCTGTTCACAGAGCTCCTTTTCCTCTTTATTTGAACTACTGTGTGTAACTTCCCATAAAAAAAAGAAACTGAKCCCTACAGATCTTTTTATAGTTTTGTAGTTAAGAGATTCTTTTGGTAACAGTCCATGGAATGTCTGCTCTCTCTATCTCCTTCTGTGCTGTTAATGATGAAATTTCCTTCCTCTTTCAGAAAATAGGTTTGATACAATTGTAGTTGGAAGGTGTGTGAGGAGGGGAAGAACTACAGTGTCTTCCTTGCCAGTTGATGTAAAGAAACTTCAGTTACTGACATTTTTCACACACCCTTGTTACCTATATTTAAAATCATGTTGTGGACCTCACTAATCCACAGGTAATGGGGGAAGAAAACAGACTTAAATACATTTTCTGTTAACCTTTCTGCTTCAATATGCGTCTCTTAAATATTCAAGTCAAATGCTGCATTTAGATATGGTAGGGAATTAACATAAAGAAAGGGATTAAAAAGGTGTAGAAAATTATCATAGAATCATAGAATATCTCGAGTTGGAATGGACCCATAAGGATCAWTGAGTCCAACTCCCTGCTCCTCACAGGACTACCTAACGCTAAACCATATGACTAAGCGCATCATCCAGATGCTCCTTGAAGTATTAGCCCATGGAAAATATTTTGAAGGGTTTCTTTCTGGAAAGTAGTATATGTTTTTTTTTATAAGGAAGGAAACAGTGATAAAGCAAAGGAAGAAAACAATGACTCRTCATAGAGATAATATAAAGAACAGGCATTTTCCCAGTTATTTTTATAACTATATACTGTTATCGAGGAAGTATGGCTGGGCTAGTTATTTTTTTCTTACACAATCCATTATTTAAACAATAGTCCAAAGATGCACGTTGATTATTTCCAATGATTACTGAGGCTCGGTTAACAAGAAGCAGTTAAAGGGTAGTACAAAAGGTTGATGAGTGTATCTGTAAATCAGCAGTCATGGAGCATACATCCGTCTGCTGTACCTCAGCCAAAATATTGAGGTTCAAATGCTCTTGGGTCATCAGGCAGGGCTAGGCAACATCTGCAGCTGTGATATGCACCCTCGGGTGCAGTCTCCCAGATGGGGGCCTGCCTTCCCTCGAATGTGGCACCTGTGTCCCTGTCACTGGAAAGAAGGGCTGAAACCTCCTGAGCTCCTGGTGCTCACTCAGATGTCTATCAGGATGGTGATGACTTTGGCTCTGCAGTTTACTCTCTCGTTTTAGCATGCTCTTCTCATTTTAACACCCCACTCTCTTATTGTGGAAAATAAGAGAAATGTTTAAGCAGTCAGCTGCTGCTTCTCTCCAAGGAAATCTTGGCTAGGTCTCACCATCCCTTGCGAGTCCAAGGCTGATGTTGCATGGTGGACCTAGAGATTTGCCCTTCACACCGTAGCTTTTCAGCCCTCCCACCTGCCTCCCACCCGCCCTGGGTCTAGTTTGACCTTGTTATGAGCTGCTTCAGCACATTAAGGAAAAAAGGGCTACATCTTTGCTGTCTTAGTGTGCTGAAACGGCTCTGTATAGAAGCAGACAGACCCAGTGCCAGCTCCAGGGTGAGAGTGGCCCTGTCCAGCTGGGCACAGGGCACAGAGAGGCCATTGCAGGCCCTGGGGGAACTGACTCAGGCTGTCGGTGAAGCTCAGCCTGAAATCTCCTSTCCTTCACCCTTCACTTTTCTCTTGCTCATATTGTAAAGGATGATTGAGTTTTATTTTTCACCAAATTTGCTTGCTTTTTAAATTGAGCCTGTGTCGCTTTGGTTATATGATTGGGCTGAGGAACTACAGACCCTTCCCCACCCCCGCAAACTAGAGTAGCGTTAGTGCCTCATGGGGCTGGTAAACCAGCTGAGAGGTCACYGAAGTGGATGGGCCACCTGTGACAACTTCTCAGTGGCAGTCACTCATCCCTTCTCATGCTCTTCCCCAGTGTCCCACAAGTGCCCAAGACTTGCTTGTATTGAACTGCATTAACATGGAAGTTAAGGGTTACATCAGTTTAAGACTGCAAATCAATGTCATAATTATATTTCTTTTCACGAGYATACGTGAATGTTGAACTGAAACCTGGGAAATATTTCTTAATTTCTAGAGATAGAAAGGTAAACTGGAAAACCCTGAAGACTACTCTTGGTGAAGGAGAGACAAGTGAGTCTGGCTGATATTGACAACTACTTTCCTATTTTGTTTTTTAAAAGTCTCTCACTAAATAATCTGCCCAAGTACTTAATTATACTATTAAGAAGTTTTTTCCTGGTACCTAATTCTCCCTTGCTAAACTGATTCCATTGTTTCTTTTCCTGTATTTCTTGTCCTTTTCCAAGTAGATATGTAGGATAATTTATGACCTTCCTTCATGCAGCAACAGTTTACATCTTTGCAGACTATTATCATGTCCTGCTCCAGTCTTCCCTCCTGTGGACTAAGTTCTTCCAGCATCTCCTCAGAGGGCATGTAATTCTTCTGCATCTTTCTGGGATTATGGTATTCCTTTAAAGAGAAAAATTAGCAGGTTTGACATTATTTGCACTTGAAAAGTCTTCTCCCTCTATTGAAAGGGGTTTTTTTGTTACAAAAAGAAAACAAATTCCTAAAAGGCACAGATAATAAAGAGTCTTTTTAGTTTGTATAACAGAAATAAGGGAGGAACCTTACACACAGAGGACCACATATGATTTTATGGATGGAATAATAAAGTGGTAACGTAATGAATTGAGGTGTTAATTTGGAGTATGTTTAGGCAAGGCCTAAAGATGTTTTTAGCCTCAGCTATCCTTACAAATTGTTTATGAAATCAGGCTGGGCTGATACCGAACACTTCAAGAAGTGAGGTTCTGATAATGATCCAGTGGCTTCCTGTGTCAAATGTGTAAATGTACATCTCAGTCAACAGAATATGTTACTCAAAGCATGTTTTGGGGTATATCATCTTATGGAGTTCAAAAGAGAATATATAAATTAGATGGTCCTATCAGATAAAGAGAAATTTTTGATCTGAAACATGTTTCCTCCACTCCTGCTCAAGATGAGATCACTGATATTTGTTAACTGCACCTGCCAAATCTCAGAGTTAGATGGAAGATAAGAAGATTGTCAGGATTTTTACTTTAGTAAAATGCTTTCCTGAATTGAGCAATAGTGTTACATTTACATCTTGTTCTTGCTGTGCAAGCATGCAATGTATAATGAGTCTAATAACTTTCTGGTAACTGCTAAAAAATAAGACCATTAGCAAAGTAGGTGTTAAAGGAATATCTCTTCATCACAGTCAAAATTCAATGCTATTTCTTATGCTCTTTTTATTGAATTATCCACAGTTTTCCCCTCTTAAACCAAATTAAATTTATTGTTAAATCTGATTTAGGTATGTGTAACTCCTTTCTCCAATATTCTAAGACGTTATGCATCTTGCATAATTTCTAGGAGATTACCATTAATGATTTAGCATTGCTACATAAAATTTTTCAGTCCTTCAGTCTGAACATAAGCACATAAGACAAAGCTGATTTAATTTCAGTTCACATCCTTTCCTTTCTCTATTTTCTGTTCTTTCTCAATGTAGTTAACACTGTTGACCATTCTACCACAATTAAGTTATTTTGTGAAGACTAAAATAACAAAAACTTGATGTATTTCTTTCTTCTTTATGTTATACCAGTACTTCATGGAGCTATACTTTCTTTGCATTTTGTTTTTCTTTTTGTTCTAGTATTTTTATAGAGTACATGACTTTTTCTTAATACGTAATAAATTCTAGATGTGAAAACAATACGGCCATTTTTTATTACTAATTGTATTGTATTGCTGCTAGCATGATATAGGCTAGATCATATGGACCAAATTATTCATCCCATCACAAATATTCACACCATTTTTTGTAGAAAATACAAGCCAATTTTATGACAATATGACAAATTGGTTTTTCATTACCCCCAAAAAACTTGCTGACATTTTAAAATTTTAGTTTAGTTAATTTAATACTTCCTACTCTGGATAAAAATAAAGTGCAGACTTTTCATGCATTCCCTTGCTAACTAGGGAAAATTAACTTCATAATTCCATATTAGGGAGATGATTTTTCATTTAAAGTTTCATTTTACATTTGTTTGTCACTAAATGTGCTTTTAAAAAGTCTATTGTCTGTGTAGTTGTGGTGGGTTGACCCTGGCTGGACGCCAGGTGCCCACCAAAGCCGCTCCATCACTCCCCTCCCCAACTGGACAGGGGAAAGAAAATGTAACAAAAAGCTCGTGGGTCGAGATAAGGACAGGGAGAGATCACTCACCAATTACTGTCAGGGGCAAAACAGACTTGGCTCGGGGAAACGGATTTAATTTACTACCAATTAAATCAGAGTAAAGGTAATGAGAAATAAAAACCTAAATCTTAAAACACCTTCCCCCCACCCCTCCCTTCTTCCCGGGCTCAACTTCACTCCCGATTTTCTCTACCTCCTCCCCGCCAGTGGTGCAGGGGGACGGGGAATGGGGGTTGCGGTCAGTTCATCACACGTCGTCTCTGCCGCTCCTTCCTCCTCAGGGGGAGGACTCCTCACACTCTTCCCCTGCTCCAGCGTGGGGTCCCTCCCACGGGAGACAGTCCTCCATGAACTTCTCCAGCGTCAGTCCTTCCCATGAGCTGCAGTTCTCCRTGAACTGCTCCAGCGTGGGTCCTTTCCATGGGGTGCAGTCCTTCAGGAACAGACTGCTCCAGCGTGGGTCCCCCATGGGGTCACAGGTCCTGCCRTTAAACCTGCTCCAGCATGGGCTTCCCACAGGGTCACAGTCTCCTTCAGGTGCATCCACCTGCTCCGGCGTGGGGTCCTGCATGGGCTGCAGGTGGAGATCTGCTCCACCTTTAACCTCCATGGGCTGCAGGGGGACAGCCTGGCCTCACCATGGTCTTCACCACGGGCTGCAGGGGAGTCTCTGCTCCGGCGCCTGGAGCACCTCCTCCCCCGTCCTTCTTCACTGACCTTGGTGTCTGCAGAGTTGTTTCTCTCACATATTCTCACTCCTCTCTCCGGCTGCAGTTCCTCTGTTTGTTTTCCCCTTTCTTAAATATGTTATTCCAGTGGTGCTACCACTGTCACTGATGGGCTCGGCTTTGGCCAGCAGTGGGTCCGTCTTGGAGCCAGCTGGCATTGGCTCAGTCGGACACAGGGGAAGCTTCTAGCAGCTTCTCACAGAAGCCTCCCCTGTAGCCCCNCCCCCCAACAAAACCTTGCCATGCAAACACAATACAGCAGTACCCATACATGTAGTCTCTGGCAGTGCATAATGGACTTAAGATGTGAGGACATCGTAATTGTGCTCTTCTGAGACTCTTTGGTAACTACTTACTTACGCAATACCATTTATTCACAATGAATGCATATAAATCCTCATTCTTTAGAAAATGTTAGTAAAGAAACAATATCCTTCCTCAAACAATGTTCAAACTTGGTTTTCCTTAGGGAAATCTTTCCATTTTCCCTTTCATGATGAAGTTGCCTTTCTGCTTAATTACTCCATGCTTTGTGGTTGTTTTCACTAGGTATGTACAATAGTCAAGCAAATTAATGCAAAAGCCACGGTACTTTCAGTCCAAAGGTATGTTTCCCTAAGTTAGTTCTTATTTTGACCTGTGTGGATTTTATTGTCTGAACTTTTGATAAACAGAGCAGCTTCAAACTGATGCCTTTATGAGCCTGAAGGAGAAGGGTTATGAAGGATGGCAAACAGTACCTATCCCCATTGCTAGAATCTGACCAGAAAAATAGCAGGCTCATCTCACCTCTGTATCAAAATATTCAACTAAATTTGGCACAGCAAGACCAATTAATGCTATAACCCACRAGAGCAATCCCCTTGCAATCAGTCACCGATGGCTGGGGCTGGTCTGCAGGTGGAGGAGTTCATCAGTTGCTCTCACCCACCACAGCTGAGTGTGTGGGGAGACTTACCCTGGTGGGGATTGCTCTTTCAGCAGAGCAGATCCCAAAGGATCTTTGCTCTTGAAGGATCCCAAAGCACTTTATGGGTCTTTTTATGTCACTGTAGCTGTCTGTGAACACCTGGCACCAGTAATTGGCAAATTATCACCTGCAAAGCAAGCATCGCATGTTACCTCCCACCTGTTATTCATTTAGACTCATCAGATAGGCTGAGGTATAGGGTGCTGTTGATATTGYGCTGCTCTTTTTCCCTTAATCTTTGAGTAGAAGTTTAATGAACTCGGTAGGATTTCCAGGGAATCCTTAGCAAATCAACATTTACACTATCAGTAATCTGTTTATGAGATTAGTGTCTAGGATGTAGGTCTAGCAATTGAATTTGAAGTAACAGAGAATTGACTAAATTCATGCCAGGGAGTACAACTTTGCTTTTAGCCCAGCTTCTGACCTTCCAGATTGGGACTGTCCAACCTGCACTTCATGGCTGGATGCAGCTTGCGCTGGGGCTACACCCGTGAGCAGTGCTGAGATGAAGGTGCCTGACATTGCCAGATTTCTGAAGTGCAAAGGAGCAAGAAGGCAGTGCCACCTCCTGCCTGGCGCTCCCCGAGGTATGCGTCTGGTGGCTCACAGTGATCTGGAGGTGTCAGGTGCAGGTGACGTAGTGAGGTTTGCTCTTCTGGCTTTGCTCGTCCTTGGAGGCCTGCCTCAGGGATTTCGACAGCCTTGAGCAGCCACCCCTTTCCAGGAACCAGCAGAGCACCCCGTAATTCACAGTACGGGCCGTACGAGGAAAGGTGCAAGTGCACAAGGTGTGTTTGCAGTACCAAGAACGCAGTACAAATTGTTCAGATTTTTAACCCTAAAGCTCATCTGCAACCTGGCTGAAGGGATTCCTATCAAGTGCTTGTTTTTTCTTAACGAACCAATGTTTGTTTTACTGCCAGGCTGCAGTTGGCTCTGGTGTGGCTTGAGGAGCAGAGGAGGGTGAAGAAAAGGGACCGTTCCCTTTTTTCTTCGTCGTTATTGCACAATGTCCAACCGAGAAGAAAGTGGAATTCCTCTTGGCCTTGTTCCGTATGAGCTCCAGAATAAAAAAAGACTGTTAAAAATCCTGACAATATAAATGACAATGTATCTTTTATATAAATAGGCCACATGCTGTAAGGAAATGCTGTCAGTCTAAGACAAATCAGATCAGGCCAAAGAAAACTTTTGCTCTTTCTAGGCAAGGTATTTGGCAGCTGATTAAGAGACTTACTTTAAAAAAAAAAAAGTTCTAGAAATGCCTTTTCCAGAAAAAGCTGTTGACTTTATCGTTGTTGTCTATATTTTGTCATCATCTGAAAAAGAAAATTCAGTTAACTTTGCCCGTAACTTCCTAACATCTGTACCTAGCATTTCCTTGTAATTTCTTATTTCACAATTCAATTTCTCCTTTTTATTTTAATCCTGCAGACTTTCTCAGGGAACTAACTCTCTTTCTTGTGTTGTCTTTCTGCTGAGCAGCCAAGTAGGAACAAATCCTGTACCTAGGAAATGTAATCATCTTGGCCACAAACAGGAGATGATGCCAAATTTCCTTGCTATCACATTTTTGCTACAGGTGCTGAACCAATACGTTACTACACTTCAAATAATATTTTCACACCACAGATTGTTTTTTCCGTTTAGCAGTTTTTCTAAACAAAACAAAATATTTCCATGGTAAAAATCTACTGTGATAAAGTCAGGCCTTTATGCAGTTATAGGGACAGTCTATAGTGGTTGGGAGAGGAGTGCTGTTTCTTTCAGGTTTCCTATACGTTTGGAAACCAAACTCCTGAGTGCTTGCTCTGTGTTCTGGGTAAGAAGAGATATGTGGCATTTCCTGAAACTGTGGCTGGGTCGTGGTATGACTGTCTGACAAGATTCACCTACTTCACAAGAAAAACAGGGATTGTTTTTAAAATGAGCCAGTTTTCAGGTAGCTTTGGGTGCTGGTCTCCTAGTTGYATTTATGCAGAAATGAAGGTCAGTAGGACAATGGCAATTTCATTTAGAAGGGAAGAAATTTTTATAATGTCCTGTGGAGTGAATTTCACTTAAATCCTCTAAAATGCAATCCTGTCTCATCTCACACATAAAAATATGAGACTGACATGTTTTCCTGATGGTATTTTTTCACTGTGTAATTAAGGTGTAAGACTTAAAAGCTGAGACTGAATTTCTGTCTCTGGTATTTCACCGTTGATTTGATCCCATGAGCTTCCCAGATGTCTCTTCAGGAGAGATAGCAGGAAAGTATTGAGATATAACCTTCTGTGTATCACCTGCTTTCTCAAGTCAGCACGATTTGCCCTCAGTGAGAAGTCATTCTTTTTCGAAGGCAAAATTTGTGCTGTGTAGTCTTGTTTTTTTGAAAAGTGGCATGTGACAGAATATTTCCTTATTTAGCACTCAGAGCTTTCTATCCAACCATCCAGCCTTTGAAACTGAGGAGGACCAGTCACTGTCCTCTCTTCAGCAGGACTTTATTGCCAGCAACTCTCATCATCCAGCTTTTGGTGAAGGGAAGAAAAGCAAACAGCATTTACAATTATGTTTTCCGGGTTCTTGCTTGTTCTTTCTCTTGTCCACAGTGCTTTGCAGCTGGCGGGTAAGTGCCTCCCACTTGCCTCCTGTAAAGGTGTCTGTGAAAGTGCTTCCACGTCCTCTGGCATTTCTGGGTGATTTATGGTTCTGTGGCAGTGCTTATATGTACAWTATTAGTTTGGGACATATAGATGGGGAGCCTCTTAATGGCAGGCAAGAGACAAGGGCAGGATCTAACAGAAAAAAGAAATTGATAGAGAAGGAAGCAAAGACTGAATTCTTAATGGCTTTATTCATATATAGTGGCACTATCATTTCAATAACCCCAGAAGATCAGACCTAAGAAAATCGTGAGATATGTTTAAATGTCTATTTTTTTTTTTATTTTTTCCTTCTGTGTTCTGATTTTTGAGCTGTTCGTGTCTGGGTAATGGTTAGCAAAATCAGGCAGGAAAAACTTCTGGAGTGGTGAAATGTGGAATTATTTGTAGGACATTAAGATGTTCACAGATGATGGCTGTGCAATCCAGAGAGACTTAGTGCTTATGAAGAGGATTATTTTCATTCACTGTTTTGAACAGACTCACTGAATTCACTGGCATTGATAAAGCAGATGAAGTAAATTTCTTCTGAAATAAAATTGGATTAAGTTTAGGAAAGTTATTGTAGAATTGCAGTGACAATATTACTGCCATCCTTTTAGCTGCGCTTCTGTTGTAGGTGTTAAACAGATGGCTTCTGGAGACCTGAATGTTTAAGGTTAAATCCTTTTAGCTATGTAACTCCTGAATAAAACTGTTATGGGTTGCCTCAGAGTATGTGGTGTTTTTTTTAATCACCCATGGTATCACTGCAGACCAGAATAATTATTTTCAGTGTACTGTATATTATCAACTAAATTGATTTCAACATTTGCAGGCTTTTTAATGAATTTTCTTTAGCTTTTTAAATACGTTTTAATTAAATATGATGCCCAGTGATCAAGACATGTATCAGGGACCAAAATTGGTTATGAATCCCACAAGCTTTGGAGGGAAATGCAACCAGGTGGGTCACAAAGCACACCACAAAGCAGCAGAGCAAATTCATAGGCATGATTCACTACTGCTACTGATAAACTCACTGTAGGACTGAAATTAGCTCAGCTACTTCTACTTTACATTGGAGCCAACACTGTAGACATGATCAGAGAAACTACCTGGAGAGCTAGGGACCCAATTTCTGGTACAGGTGGGCCTTCTAATTTCCACCAGCCTTTCCACATTGCCAAGTGGTGGTCAGATGCCACTACTACCCAGTCCTTGCTACTTTCTCAGACTGCGATTGGTTTCCCAATGTCATTCCTAGTTTTACATTGCAATGGCTCATAGTAGATACTGCAGGTCTTGTAGGTCAGCAAGGCCAATGAGCCTGGAGTACCCCCTGTGAGGCCCAGAGGTGTTCACCCACATTTATACAGTGAAAAGGAAAGGAAATGTGGATTCAGGAATGGGGAGACAAATGGCTCAGCAAAGATGGCTGTGACCCCTCTAGGAGACCTGTAAGATCTGGCAGGGTGATGAAAGTTTGTAGAGGTCAGAGGTCTACAAGGCCATGCATCTGAGGATAGATGGAAACAGGGTAATGGTCATAGCAGTGTGGTTGAGGGAATTCACATGACTGACGTAAATCAAACAAGCTGTGCTCAGCTCTGCTGATGCTGCTGACTGTCACTAATGCACAGCATGGTGACATATAATAATGAAATACATATCCTATTGTCTACCTTATTGCTTTTTAATCAGTAAAATTGATGTTGCACTGGACTCTGTTCAAAAACATCGTGTTTTTATCTGATATGAATGCAATGACTCCTTGTTCTTGTGAATGGGAAGCAGAATCATGTCACATATCCACTATACATATATTCTATATTAACCATTTACTATGTATTGTTTTGTTTTACAGACATTGAAACATTTTTAATATATAATAAAGTAAACAAGCTCTGTCTTCAGGCGTCTATTGCGCAGTCAGTTAGAACTGCCACTTGCCATCAAGACAATGAATCACAAAAATTCAGGTGGATCACTGATCATCAGCTTATGAGCGTGAGACTGAACCTATGCCTGGGGGTGCTGTCAAAGGAGGATCAGGCTGTGATCACCCTGTATCCATGTAATCAAACAAGTGAGCTCCAGTGGTGGGAATGCAGAAATGAAAGCCTCCTTGCAATCCAAGGAGAAGATTTGTTTTTCAGTCCTGGCAATGAAGAACATGATAATGTTTTGTTAAAGAAGGGGCTGAGTGCAAAGAATAAGTGGAAGATCTATGGGGCCATGGATGTTTTATGTTCCCAGGGATATGAAGGTACAGAAAATTGATTCTTTCATCCTTTGCACCGATTTCTTTGTGAGTATTAGAGTGTTTTGGATCTTTGGCTCTGACTATTCTGATTCCTTCAGTGACCATCAGAGTTTTAGAAAATCAGTGTACTGAGGGAGTTAGCYTTGAATTTAATGTCATATTTATGGCCAACTATGTATTATATACATATAATATATATATTTATATATTATATAATATACACACTATTTTAGTATATATATTATAGTATATTAGTATTACAAGTATTGTAAGTATTACATATACTCTATATATTCTCTAAATATATTATATATTAGTATATACATATATACATACTTACTTACTCTTATACTATATATAAGTATTCTCTAAAGTAACTATTGCTCACCATACTGTGTCACTACATTGTTAATAGAGAGTATAAACACTGATAAGTTTCTTATACAGTGTCGTGGTTTAACCCCAGCCAGCAACTAAGCACCATGCAGCTGCTCGCTCACTCTCCCCAGGTGGGATGGGGGAGAGAATCGGAAGGGTAAAAGTGAGAAAACTCATGGGTTGAGATAAAGACAGTTTAATAGGGAAAGCAAAAGCCGCACACGCAAGCAAAGCAAAACAAGGAATTCTTTCACTACTTCCCATCGGCAGGCAGGTGTTCGGCCATCTCCAGGAAAGCAGGGCTCCATCACGCGTAACGGTTACTTGGGAAGACAAACGCCATCACTCCGAACGTCCCCCCTTCCTTCTTCTTCCCCCAGCTTTATATACTGAGCATGACGTCATGTGGTATGGAATACCCCATTGGCCAGTTGGGCTAGCTGTCCTGACTRTGCTCCCTCCCAGCTTCTTGTGCACCTGGCAGAGCATGGGAAGCTGAAAAGTCCTTGACTAGTAGGCTACTTAGCAACAACTAAAAACATCAGTGTGTTATCAACATTCTTCTCATACTAAATCCAAAACATAGCACTATACCAACTACTAGGGAAAAAAAAAAAAATTAACTCTATCCCAGCCGAAACCAGGACATACAGCAACATGGAAATGAAATTACATCCTCGAGAAAGAAGCACAATATGGGTGAGCTGAGAAAGGGCTGGAAGTACCAGTGTAGGCAGAGGAAGTGTGGCTTTTGTGACTCAGTAGATGAGGATGCTCATGGAATAATCATAATTACCAGTGCAATTACCCTTTGTGATTAGCTGAAGTCTGATTGTTCTGAATGGCTTTCCCACATCCAAAATGAATGTTCTAAAAACCACCTCACAGGATATTTRAAGTATTAAACTCTTAGCCTTGCATGTGGGAGCTTCTCCACTGTATGTGAGATACTTAAATGGTCACTGGAATAAAAACAGAGACGGATTGTCTAACCTGATGTTTACTTTTTCCAGGAAGTAGGACTTCTAAATATTAGTTCCTCCTCTTGCACATTTTATATAAATCTTAACATTGTTTGAAATAGTAGTATCTTAGGGTAGAGCTCTGGACCCTTATTAAGTTTGTAAAAGCATTTTGGGCAGAACAAAATTCTAGTCATAGACCTCACCTATGAAATATTACTTTACATCAGAATAGCACTGCTCTAAAACATATGTCAGCAGCTTAAGTCTGAAAAAGTGTTGAAATGAATTTTGTTATGTTTATGGGAAAGGTAACATGGAAAGCACTTTGAGATACAATTCAGCCATTAGAATAGGCTTCACATTTTTCACAGTTTACATTCATTTATTATTTTCCATACTATCTTTATAATTTTGTCTTCTCAGAGACCTTTACACTGCTAGGAAATGCTTTCGGGGCACCCTGTGTATTCCCTTTCATGTAYAATAAGCAATGGTACGCTGAGTGCACAGACGCTGGCCAGTCAGATGGCTGGCTCTGGTGTGCAACCACTGCGGACTATGACACAGACCAGCGATATGGATTTTGCCCATCAAAAGGTGAGTTACCTGTTCCCATGTGGTTCCCCTCAGTGTGGTATTGGCAAACCAGCACTAGCAGAATATGAGTATCTTTATAATCATGCATAGTTTACAAGAATGTATTTTAGTATATGATGTGTTGCCACATCCTGCAGCTCTCTATGCAAGGAAATAACACATTGCATAAAGATGTGGAGAAAAGTGTGACTGAAGAGTAAAACAGCATGCAGTTCCCACTAATTGTGGGGGTGCTGCTGAGCAGCATGATAATTTTGAGCTCCTCACTGTTTCCCAACCAGGATGTGTGCTGTCACTGTTGTACAAACCTTCTCTTAGGACCCTGGTAGCGATGGATGTGGGCATAAAAACGAGTGCTGTAGGAAGATTAATGATGAAGTTAATGTTTCAGTCTGCATGATTCTCATGTGAATATTCTTTTACTTAAATGGAATGTGTCCTTTTATCCATGCTATTAAGCTCTACTCCTGTCACCTGGGAAGCAGTCTTTCCACCCCTTCTGACAACTGCCTCCCATCCCTGGCATTTCTCTACAACTTCAATCACTTTCTGAAAACTGTCTTCCATTTCTGTGGTCACTTTCCCCCCATCTCCCTTTATGGCCTTGTTCTTGACAGGGGAGCTTTGCATTCAAGGMGTTGAAGACTCCTTTTGACACTTCTCAGCTTTCCCCTGTATTCCTAGCCATTGCTCCTGTTCAACATTACTAAAACATCCCTTTACTCCAGTTGATTCAAAATGTGCTTTTGGTGTGGTTCAAATCCACAGTCAAATATGCTTTCCAGGTCCCTACAAAGATACCTAGGACACTGAGCCCAAAAAACATGTGACATAGGGTCAATGAATAATTTTCAAAGCTTTTAAAAGCCAGTCCCAGCTCTCAGTTCTTTTTTTAATTCAACTTCATACTGACTTTTGGGAATAATCAAATATATGATTCAATTTTGTGTTGTACTTGATTGAGCATGTATAGATCTTCAACAGACCAAAGACACAAAGGTAATCAGAAGAGGAGCACAATGCACCTCAGTACCATTGCAGTGCCTGGGCTCTGAAGCTGTGTGACAGGCACATCCAGAAGCTCTTTGCAAGGGCGGGATTTATCTAAGAACTGTTTTGATGCTAAATTCAGGTCTAGAGCTGGTTCTCACAGCTCTCAGTGGGAACTGCTGTCTAGAAAGAGAAGGAGGAGATGTTGCATATCTTTTTATAGATTTCACCTAGGATTTCTGCCACAGGACTCCATGCAATATATTTTCCTATGCAATCACTTCCCTTGTAGTAATTCCTGAATTATGTATCTTCATGGAACAGGAGGCAATATTTGCCAGCTCTACCTGTCAGTTTACAGGCCTTAACTTCGTTCTTCCCCATCCCGCTCGTAACATTTTCAGTGCTCTTGAAAGAACAGCACAGATGACATTTCATGAGAACRCCATGCACAATGAAAATCTGCAACTCATTTTTCTGTGGGTGAGTTACTATCATCACCTCCAAAAGAATTATTTTCTCTACAGATAAAGACACCAGCTGGACTACAGATCTCTTAACAAATGTCCACTACCAAATAAACTCTGAATCGGCTCTCACATGGCACCAAGCCAGGAAGAGCTGTCAGCAGCAAAATGCAGAATTATTGAGTATCACAGACATTCACGAACAAACATACCTTAAAGGTAAGGAAGTAAAGCAAACCCTGACTTACATTCAGGATCTGTTCAGTCCATCATCACAGCTAAGGACTATTTAGTATGGTTTTGGCCAATGTCTATGGACCTAAATATGCATGAGTAAGTAAAAAATATCTTTTAGAATTTGCAAGTTCATATCAAAATCACTGCCAAGTTTAAACAGAATTAAAAGTATTCCAGCATCCTGCAAGTGTAACAGTTTGACTTTCTATTTTAAAATGTTATCTTATATTAAGACCTCGTTGATTTTTTTTATTTTAAAGAGGAAAAAAAATCTGAAAAGTAAATGAAAGTTTCATTTTTGGTCAAAAGGAACCTTTAAAAAAAATTGAAAATAACAGAAAAGAGATATCTTTGTGCCAAAAGAAAGATGTGTTTTGTGACCAATGCAGTTTGACATCTGATTTTTTCATTCATTTGACAAACTGAAAAATATCAATTATTCATAGATCCCAAATCATGGCTATACCTACCCATATATTGCTGGAGGAATGGTATGGAAGAAACTCTCTCTTGTTATTTTTAATGATGAATTTAATGTCTAAGAGCTTTATTATTATTGTTTGTACTTACACTGTACCAATTTTTCTACTTAAATAAATCCAACGTTGTTCAGAATTTAGCCTATTCTACAGAAACACTTCCATTTTGGATATACTCTGTGGCATCTCGTCTGTGCTCATTTTGCATTATGTGATAGAATAAGAAAGGGAGTTTTTTTGTTTGTTTGCTTTGTACAGTAATTGAAGCTTTGGCATATTTCAATTTATCAGGTATCTCAGTATCTAAAGATATTTGTAGTTAGATATCTATTTAAGAATTGTATGTCTTCCTAGAGATATTATTAGTGACTATTGCTAATAAAAAAGTTATTTATAAAATCATTTATCTTCTTTTGGTTACTTAGAGTTAACAGAAGGTACAGATTCTGCACTGTGGATTGGACTCAACAGACTGGACTTGAGGAGTGGATGGGAGTGGATTGGAGGCAGCCCTTTCCAGTACTTAAACTGGGCTCCAGGTAGCTGTGACTTTGATTCTGTATTTCTGAAGAAAAAATATACATACCTCAAATACTACTTTCAATTCTATTATGAGAGATATGCTGTGAGATATGTATTTTAGCTTTTCTTGCTTTAGCTTTAGAAAAAGCTTTTTTTCTATAGCAATATAAGCCAGAAACTTCTATGTATTGCAAAAATACTTTAGCTCTGAAAGCAATACTGTCTTTCCCAAAAATACATGGTCTTCCATTTCTTGTCTCTAGCAACAAAACTATGAGGGGGTTACATGTTCATATCCACTTAAATGATACTACATTTCATACAGACATTCCCACTACCAGAGACCTATCTCAGTTCTTGCCAAAGCTGGGAAAGATGTGATCTTTGGGGCTCTCACTTCAGCCAGGAGTGATTTCTCCCGTGCATTTTAGAGCTTAGAGTTCCATTTGCCTTTCAGAAAAGTTCACTTTTTTTTTTCTGTAACTTTCCCAAAGGAAACCCCTCTCCAGAATCTGGAAAACTCTGTGCGGTTTTGAATCCTGAAACAAAAGCTAAATGGCAAAATTGGGAATGTGATCAGAAACTTGGTTATATTTGTAAGAAAAGAAACTTTACCTTGGTTCCCTCAGGTATGTTGATATATGTTGATAATTAAAAGTAGAAGCTGTTATCTGAATTGCTCAGCATTCACATTGACAAAGATGAGCAGGAGAATTTTATTAGAAATAGAAACTATTTCTTGTTTATCTGGTTTGCTTTTTACAACCATTGCACCCTTTCTAGGCTGATCTCCAGTCCCACAACACACAGAATGAAACAGGTAAAAACAAAGGACGTCCAACTTGTCCCATCTGTCCATGTTTTGGTAGTCAGGTCTCCCCTTTGAATACACACACTACTGAGCATGAAAAGGGAGAACAAACCAAAAATTATTTTTCAGAAGAGGGATGTTAGTAAAAATAAGCAAAAGGAAGAAAGATCGACACGTTGCAAAGATAAAAGATATTTTAAGTATATAAAGATTTCCCTGTTGGTGTTTCCCTGTGTATACATCTAGTTGTGAATCTGTCTAGATGACTTTTACTCTATCAATATACTTAATCTTTTAAAAATTCATAAGCATTCTATGTTAGGCACAGATAATTTCTGATTTATCTGATAAGTAAGTACTAAGTAATACAGAAGCTGTTAAAATTAATATATTAGTGTATTTGTTACAGACATTTGACTATATAAGAACCTTAGAATTTGTATTAAATAATATTTGTATTAAAAAGCTTTCCTTTTCCAAGCTAAAAAAATGCCATATTTAGAATCATGTTTATGTTTACTATGTTTTGTGTCCATCATTTCCTTATAATGAGAATTTCCAAAGAAAATTCTTAGTTTATAATTTTTGCACAGACTAAGAGAAAATGTTTTCAGTGTCATGTCCCTTGCATGGCATTTGAACTCCTCTAAAACATGGATATTTGTTCCTAGGTGACATTGGGCCTGTTACTTGCCCAGATGGATGGGTACCATATATAGATCACTGTTACAAGATCTTCAGGGAGACCAAAGGATGGGAAGAAGCTTTGACCTCTTGTCAGAAGGAAGGGAGTCACCTGGCCAGCATCCAAAGCCTTGAGGAGCACAGCTTTATGGTGTCTCGGCTTGGGTACAGTGAGTTTCGAGGGGGGGCTTTTGCTTTTGTCTGCATGTAAGAAGCACCAGCTAGCTGAATTGAGACGTAGGAATTGATTAACATGAAACGCTGCAGCCAAAGACATGCAAGGAGCCAGAGGTCCAGTGGCATTAGGCTGGTGCAGTGCTTTCCTTTCTGCTTCAAAACGGGTGCCGCCTTCCGTGCTGCAACTTGCAGACTTACTCAACTGTCTTGACTTGTGCTTTGCTTTACATGAGGGTAGAAGGACATCAGTCACCCCAGTGAGAAGCTTTCTTAGTGAAAGGATTATGAAACATAACTTCCACTTTGAAAGAATGCTTTTTATGGAAGAACAACACATTTGTACTGCTTTCTGTGAATTTGGGGAACTTACAGTGTGGCTTTAAGTCATTCTCCGCATCTTGTGGTCAACCAGCACCCAGATCAGCAAGTTCACAGGTCTCTGCAGAAGTGATGGAAGAAACCTACTGAAGAAAAGTTTAGGTCTCTACACTGCCAGATGGAAAAGATCAGGAAAGCTAGCCAAGGTGGTTTCCAGGCAGCAAGCTGTGGAATTGCCTGGGCTGCCTAAAGAACCGTACTTAGGTCACTGGATCTAACATGTCAGCATGGTTTCACCATGGCCTTTTTAATATCCCTGGCAGAAATGTGAGGAGTCTGTAGACATGTTGCTACTTTTTGCCCCTGTAAACTATTTGCTTTTTTTTCATGCTTAGAGGTAGTGAAAGCCTTAATTAACTATTGAAAAAGTGAAAGACATTCAAGACAGAAAAAATTCTTTCTTCAGAAAGAGTAATTTGTCTGCTTAGTGTCTAACCATACAAGGAGATATTTTTGGTTTCTTATTATTTTTGATTCTGGTATCATACTCCAGTTTAGTGTCTGCTGAAGAAATTGTGAATATCCCTCTATATCTTTCTTTCTTCGTCATTTTTGTGAATGCTGCCTAAATTTACCTTTCATTTTCCTTGCTTTCCTTTCATTAAGAATGCCTAAAACCATAGGATCATACACTGGTTTAGGCCAGAAGGAACCCCGAGGTCCTTTGGTCCAGCCTCGGCTTGGAGCAGGGCCAGCCTCAAAGTTAGATCTGGTTGCTGACAGCCTTCCCCCGCTGAGTTTTGGATGTTGTTGAAATTCTGATTTTACTTATTGCCTAAACAATTGATCTAGGACTGGGTGGCTGGGCTTAGGGGGTTTGTCTCTTTTTTTTCATTTTGTTGAAAGAAGCTTAAAACATTCACGCTTCAAGTTACATAAAAACAGTATTTTAAAATCTGACCAGTGCAACAGAACCTAAAAAGTAACTATTCACACAGTTCTATCATACCACCATAGTGTATGGTGCATTGGGCTGGTAATTTACTCTTCTCCCACTGCTGTGAGGAAGAGAAGCAATATTTTTTGATCCAGTGCAGGGATTCCATTACAGCCTAATATTCCAAAGCATACTGTCTTTATTCTAATATCTATGTGAAAACATTAATTTATAAAATGATCATGCAACACACTAAATAATTTTATGTTTCATAAATTTATGAAAGGGATTATGTGTTCTAGAGCTTGAGGGTGCTGTGAAAAGGATGCAGTGGCATAAGAGGTCTTTTCTAGTTCTGTGTTTCCATGTTTTAGAGCCAACAGACAAGCTATGGATTGGGCTGAATGATCATAAGGTTCAAATGTATTTTGAATGGAGTGATGGTACACCAGTGACATACACAAAATGGCATCTGGGAGAGCCATCCACCACAAACAACAGGCCAGAAGATTGTGTACTGATCAAGGGCCAGGTAACATTATTCAATACATATTTTACTTTAATATTGAAACTAACTTCTTAAGAAAAGAATAATGATGTGCCCCGCTATTTCAGCAACTGGCTAGGGCTAGAAAAAGGAATGTGGGGACAAAGGATGAGATTCAATATGACCTTTCATTAAAAAAAAGAAAAAATAAAATGAAAGCGTTACTGCATCACTGATGAAATTTTCTCTTTAAGTTCATCTGAAAGTCACCAATGAAATTATTAGGGCTATAAAACAGGTCTCTCAAAGTAGTTTGAGTACATTCTCCTGCTCCTTTTCCTCTGGTGGTAATGGTGGCATGTGGGGATCCCTGCTGTCTCCTTTGTGCCTGCTCATTTGCCCATGCACAACTGCCCATGCAGGGCCCTGCAGAACAGGTCGGGGACCAGCTCCCTGCACCCTCATCCCTTCTTATCACTACCAGCCGTAGCTGTACTACTATAGCCCAGTCTACTGTTTCACTGAATGTGAGCAGATTTATTTTTATTATCAACTAGGGGAACTGGATAAGGAAAAAAAAATATTTCTGTTTCAAAATGAAAGGAGAAAGAAAATGAATAGTTTTCATTATAAAGAAAGAAATTATTCATTTTCTTTAGATTATTCATCTTAATCTCATTGTTATTTCATTCTTTTTCCTGCCACAGGATGGCTATTGGGCAGACTATGTCTGTGAGAAGAAAGCTGGCTACATTTGTAAAAGAAAACCTATATCACAAATAGCTGGAGAAAAGGAAATTACTGATGCAGGTTGCAAAAAAGTAAGTATATAAGAATGGAACATCAATTTCCCAGATCAAATAAGTACCTTGTCTGAGAATGATCTAGAATTATTTGAATTATTTATATTATTTACATATAGATTTTTATTTATTTATTTATTATGAAGTTTCCCTCTCTCTCAGTTACTTTAAACTTTAGAAAGCCATTTACAGAAACCTCTTAGGAGGAATTGGTAATTTCACTGCAAAAGGTTTCTAATTCATAATATTCGTGATTATTGTGCTTCATTCATTTTGAAAGGGTATAACTCACTTAAAACATGATATCACAATTATTTAAAAGTTATATGGAAATTCTAAAATCATATTACAGGGCTGGAGAAGATATGGGACCTACTGCTATTTTATTGGACATGTTCCAGCAACATTTTCAGAAGCAAACACCACTTGTGAAGGAGAAAAAGGTTACTTAGCCACAGTTGAAAGTAGGTACAATAATGACTTTTCCTTGGCTTTTAAATAGGTAAAGGTTGTATGTTCTGAAATATTCCTGAAACTACAATTCTAACACAACGTCAAAGAGCAAATTATCTAAATTACAGATGAGGTCTCTAGTTGAACAGCAAAAAGTCTTGCTTTTGTTTGTTGATTTATAGAGAGTCAGAATCCTATCGTAAGGTCCTCTCCCCCAGTCTGAAGCAAGGAAAAGGAGACAAGGTTTCATCATCAGATTAGACAAGTAGGATTTGGAAAAATGACTTTGTTTTCACTTGCGTCTTTGTGATCCCTTTTACAGGTATGAACAAGCCTATCTTACTAGCCTTGTCGGGCTGAGGCCTGAGAAATATTTCTGGCTTGGTCTCTCTGACATGGAGGACCAAGGCACTTTCAGGTGGGCCAATGGTGAGGCCGTCTCCTTCACGCACTGGGATGCAGCAATGCCTGGTAGGTGCTGTGACAGTGGATGGTAGGCGCTCTCTGAGGTCGTGGTCCCTATTTGGGTTTGCGTTGGCAACGTCCTCTGAATTTTATGCTTTAAGCTTTCAGTATATCTTACAAGAACTGGCAGTTCTCAAACCCCATCTTTTAATTTCAAAGAGAACAACTTGAACTGCAGTTTTATATTAGGACATCTGATATATTTACCCATAAGATTAACCTTTTGGCTCATCTTCACAAAGAGATAAACAGGAGTTACAGGCAGTTCCTGAGACTATTCCACACTCATCCCTCTAGTGGTAAAGTTAGCCTAGGAGAAGAGTCTGAAAAAAAGCAACTGTAATAAGGATTTTAAGTTAGAATTACAAAATCACAGTATCAAAAATGATCATACTTTATTTTTTTTTTACTTGTGATGCTAAGAAAACTGCATTCACGGGATCATACTGTGCAGAAGCACAGAAAACAAGATTTCAAAATGCCATGAGGGAATCTGCTCTCCCCAAGATATACTACATCCCTCCTAGTGATCATTTGTCTGAAAACTTTCTCAAAAACCTTCAGTGAGGTTATATAATGTAAAATAAAATAAAAATAATAAAAATTGCAAAAGACATAGAGTAATAAAACTTCTGTAAATGCCACGAGAAGAAAGCTTGCCAGGGAGTCTATGACGCCAGCAGATGATCAGAGTATAAAAGGAGCACTCAGAGATCAGTCTGGAACAGTGAAGAAAAATTAGTTTCCTTGCATCTGTGTTCACTGAGGAACAAAACGGGCTTTCTGTGCTGGAAAGTTTTTTTTGTGAGGGTATGATCAGAGAGTCTATTTATTTCAAGCTGAAATACCAGGAGAATAGATTATAGAACAAATAGATGACCTGAAGAATAGCAAGTCAGGGCTAAGCACAGCTGCAAAAGCGTCCAAGAGCTGTAAAGGTTACATTAAGTGAACTGTTCACTTTAATGTGTAACAACCTGCTAAAACTGCCTGGACAGCTAAGGGATGAAAAAAGGCAAATTTGGTGCCAACATTTAAAATGGTTCCAGGGAGATGTGGGGAAATACAGACCGATGAGTCATTGGTAAATTAGCTGAATCTGTAATAAAGAATAGAATAAAGAAGATATAGAGTGGGAAAGATCCATAAAATTGTTTGTGTAAAGGGAGGTCATGCTCACAGATTTCCTGGAGCTCCCCACAGGAGCCAAAAGCATATGAATAAGGGAAATCTAGTTAGTGTGGTCTATCTCAATTACCAAAAGCCTTTCAGCTAATCTGACCAGAGGAAAGCTCTTACATGAATAAAAATTTTGATCAAAAGGCAGGGAATGGAAGGTGGGGTTTTTTAATGAGGGCTATTTTTTACTGGGGAAGAGTGTTCACCAACAAAGTCCCATAATGATCTGTGCCAAAGCCCATGCTGTTCAACATATTTACAGACAGTCTGGAAAAGGTGAAATAGTGAGGTGACAAGATTTTCTGATGATACTAAATTATTTCTGATAGTGAAGATGTGCCTGTGAGAAAATGCAGGATGATCTCAAGAGAATAAATGACCGAACATGATCAGTAAAATGCAGGTGAACTTTGATGCAGGTAAAGTGATGCTCATAGGAACAAACATATGTCTTGAATTGACATAAAATGATGGACTTAAAGCTGACCATTTCATTTCAGGAGTCAGTTCTTGGCACCATAGTAGACAGGTCCATTAAAACATCAGGTCTGTGCTCAACAGGAATCAAGAAGCAAATAAAATGTTAAGAATACTTAGGAAATTAAGAAAAAAGACAAATAAACCATTGTATAAGCCCATTGTGTGCATCTGACTGCATCTTGTGTGATGTATGTGCCTCTGATTCCCTCTGAGAGAACATACTAAAATTCACCGGATAAGCTTCATCACGTCTCTGTCGAGGTTTGCATGCCTGCCCTGTGTATGCACCGAGGGTTTTGTTTCCATCTATATGAAAATCACTAGTGACCGAGGTTATGCTACCTCATATAAAACAGGCTTAATGTAAGTAGGAGTGAGGTCCTCACTTGAAAACAAAGGTTTTCACTGTAAAAAAAAAAAAACAACCCACTTAATTTCTACTTTTACTAGAATTAATTATGCAGGACATTCAAAATAAAAAAAAGCAGGATCCCGAACTGATCATGACCTCCTCAAACAGAAAATACTTCTCTCTGCCTGTGTGAAAAACACCTAAAATATAACTCTGTTATTCAAGTGGCTGATGGTTGGACTTGATGATCTTAGAGGTCTTTTCCAACCTTAATGATTCTATGATTCTAAGTGTTATAGTATGGCAAGAAGTGAATGGCCGCTGCTCAAAGATTTTAAGTAAGAATTAAACGATTTAGACTGTATAAAATATACAACATGGTTTTTGTTTCTTATAAAGGAAGTAATCCAGGATGTGTAGCCATGAGAACTGGGACTGCAGCTGGATTATGGGATGTTCTTGACTGTGAGACAAAGCAAAAATATATCTGTAAGCAGTGGGCAAAGAATGCAACAGCTCCACCTGTTCCAACTACTCCTCCAGTCCCCACATGCCCTGAAGGTTGGGTATCAAACCACCATAGTAGTTCCTGTTTTAAAGTAAGTGCCTAAATAGTTAAAAGAAGAAGAAAGGCTTCGAACTGCTCTGTTTGGGGGTGGGGAGGGGTGGGGAAGAAAAAGGAAGTGACATCTTCATTTTGCAATATCTGAGATTGGAAAAAAGCAAAAAAAAAAAAAAAACAAAACCAACCAACCAAACCACCAAAAAAACCCAAACCCCAAACATCTCAGGGAATTATCCATAACAGGGGAGAAACTAAGGAAGAAAGACAAGGTTGAAGGGACTGGACACAAGGGGAGGGAGGACACAGGAAAGAAGGAAAGAAAATGAGTGAGTTTGTGCTCCAGGGGTTGAATGAATTGGAGCAGAAAATGGAAGAAGAGAAACATAAATATCAAGTCCCTAGAAAGAAATAAAGAAAAGAGAAAAAAGAAGAAACAAGAAACAACCTAATATTTGCAAAATTATTGAGAGAACAATGTCAAAATGCTGTATTACACAGCAGAAGCAGCAAAGCTTGGCTGTTAGCATGGCTCTTTATATCAGTTGTGGTCACTAGGTCGTGCAAAGATCCTATATTTATCTGAGGTGTGTGAGAGTTCGGGGAACAAAATAGAGAAACAGTGAAGTGTACCCACAAGCAGCACAATGCCTAAGGCTGGACCTTGCTAAGATAAGCACATTACCCCCAAAATAAAGCATAAATCACATGAAAGGTTAATTAAACCAGTGTTTATGAAGGACATTTATTAGAGAGTTTCTGATGCAAAGCTACAGATAACTCGTATTTGAAGTACACTCAGTTATGTCTGAGCAGGTATACAGAAGGACTTTGAATGAGAAATCAGGGTGATGTGCAAACATTGATTTGGGATCATGCAGAATAGAAATGTAATAACTGAGTGTGAGATGTTAATGTTTCTTATCACTTTATTAAATTAATGAGTCCTCTTTTTATTTTTTTTTTTTTTTTCATTTCTTTCAAACTCAGCTGGAATGCTATTTACCTAGGCTCCTTTATTCTCAAATCATCGTTTTTAGCTTTGGTCAAACTTGTGCTTATTCTCTGTTAAACTACCAAAATGTTAGACATCATATTGCAAATGTAAAGTGAGAGTTGTAAACCACCATGAGGTCATTCTTTTGCCTGTATCTTCAGACTCCTCCCAGGCCACCTTGCCTCTCCACCACAACCACTCTCCTTTCCCTCCATCTGGAAGGTGGCCTGGGCCCTCCTCCAGGCAAAACAAGTTAAAGGGAATTGTATTCCTTTCTAGCAATTCCTTCCCTTTGTTTGTCACCACTATGTTAACTAGCTTGACAACTCTAGTGCAAAAATTTTATGAACAGAGTAATTAATGTTATTTCTCTTACGGACTTTTACATGGCTTGTATGAAACCTCATTTATGGATGAGTGAAACTGTGATTCTTTATTTTATTATAACATATATAATATGTTTTAAAGTAATTTCTCCATAGTGTTTTTACAGATCAAATATTAAAAAGAAATCATGGCTTGAAGCTCGAGATTTTTGTAGACAAATAGGAGGGGATCTGGTTACCATTAACAGCAAAGAGGAGATGCAGTTACTCAGAAGAGCAACACAGTGAGTATCTGCTGTATGTTTATCTTACCAGATTTAAGAGATGTTTCATATGAACTATTATGAATGCTCTTAGATGATTTCTGAAACATATGGATTCCTCAAAAGCCAAAAAACCTGTGATACTTTGAAATTTTATCTACTCATGAATGTTTTTAGCTGTTTCATGAAAAAAAGAGTTGTTTATATCCAGGAAATTAAAAAAACCCAGTATCATGATTACTAGATATAATTTAGAAATACATGAAATTGTGGGGGGTGGTATTTTTAGTAGGGTAGAAAACATGACCAATACATTTACTTTTGACTCATCTTGAAGTAGTCAATGCTAAGACCATTTTCTGAATCTGTGAAGGTCTTTCCTAAGAAAACAGAACATAGAGGAAATACAGGATCAATACTACTACTAAGTCTGATAAATAAGCCATTGCCACTGAGCCGTAGAAATATTAGATATTTCTGTGAAGAACATATGCATCTGTTTGCCCTTCACCAAAGGTAATAGGGTAATTATTACAACTTCACTGCACTTTACAACGTGCTCTAGAAAGTTTAATGATGTGTTTCTGGATGGTTTTTGTGTTGATGTTTACACGCTGCTCTGCCTTGTAATTTCTGTTAGTGCCACTCGCTGTAGCTTTCAAAGAGTTTGGCTCGGTATATTTTCCTTGAATCCAGATGAAGGATTTGCCTGGAGTGATGGCTCTCCAGTGAGTATTTCAATTTTTCATCAAATTTGTTTGCTTAAGATGTTTTGGGGTTTTTACACATACTTTTTGGGTTTTTACTGTTATCCTCATCAAAGAAAACACTAATCCTGCAAACATTTAGATGGCTGTTAACCTGTATTATCATGAGTAAAATCACGGCAACACATTTGAATACATGGAAATCATCTGTATCTCATCAGGATTTGTAGCTTTCTGCACAGCACTCCAACATATTTTCTTTTCCAAGAATACAATATGAACACATAACGTCAGAACATAAAAATTCATCATACTGGATCTTGTATCCTGTCTCTGGCAGTGGCCAGAAGCATTTTAAGAGCTAATCAAACTGCAAGCATATTTCCCAGAATATTCCCGCATCCCCCAGTAAGTGATGGCTCAGGGTCTTTCAGAACCGGAGCTCAGATCTGTAATCTTAATTCATTTATTTCCATGAATTTATCCAATCATCTCTTGAGCACATGTAAATATCCACAGATGTGTGAAATGTTGCTGCAGGATTCCACTGCTTATTACCCTCCCTTTACTCCTACTCTCTATTCCCTATCTTTTAACCCAAGCAAGGACCTTTCCTCTTATCCCGTCACACGTTAGTTTCCATAAAAGTTTTGGGAAGCGATCTTATCAAGAACTTTTTGAAAATCCCAAATAGGTTATATCAAATGGTTCTCCCTTCCCATTTGGATGTTAGTTTCTTCAGAGGTAACTCCACTAGGTTTGTAGGACATGACTTCCCTCCCAAAAGCCACTCCCATCCTCATTAACCACAGGGAAGGGAAGACATGAATGTTGAATTGATGCACGATGTGGTCACTGCCACTGGATGGCTGTTGGACAATGTAATTCTGAACCAGGTCACAGTTGATGAAGTGAAAACTAGCTTATCTAAACATGATTAGCATGAGTGGAATGGGGGTGAAGTTCATAGGTAGGTGAAGTTCATTAGTCCATTTACCTGTGTCTATTCTGGCTGTGTCTAGGGCTTGAGGTGCAAACAAGAGGAAAAGCCCTCCACGGCCAGACAGCCTGATCTCCTGATCACTGACATCATTGCTCCACTGTAAAAAAATTCTTATACCTACTGCTTTCCCTATATTTGCACCTCTTTTTAGTGAGAGACAGTATCTTTCAGACAAAACCAGTTTGTTTCTGTTTGCCAACAACTACTGAAACAGATGAAAAGAGTAACAAAGATGATTTCTTCTACAGGTTAGGTACACGAACTGGGATGATAGTCCAAGAAATTCAGGAGGACGCAAGTTCTGTGGCGTACTCAATGGTGGGAGTTATTCTGAACAATGGTTTCTTTCGGTCTGTGAAGTACAGCTTGACTGGGTTTGTCAAATAAAAAAAGGTAGATTTATTCTTCTCTTTAAGCAAGAAGCTTAAATAACTTTATAAGTAGTTGCTTTCTAATATAAGTTGCTGGAGAAAGACACAAAATTTTGAAGAACTACTTTTTCTAAATGGAGGTCAAGAGCATTGGGTAACATAACATAGGCCAGGATTTTTCAATTATAGATGATGAGAATAAATAAATTTGTTTCTTCATGTAAATTAGGATGTATAAGTAATCCATGTGTTTGCAAGGGTTTCATAGATTGCAAACTTCTTGAATATTAAGAAGTTTTTGCTTGTATTTTTGTAATGTAGGAAGTAAGGAGTTGTGAATTCCTCACGATACTGATTTACCTAACACAGGTAAAGCTAAAAACCGAATACAATATGTTTGTACACCAAAGATTTAGTGGTGCTCCAAGTTCTCCTTTAGCATTATTCAGGATTCAACTGCTTTTGGAAAAGCAATGGTTCAAAGCAGTGGCATTTCTTTTTCTATCAGAACCAGAAATAACTCACTCACAGTCAGTATAGATAGTCATATTTCCTTTTGCTTATGAATATTTGGGACTGAGAGAATTTTTTGAGAGAGTTAAAGTAAATCTAGTGGAAATTTTCTCCCTCTTGATAAGAAAACCCCTCTGGAGGATTATGGAATGTCTACTGATGGATCAGTAAAGAGGCTGTAAAACCAAAGTTTAAAGTGTTTCAGATAAATCTACTGTGACTTGCAGTCTGGAAGAGCAATTTTCCCTTACATTGCTCTGTGCAGGAATGTGATCCAGCCAAAGCTATGACTTTGCTGACGTGAAGCACAGCTTATGATACAAAATTATAAGTAGATGACCATGCATATTGCATGTGTAGCTGAAATGTGTGGTTAAGCCTGCTTGCTAGTCAATGGCAAAGGAGTGCAGAATTCTGCTCTGTTCCTCACTCTGCTCCTTGCAGTCAGTCACAAGCTACATCATAAAACATGCTACAGAGATGCGTCACGCCTTCTATTCTCTTGTCTTGCAGGAGTGCCATTAAAATCTGAACCAACCAACACGTATGGTAGGTTTTTGCATACATTTATTCATCTTGTTCATTATTTTTTATCAAAATTGTTATTCTAAAATGAGCTTTTGTGTTCTACAGATACAGAATTTAAGGCTACCTTATTTATCTTCCAGCATATAAAACCACTGCGGATGGATGGGTCATATATGAAGACAAGATATACTACATCAGCAAAGAATATGTCTCCATGGAAGAAGCCCAAGAGTTTTGCAGGATGAATTCTGCAGACCTGGCTGTTGTTAATAGTAATAGTGAGAGAAGGTTCCTACAGAGAGCACTAAAAGAAAATGTAAGAATCATTATAAACAGACAGCCTGAAGTAGAAATGCTTTTGACAATCTGCTTGCAAAACTTGAATTGCCTCAGAAGTAGAGCCATTAGCATTTTCACTAACAAAATCCACCTGAGATGAGATCTATGAAATTCCCCCCTAACGCGCCCTTTGGTCCCATGGGATTTGGTCTCTCCTCAGCTGTGCTGAGGCAGTGAGGCAGGCTGGTGGGAGGAGTGATGTGGGAAGGTGCCAGCTGTGCTGGCTTGGGAAGTAGCTGGTGTGAGAGGGAGACTTGAGGTCGGCATTAGACGGTGCTGCAGTCCTGGAGGGAGAATGAAAGATGTGTACCAGTTTCTGACTCAAGATCTGCTTCTCTCCTACCCCATCCTAAGGGCCCTCAGCACTGCAGAACTCAGCTCTGATGCTCCAGATAAAAACCTGGCTTCTGCGCCTGAGCGTGTAAACACATCGCTGTGCTTAACTGTAAGCACATGCTTTACTGCTGTCGACTTCAGTGACTGCTCTGTGAACCTAATCAATGGCACATCCATTTCTGCTTGTTTTACTTCAAAGACTTTTTTTTTTTTTTTAAATTAATATAGTATCTTTCTGGTTTAGGAGGAATCCTGGAGTCGGTCAAGAGGATACTTCATTGGTCTAAAAGTGAGTCTTGATAAAAAGTTTAGGTAAGTTAAGATGATCACTGCAGCTCTTAACATGTAGGAACAAATACAGTATTTTATGTAGCTGGAGGTACTAAATGTGTTGTTTTCAAGGACTGAAGGCAGTTCCGCATAACAAGTACAAAACAGAACGGAATAGTCCTAGAATATTCTAATAGTTTTCCCAAAAAGAAATAGGAAAAGAACATTTTTTTCTTGAGTAAACACTTACCCAAAGAAAGGCTTGGCAGCTGTACTCTCCATACACACTTTCTCAAGTTTCTTTCAAAGATTTGCCACATAAATTGGAGTGATATTTTACTATGCTGGATTTTATACCTATAGACACACTCACATACACACACACACTTAAAATATGCTCCATACCATAGAGCCTAGCTTTCTTATGCTTTTTATCTATATATCATAACTTCAGAGAAGTCCTCAGAATTAGGAAGATGTGGACAATGAGTACAAAAGCTGCTTCCAACAGAGATTTTTAAGGTAGCCTCTGCAAACTCCTGTTCCAGGAGAAAAGTCAGCAGAAGTTTACAGTACAGTAAAATTAACAAGTATCACGAAAAGACCAACACACAAATAAACTCAAAACTAAAGTAAAAGATAGTGAAGAGCATGATACTGACACTGCCTACCTTCTCATCTGCTAGTTAGGACACATCTGGGAGGTGAAAGACCATGCTTCTAATTTTGACCTGAAACAGGTTTAGAGGAGATTTGAACTTAATCTTTCTATTTTAAGGCTGCTGTTGAGTGTCTGTAAATCACTAACCTTGGAAAGGGCAGAAGAGGAGTGGGGAGAGACAAGTTGGTAGTGACTGAGTCAGTGCATGATTCTAACCTCCTGATTTAGGACACAAATTAGAGAGATAGGGCATTGCTTGGGTCCAGTGAGCATCTCATCTTATTTAGATCAAGTGTATCATCATCAGCCAGAGACAGATGAGGGAGCTGAACTTGTTTCCCACTTCAGGCTGGGTGATCTAAATTCTGAAATATTGATTAAAATGCAGTGCCAACCTCTTCTTCCTTCAATAGCAATGTATGAAAGTAAAAAGCTTGTAAGCCTATAGAAAAAATGTCAATTTTGATACTTCAGAAAGGGTGGTTTTAAAGCTGACAGAATGAGCATTAGTTTCCAGACACAAGACTTAATAGAAATAACATATAGAGATACTTCTCTTCAGGGTAAAATCCACAGAAAAGTATTTTTGTCCTTGTTTGCATCTATGAAAATATCAGGAATGCTCAGACCGAGAAGCATAATATTAACTAGGTGATACAATGAAATTAGTTAAGATAAAAAAAACTTTTAATATTCTTCTCTGTATTACATGTTATGGCTAACTGAAAATAGTTTCTGTTATTAAATGATGTCTGATCACTTCTGCTCATCAACTGAAAATATGTTTGGTGTTTTCTTTTTCTATTTTGCAACCAGTAATATTTTACATAAATTTCTTCAAATTAGAATAATCAGGTAAGGAGAAGAAAATCTGTAACAGTCCTCCCAGTTTTAGCCCATTAATGCTCATGGACCTTCTTAACTGTGAGATGTTAATTAGGATTCTCATCTCACAATTGAAGTGTATTAATTAATAACTATTTGTATATCTTTTCTTTAAGCTGGATAGATGGGACTCCGGTAACCTATGTTGCCTGGGCTCCTAATGAACCGAACTTTGCAAATAATGAGGAAAATTGTGTGGTCATGTTGTCAGAGCAAGGTAAGTAACAAGGCTAAACTATTAGATTTTACTTGTCTCTGCTTGGATTGTAACCKATGCTGTCAAACTTCTGCTGTCAGCTGTCACACAATCTTTTACGGCTGTTTTCTGCAATTCCTTTCCAGTGGCAAGCCAACAAGATGCAGTAACTGATGTAACTGCAGTTACAGGCTCTTCTGTAAGAGAGAAAAGTCTATGTCCTTAGAATGGGGAGATTTCATGTGTAATTTAATGCAGATATCTCTGTCTGGATTTATAAGGTTGATATTGCACCTTTTTACAGGGCTTTTCACTACTACTTTAAGTAAAAAGTTGAGTGGGGTCTGTCTTTGCTCCTATGAATGTAAGAAAACCTTTATGACAGCTACAGGAAATCAGGGGGTTGAAAGTACAAGCCAATGAGGAGAGGAGAGAGACAAATACATCTAATGACCTAAGACTGTCTACATGCTTATAAGTACTCTTAAATGTAAATATCTTGCAAATCCTAGAGCTAATTCTTGCTCTTGGTTGTATTTCTGTAACTTAGCTGAGGCTAATGGGAATTCAGTAATATATGTATAAGGAAATCAATCTCTCAATTTATGTTTTATAAAGAATTCGCTCAGCAATCCCACCTGAAATTCTGCCTTTATATGAAGACACTAAGAACAAGATTCACTTTTCTAAACATAGGCATCTGGTCTGATTGAGATGCATCCCTCCTTCTTTAGTTGTTGATCCAGAAAGGGGCAGCTATCCTACTGGTCCCTGCCATATCTACCAGCTCTGCACAGATGGCTCAGCATTCCTGAGCTTGTCTCAGATGATGCTAGGTTTATTGGACCATAAGGGAAGCATTAAGCTTGAGTTGACAACAAAATGTAGCTAATGTGAGCTAGACCTCGAAGTCTCATTATGGTCAAATGGAGATCTCACCTGCACAGCCAATGCTGCCTGAAGAGCAATTCCGTTTACTCTAGTGCAGTATTCAGTTGCCTACATGTAGGTGACTGTAGCCACCTGCGATGTCCTAGAGTTAGCCCACCTGACTGTAAGTTTCCCACAGAAACAGTGCCATATCTGTCAGCTCTCTGCAGGTACCTTGCATAGCCTCTCAACCTGCGCTAAGCACCTCTGTTCAGACAAATGAATACTGCCCTAGCTCTCTATTGACTATAATAGGAGCTTAGAAACCTAGTGTATATCTTGACAACTGAAATGAGGTATTTTAATCTGCAAACTGAATCCCTAGATAACATTATATTAACTTGAGATGTTGGCCCCCAGGAGACGGCACATATTTCATAACATATGTTTGAACGCTATGCCCTTAGATTGATCCAGTATTTCTTATCTCATCCATTTCGATCCATTTTCTTTTCAAATTTGCTTGCTGGTATATTTCCCCTGCTGCCTGCAGTGTGATGATGCCATAGCTTGAACAAATCATAAACAGGTACGCACACTGTGGAGAGCCCTGGATGAGGAGCAGAACGGTCAGGCAGTTCAAATTAAGCACAAGGGGCTACAGCCGTGCTACTCTTAGAGCTTCAACTGGCTCATTCAAAGCTGCCATGGTTACTTTGCCTTCAGATCAAGCTGCAGCCTGAAATATAAAAAAGAGAACATTGTGTTCTGCTAAAAAAAAAAAAAAGTTCATTTTTTTCTCATCCTCTGTCTCCTGTAATTCTCCTACTCAGACTGGATGGGGTGAGGAGCGTAGAGAAAGTAGAATGAAGTTAATTGATGACGAGAGCATTTCTTCTGAGTCACTGGCCCTTTCTTTCCAGTCCTTTATTCTTTTTTCAGTTGCTAGGTGGTACCCCACTAACTAACAGTGCTGAGCAGCTAAAATCCATAAACATCTTCTGTTTGTAAAAAATAGTTGAGTGCATAAATGTAGTGCATGGCTCTTTTACTCACTTTTACGGTCTCAACAGTAGAGATTAACCTCTTTCTAACTCAAAATAAGAAGTGGTAAATTATTGTTACAAATACTATAACATCTTGACTTGCTTATTCAATTTAATTATTTTTAGGTTTGTGGAATGATGTAAACTGTGGTTCCTCCAATAAATTTGTATGTGAAAAACATAACAGTTCTATTAATTCAACGTTTGCTTCTCCATTGCCTCCTGGAGGATGTCCAGAAAGTTGGTTTTTCTTTAACAACAAGGTATGTCAACAAGTATCTGCAGTAAATTGTGTAAAGCAGTGGAACTGAAAAAAGGAACTGCAAAAAATATGGGTTTTATGGTTATAAAATAAATGTGGAGAGTAATTATCCAGTCAGAACACACTGGCTGGATGGCTGGGCTTCTTTGGAGGTGACTATAGACATTTAACTTTGCAGAAAAATACAGTAAAAATAGATGTATGCTGAATAAATTTCAGAGAACATAGCTTACGCAGGCTTAAAATACACTGTTACTGTTTAAGAAAACCCCTCCTCCTCCTCCTCTCCTGTTTTACATATTTATGTTAGAAACTGAAATTTGTAATGGTCAGTCTTGAAAAAAAAGCCCTTCAAGTGGAATGATTTAGAGAGCATGTCTTTGAGCAATCCCTTTGGCTTGTACAGGGTTCCCAAAGCTTTGAGTTCAAAAAGCTGATGCCAAACTACAATTGTTTTGAGTATAGTTTTACATTCAGACATGGTCTAGAAGTCCTCATTGCTGTAACAGAAGAATTTGTACCAATTTGAGTTGAAGCTCCATTTGCCAAAGGTTGTTTTGTCTACTTTATATACACTGCGCTACTATTGCATCCTCAGAATGTTAGGTCAATGTGTCAAAGGATATTTCATACACTTTGGCGGTATGAACAGTCGTAACCACAGTCGTTGGAAGCAGGACAAGGCACAGTAGAGATCATTCCCTGCAGCTGTGTCACCCAAAGCCACATTTTCTTGGTTTTAAATGATCCCTCTATTATTGCAGGAAGCAGGCAGATCAAAATGTGAAAAGGGATTATGTACTTGACATCATTACAATCAGTTCAGACGATACTAGACTCCTGGATCACGCTTTGTGCAATGAGAGGGGCTAAGTGTCTACCTGGGTAGACATACATACTTTCTGCTCTTGAGCTCTGTCACTTATTCTAGCCCTGATTTCTTTTTCTGGAGAAATGTACATCCTATAGCTAATTGATATTAGTCACGTACAACAGTTCCCATCTTTTCAGGTTTGAATGAAGTGCTTGCTTTTTTCCCAGTGTTTCAAAATATTTGCTTCCAATATAACAAGAAAGCTCATTTGGCACGCTGCACGAGATGCTTGTATCGATTTGGGAGGAAACCTGGCTACCATACCAAATGAACAAGTGCAAGGTACATATATGGGCTCTATTGAAAGAAAAAAATATTAATCTCTCACTAAAGAAACTGCTGTACTCTCCAAAATAGATTATAGGATTATCTGCTGAAAATTGCTTATTAGCCATGTCAGTTTATGCTTCATTTTAACTGCAAAGTGTGAAACAATAACTAAATTATGGCATATAAGAAATAATGTGTGTGTTTCTAGTTCTTTCAGTTGCTCAGTTTTCATGAAACTTCCAGTCTGTTTTGAGTGTGGTTGCACAGATCCCTCAAACTGACAGACATCTCTATTTTCTGTCTCTCTCACTGGCAATATGATTTGCTGGAACACTACATGCACATACACAGTGGGGAAGGGGACATTTTCTAATTTGCTCCAGAGCTTTCTTTTTGGCTATTTTTTCAGCCTTAATGCTTGTGTAACATGTGTTTCTACAGGTGCTTATCTAAACATTTAATTAAAGGCAGATGGGCTCTGTAGTGGGAAATGTTATCCTTTTAATATGGCCCCAATTCTGGGCTTTTGCACATTTTTCCTGTTTTGGGTAAGTCATGATGAGCTTTCCTTAAGAGAAATCTTCTCTTCCCTCCAGCTTTCCTCTTCTATCATTTAAAGGATGCCATGACTAATGTTTGGATTGGGATGAATGATATCAACGAAGAGTCCACATTTCTTTGGACAGATGGAAGCACTGTTTCCTACACCAACTGGGTTAATGGTGCACCAGAACAGAAACAAAGCTACTTTGACTATTATGACTTTGAAACATTGACAGACATCACTGTGGAGGTACAGGAATTTAAGTAACCTGTATATCTTAGGCAGCTAGATAATTTTCCTAAAAGGGAAGTTACAGCAGCAATAACCAGATGCTGAAACAAGTCCTTCTGTAAGCAGAATGAGGCTTAGCAAATCACCTGATAATGATTCCAAATACACCAAAAATGTTCGGCAGAGGTTCTGAAGAAGAACAAACATTAAAGTTGCAACACCAAACATAGAAAAATTATGGTAAACCAAAATTAAGGTTGTTGGTGCAATATTAATTTGTCTATGTATATAGTCCCATTCCTGGTTAATGTGCCCCCACACTGCTTTACTAGTTTCTGATGGTACAAAAGGATATCTTCAATAAAAGGGCTATTTCTCTGCTGAAATTCAATCTCTCTTCCAAAGGAGGTAAACATGTAGTTTCTAAGGAAATGATAGGCAGCTAGTCACCGGAGATTTTGAACATCTGCCATCAGTCAACTTGCTTATGACTAGAACTTGTTTAAATCAGCATAAGTGAGAAACTTGGATGAAATGCTGAAAGACGGTCATGGCCAGTCTTGAAATCAGGGGACCCATGAAGGAAATCTTGAAGCAATTAAACTTAAGGAAGTAAAGGGAAAATTTGGTTGTTACAAAAGACATCTGACAGTGCTAACTTGATAATGACTACAAACAACTGGTAAAGAGTACCTGCTTTCTGTAAGATAGTCTGCTTCAGTTAAGATAAATCCAGGACTAGTGCTTTTAATAATAATTCTTATATTGTTTTTCTCATTGATGGAAATGTTTGGAATCAGTTCTACATAATTGTAAATCATATGAGAAGACATATGATAGGTACCCTGGTCATTTCTGTAGTCATTAAAGGATACTTAACAAAACTGGTAAGATTATTTTTTATAGACCTTTCTTTCAGACCTTGACTGGCACCAGTGGAAGCCTGGTTCAAATTTAAGGGTCACTAATAAATACCAGGTCAATCTGTTTGGCAGAAACCTAGGACATTTGAACTAATTACATAGGTGCTCAATGAGCACCTCTCCTCTCCTCTCCGCCATCAGGCTTGCACTAGGAGTATAGGACCTTCAGCTCACCACCTCCTGATTGCCTTTTGTAATGGCTGTGTGTCTTCCCCTCTCCTTCAGACAGATTGTGTCTTCATCATGAAGTCAGATGGGAAATGGAAAGATGATAGCTGTGACAACGAGAGAGGCTATATATGCCAGGTGAATTCATGTGAGTTCCATTTAACCCAGTCTCCTAAACAGAAAAAGTATCTCAGTTAGATAAGCTGAATATATAAACCGATGTGATTTCTTTTAGCTTTGAGTCTCATTCTCAGACTTTTAGAGCTCCACCAGTCTTAAGGCTGTACTATTTTTAAAGTACAATTTGTTCCACAGAAATTGCTGGAGAGGAACCACTATCTTAATTGGGGTTTTGTACCTAAATCATGAATAATACTAGAGAATAATAAATAGAAGTGGATTTCTTCTCAGTGAAATATGAGGGGTTTAGGCATCTTCTTTAAGTGCAGTGTAAAACCATGTTATTACAGTGATCTCCCCATACTCCTGCCTGTCTTTGAGCAGAGCATTTAATCCTCTCTTAACATTTCTACTGAATGCCATATGATGTCTATTAAAATGTACAGCCTTTTGGCTGTGTCTTTATTATAGAAGAATATTGATTTTTTTTTTTTTTTTTTTTTTACACCAAAATGGGTAATGAATGTTAACTCTCCTGCTGTAGAACTGTAATTATGCAAATCCCTGCTGCCCAGCCATATAATGGGAGTAGAGAAGGCAAAACACAAATAACAAAACAGTTTTGCCTCAACTTTATTACAGCATTAGTAAAAACTATTCCCCCCACACTTCAATCGGCTCCTGCAGCCCGTTCACTCTCAGCATAGCTAACTTGCTTGCAAGAACCCCCTCCCCCTGCACAGCAAACATACAGTTTTAGGGAGGCATTTTTAGTTTGCTTAATCCCAGTTACAGCTCTTCTGAATACATTTACAATCTCAAGGGTGGAAATATACACTGCCTGACTCCAGTGTGCAGGCAACGTTTAGGCAGCCCTTACAGACAGGCTAATGACTTTGAGTCAACAGCAAGTGGTGATCGATTAACAGCAAGTATCAAAGTCTCAGGTTGTGACAACAGGGTGCAACAGTAAATGTCTTAAACATCTAGCCCTAAGTCCTCTCCACCAGTGATCTGAAATAGGTGTATACTCAGATATCCAGATTTAGTCAAAATATTTCAAAGCACGGGAACTCAAATATCCAATTTAGGAGTCTTAGTCTGCACTAGTCAGGCCTCTAGCAAGTATACTCTCTACTTCAGGGCATCCAGGATTTCATTCTGCTTTTTACATTAACAAATTTGGCTCATGTTTTACAACAAGTTTGTTTTGGGTTTTTTTGTTTTATTTCATTTTCATTTTTTTTCCGGGGGGGGGGGGTTCATTGACAAATTGTTCATGAGCTTAAATAAAGATTTTGACTTATTGTTAATACTATGCTAAAGATGAGTGGTATGTTGTAAATTCATGCATTCAGTTTTTCCTCCATAGTTACCACGCAATCTGAAGTACCAACAACAAATCCATCCTCTGGCTTTGCCCGTTATGGTGGCAGTAGCTATTCAATCATCTTATCTGAAATGCAATGGGAAGAGGCCAGAAAAAAATGTCAAGACAAATCCGCAGAACTTGCCAGCATTTCAGATGCCTACATCCATTCATTCCTGTGGATCCAGATGTTGAAATATGGAAAACCCGTATGGATTGGTCTTAACAGCAATATGGTAAGTGCTGGACAGATGGGAGGTGCAGGTGCTTGTTGAGCTCTCCTCCTCTTTGTAGACCTGCTGGATGCCCAATTTATAACAGCGCTGAAACAACTGTACTCTGAATGGCTTTACTGTGTATATGCATAGATTTCTAGTGGTCCCGTTAGAGTTACTCAAAGACTTTCATGCACCAAATGCAGTGAAGAGTCACAGAAAAGATTAAGCAGGAAGCAATAGATGAAAGTAGAAAGCTCTAGAAATGGTAAAAGAAATAAAGGTGCAGACTGAGAGTCACAAGCCAGGATGTACAGCTATCGTGAGGCAACCATTAGCCGTTCTGAAAGTCTAACTCCCTGCTATACAGAGGGCTACTTATAACTATTATTATATTAATAAAAGTTAGTATGAGTATTAGAGAGATATTTTAAGATTATTTTGACTGTTTAATGTCAAGTAATCTTTACTCACCAAATAGCTCCCAGTTTTAATTAAAATAAAGCAGAGCAGACGGGACGAATTCTCTGTAATTGCTTCTCTTGATACGGGATTTCCTAAATGACCTAAGATGGACTCATCTGAGTTTCTTGCCACATTGTAGAAGCTTGTGTTACTTCAGAAAAACCCTCCCGAAAGCAGTGCACTGTTGAACACTGTTCATATGTAGCTCTCGTGTAACTCAGAGCACCCAGTGACATTGCTTAGAACAGTGAATGGTGTTTAAAAAACCAGAGCAGCACAGGGCTTTTTTTGCTGAAAAACTCAAAAAGACACTATACTTATATGTCAGAGTTTTTTATGTAAAAAAACTCTGTTACCAGAACTTCTTTGTTTTCAGACTGGCAGCTATTACAAATGGACCGATAACTGGAAAACCAGGTACACGAAATGGGCAGCAGGGGAACCAAAGGAGAAAAATGCTTGTGTCTACCTTGATGTTGACGGTACTTGGAAAACAGCATCCTGCAATGAAAGCTACTTTTCAGTCTGTAAGACATCAGATGGTAAGCAAATGAATGTAATAATTTTAAAGACACATTCCTAATTCCATTAGTCTGCCTAATCCTAGAGACTTTGCTCCGGCTTGGGCTAAAGCCCTCAGAGGAGTATGCTTCAGGATATCGTCTACCTCCCTGCAGAATTTGGAGGTTTGCTATTGGATGATATATGAATTCGGGCACATGAAAGCCTCTTGTGCAAACAGATATGGCTGCACATGGTAGTCATAACTGTTTGCACAAGATGAAGCTCTATCTTCAAGGTATTTTGCTCTTTCTGAAATGTGAGCATAAATCACACTTGAGATTTTGTGTGTAATATAAGTAAGTGCTGGGAACATGCACTGGCTGTGTGGACTGCAGCAACTGGATAAGTTCACACACAGGTGTCACTGAGCCAAAATACAGGCAAGAGTTTCACTCCCATTCACTATTGCTAGAGCTAAAGCAGTTCTGATGTAGATGTAAGAGCCTTGGGAATGTGAATGATACTTTAACTCTTTGCAGAGGTATGCAGAGGCATGTTTGCTTGTAGATTTTGTAGAATTATGTTGTTTTCCCTCCGCTGGAAAGCTGGGTGAGAGAAATCCCACACTATTTACACACATATCCTACCTCATAGGTTATTCATAATGCAGTACCAATTTCATACCATATGGTTTCTTTAGCTATAGCTCCTACTGACCCTGCTCAGCTGCCTGGAGACTGCCCTGAAGAAGCCGAACTCCGAGCTTGGATCCCTTACCGTGGCCACTGCTACTACCTTGAAGCATCAGCTGGGACAACCTGGGCACTGGCCTCCCTTCAGTGCGCTCAGTTAGGTGAGAGCCTTCATTATCAACTGATGAGGTTTGTACGAAAGTTTATACAAAACTCACATAAAAATGTAAAAACATTAATTTAAAAAAAAAAAAAAAATCATTAGAAATACTTTATTTACCTACCAAGCTATTCTAAATCTGGCACAATGAAAATAAACTGACACAAGTGACTTTGTGCAGCCTTCTTTCCTCCCAGGGGCTGCAGCCTCCCCAGGTGTAGAGCTCCCCATCAGCTCCTGGCTTCTGGGGTACCATCCTGGGGGCAGTGGTGGGGGGCTGCAGCCACTAAGCACCTCCAGGGCTCTGTCCTCTGCAAGAAGCAATGGGGAAGCCAGCAGAGTAGTGTGAATAACGCTTTCAAAAGTTATTGTTTGTACAGACTTGAAAGAAGTCATTCCAGTAGTTGCTCACATAGGTTATGGTTATTTGCTTGCTAATGCCTTTCAGGTGCTACCTTGGTTTCGGTAGAAAACATGGATGAATCTGACTTTCTGATCCACACAATACAACCACTTGGAAATAAAGTAGGAGGCTTCTGGATAGGACTTTACCGAAATGTGGATGGTAATGTCTTACTTTCAATATTTAATTGGAAAATGCTTTGCTAATATGAGAAAATTGAGGACAACTGTATTTTTACAAAAAATGACATGCTCTTCTGCTGAAAAATGGGTTACTATTACATTTTTTAAGTCATTTGCTGAGCTAAGGAGTTAAGATATCTATGAGATACATTTTAAGTTTTTTTTATTCTGTATGTTGCTCTTTAGGCCAGTGGTTGTGGCTAGATAATGCTGCACTGGACTTCGTCAACTGGGAGGAGAAAGAGTCCAGTGTGGAGCATCACTGTGTCAAAATGACTGCACCATCCGGTTACTGGGACAACACTGATTGCTCTTCTGAAAAAGGATTTATCTGCAAAAAAAGCAAAGGTAAGTCCTTAGTGACTCAGCCCTTAGTGACAGAACAGATCTGTTTACTAGTAACTGTTACAGCCCTCCACCACATGTCTGGAAGTAATTTCTGACAGTTTCATTTGGCATATCCCACTTTTCTAAACATTTGTAGTTGCCTGTTTTTGCAGACTGCGAGCTCTTCACATCACTGTCTGCACTCGCATGGGAACATGGTAATGTGCTGTATGCACCCTAGGTTGAGAACGAGACTTTCAGAAAACTTTTGAATACCTAACACAGGCACTGGTATGGCATCTGTCAAACAATTGTGCAAACTTACGACGTTTCCAGGAACTAAGTATTGTAACAGTTATTATACCCTTGCAAAGAGGAATTAATGTGAATAATCAAGCTTCCTCTTCAAGCTTGTTATACTCAAAAAATATATTACTACCCAACATCAAAAACTAGCTTCATATTGGGCCTGATTCAATAACCTTTAAGTCAGTAATGCCTCAGCGATACTAAAAGGCCAGCTGTTTGTGTTGCAATAATAACATAAGGAGTGCTTCCCTATTAAATGAAAACTTCAAGTCATTACAGAAGTTGTCTTATCAGCATTTCTGGAAAATTTCATGCAATACTGTATATGCCAGACTAACGTTTCAGWGGTAAAAAACCACATATAGTATTCCCAAGTGGAGATACAAAAGATATAATTTTCTGAAAGAAAGCACTACCATTCCATTTTCTTAAGTTAGGTGTGAAAATCAATCATCTTACCTAAAAAATGGTAGGTTACCATCTTTAAACCTTTGTACTTTCTTTTGTAGTAGTTGTGAGATCAGGTTTAATTTTCCAGCTTTTGCATTGTGCATTGTCCCCAGTAAGTCATGGGGAACATCATTGTCCTACGTGGAAAACCTCATTTCCTGTGTAAAACAATTTTTAAGATTACTTTGTTCAGATGAAAAGTTGAAAAGACATGATTTCAATACTAAAGACATTGCAAGACACAGTAGTTCTCAGAAAAATAATTGAAAATTTGGGGTTAGCTTTTAATCATTTTGCAAATGTAGTATTTAATTAAAAAAACAAACTGAAATGTAACCAAGAAACAATCATCTCCCGTGCACTGTTGATTTCCATGCTTAAATCAGCACATGTCCATGGCAGTAAATCAGTTAATCACCATTAAAGATTTACTAAGAACATCCAAATTATATTCCATCCTGTATAGTACTAAAATAATAAGGAAGCACTAAAATCCATCCATTGACTCGTAAGATGCTCTCATATGTAACTATTTCCTGCCTTAGTAGGGGATGCTCTTGCTTTGTACCTATGCATCTTACATTCTGCTCTGCTTTCATTTTGTTTTACATTTTGCCTTTATCACTTCTCCTCTGGGTAACAAGTGTGTTTTCAAACTGTAATGTAAAAGAGCCAAGAGGAGAAATATTTTCTTGATAATTTAGGGAGTCTTGATTCAGAACAGTTTTTCTTACTTTATAAGAACATCCAATATGTTTAATTCTTCTTCTTTTCTGAGTGTCAAACATTTTTTGCACCTCTTCAACAAAAAAGGATTTTTTTAAAGGTCGTTTTTTTTTTTTTCCTCTATCTCTTTCTTACGCATAGGCAAATGGAAAGATTACAGCCTTGATTCAGAGGGCATTTTCTAGGGAAGGCATTTAAGAATCTTAAACTTAATTGTAACAGCAGAATCCTGCTGGACATGCAGAGCTTCCTAAAAGGTGCTATGTAAAATTAATCTCCAGGGTTGTACATCATGTTCTCAGTAAATTAAAATTAATATTTCAGGAAAAACATGAAAAGGTATTTTTGAGTGAACATGGAAAAGAGTCAGTATTTGAATGTTGGTAGATATAAAAACAATATCAATTTTTAAATGAATGAATATTATAGTTTGGTAATGTTAAGTAGGAAGGTAAAACCTTAGTAAGATATTTTTTGCCTCACTTATGTTGCCTTTTATAACAGACATATATGTTATTAATGCAATGGTAATACTTCAGGGGTTTTTGTTCCTGTATAATTTTAGCAAAACAGTCAAACTTATGAATTCTAATGAAGTGTCATTTTATTTCTCTCTGATATTCATTGAAGTTGAGCCAAGTGGGAGTCCTCTACAGCAAAAAGGTAAGAGCTTTCATAACAAAATTAACAAAAATCTAAATACAAGAAGAACTTAAAATGAGTTTTCCCAAATTACCCCCTTTTAGAGAACAAGTCCTGCTGACGGTTACTGGGATGCATGGTTATAAATCACTCAGGGTAATCCCACGGTGCCTTGTATGTGCACACGAGCACTCACATGTTCTTGGCCGACTGGACTGCTGCAGGGCTAACCAGACAAGCTCAGCAGTGACCAACTTGTGACTAACTTTGAGAACAGGCATGGAGAGCTTTAACTAGGCTGTTGATACCTATGTAGATGTACATGCAAATTTTTTCCATAGGTATTATTGTAAATAAAGTAACACAAAAATATTGTAAAACTAATTTCCAAATAATTAGCATCCCATATCCATATCTAAAGCTTGCATTTTCATTAAATCCTTACAAGCATCCACTGCATGCATTGTATATCACTGTAATCCAGATCCACTGAAACCATGTTAGCTTTAGCAACAGAGACCTGGCTACTGATCAACAACAATTCATAGCTCAGATTTACACTGAACAGACTCCAATTTCAGGCAAGAGAGAACATCTCCTCCAYGTTTTTCATGTTGTATGTGGAATAAAAAATTACTAAGGTTTCTCACAGTTACATGCATTCATTTCAGGCAAGGAAAAGAATGAAGAGACTCACCCACCTGTTCATGTCTCCATTTGGCCACTCGTTTTCTTAGCTATTCTCACTCTTCTTGGAGCTGGCATGTCAGTCTATTTCTACAAGAGAAAAAGACAAAACCAACTATCAACAGATTCTGGCAATGAAACACTTCTAAAATGATGTGTCAGTGACTGAAGAATTGGTGAGAATGGGTCCTGTACCAATTCAGAGGAGCAAGTTACTTGCTGAAATTAAAAGATGTATCTGTTAAAAGTCTCTAGTGAGGATATCTGTAATCTTAAATTAAATCCCTTTTCTCTTTTTGCACTAACAGACTCTTTTGTATGATGCATATTTTACAAAATCGGAATTACGGATTGATGTTACAGTTTTGCAACAGTCAAGATGTTCTCAAGTGCCTTAGCAAAAACACTAGTGTAAATAACTTGTCAAGAACAAATAAGCGTACTGAAAAAGGACTATAAAAGTCAACTAGAGAGAATGAATGTTCAATAAAGTGTGATTACTATTTAGAACTCTATTCCCTTGACTTTGTGGACACTGCAAAGAACTCAAAAAATAAAATCTGCCCAACTCTGTTGCAATCTTGAACTCATTTTGCCCCACAAACTTCACTCCATCAGACCAGCACTTTTATTGTTCCTTATAGCTGTATCCTATTACACTCATAAAATGGTGCTTCATATACTTATCTCACATAACTTTGGGATAGAAAACCTTGCCATTTTCATTTTCTGCTATGGAAAATACAGTTCATACTAGCAAAGGATATTAAGCTCAGGTGTATGTTTTGGTCTTTTTTCAATCTGATAATATGATTGTCAACTGTAGTATGTTCACGAACATGAATTAAAATATTCTCACTCTTGCATTCTTCCTTCTTTTTGTTAATGCTTTGAAATAAATAAAGTTTTTTATTAGTATAATTTTCAGCTTCAGACTTCCCTGTGAATCAAGTGAGAGGAAAGGGGAAGGGAGGTGCTCCTGTCTGCACAGTAACTCTTTTGTCAATAACAAGGGAGCTTCTCTCCCCACCACTTTGAATTCAGCTTGAATAAGCACCAACTTGCCATTTTTAAATGTGTGAAAAAGGAACTGAAAACTAAGGAATGTAGCAGATGATGCTGTAGTAGGAATCTGCAAGAAGACTAAGTTTAAGACATTAGAAAAACAGTGGAAAGCAGTACAAAATAACATTTAGGTGAGCTGCAATTATGATTTAGACACTAAACACTTTATGGGGAAGAGTGCTTAGCAGATAGTCCCAGCAAACAACCTTCCTTCCTTCCCCAGGCTGCACAGGGTCTACTGAGCAAGCTGGAAAGTTAAAAGAAATAATAATAAAAAGTAATGAAGTTTCTTTTCTAGGCTCTGGACTCCTGTTTTCCTGGAGTAAAAACAATCAAGAATTTAGCACACTGGTGAGAACAGGTTATTGCACAAGTGAAATGCAGCATGCAGGACACTGACCCCCAAAAGTTTGTAACCAGCACCAAGCTGGTTGGTCATGTGAAAGGGGCAGCTCGGAAGTGCTCAATTCTTCTTTCAGCCTACCCCAGTGCCTGCACTAATCTCCCCCCATCACTCTGCAGCCTTGGGGAGCTGAATCCTCACAAGCATCCATTTATACAAGAGGGGGACTAAAGCCTAGTTTGGACCGGAGCGCGGGTGGCACTTTGTGAGGTGGAGGAGGGAACTAGGCAGGAGTTGTGTCCTCCAGGTATTTTCCCTTGGGATCCCCTCTGTCAGAGCCATTTCATTTTGTGATTTCAGATGTATCCAAAATATGGTTTCACTCAGTAAACTCAGCTTCTACTTCTCTCCCACCCCATTGTTGTCTGTGGCACCACTCAGCTTTACGACTTTGGGCTACTCTTGCAAGCCTTGCTCACACTAAGCTCTCCCTGAATGTCACCTGCAAATAGAATAGTTATTGTTAAACAATTTATTCAATTCCTACTTTTACTGAAATCCAGGCATTTTTTTCCGAAAATGTTTTTCTCTCTTAGTACTTTCTAACAGTCGAGTCAACAAGTTTAGCCAGTTCTCGCAATAATTTTCCCTAACACCTTACAAATAAAAGCAAAGATAGTTGCTCTTCATATGACATCCTCTGTTCAGCTTCTATATATATCTCACTACTGACTATTTCACTTCTCACTTTTTTCAATTTCATTATCACAACTTCTTTTAATTTCACTGATGTAAATAAACAGAAGGAACAGTAGGACTTGTCTGCATGTGAAAATTTGCCAGCACAGCTTTGCAGCGTAGTTGTACAAGAATTGCCATGCCAATATAAGTCTTCAGATGAGCACTTTGCTCACAGATTAAAAGGAGCTTTTCCAATTCAGCTTACGGTTGGCTTTGTCCTGGAACACCCTCATTAGAAATTTCTCAGATAGATGAACACAGCCTTTTGCTTGACAAAAGTATTGCAGGCAAAGGTTTCCCTCCTGTTACAGGGAAGCTTACCACTAGCCTACAGCATTGAACATCTTCACTTCTTTCAGATCTTCTACAAGTAGTTATAAACAGCCCACCCTCAAACTGTGATCAAAGCAAGCAGTGTAACAGTTCAGAAAAAAAGCAATTTTAGCCCTCAAAGTGAGCAATCATTCATAATGCACTGAATACCACAGATCCTGTAAAATTTGCTCTCTTTCTTCTAGATATGTAGAGCTGTGACATTATAGTGATGTACTGAACCACTGGGGTTTGTCTCCCTTTGTTTCTGAGATGTAAGGGTTAAAGCAGAGACTGAGTTTTTAATCGATGATATTTCACTGCAGGTTTCTTGTCACCAATTCTCAAGTTGCCTTTTTAGAGGTCTGTCACGTGTAGCACCCCAACAACTGACCCGTATATAATAGTATAGTAGCAAAGTCCCAGAAAAAGAGAAATGTCACCACCTTGACCAGGATGGATACTTTAGTTTTGGAAGCGACTCACTCTTCAAAGAGAGCAGTGTTTGCAATGTGCACTCTCGTTATTTCAAAATACCATGTGACAGGATATTTCCTTATTTAGAGTACAGAGCTTTGTCCATCAACCCTTTGACACAGAGAAGGACCCGTTACTATTCTCACTCAGAAGGATTTCATACACTGCCAATCTTTTAGTCCAACTTTTGGTAGAGGAATGAAAAGCAAGTTACATTTGCAATGAGTTTCTCCAGGTTCCTAGTTTTTCTTTCCCTCGTGCATGGTTCAGTACAGTCACTGGGTAAGTTTCCTGTTGGTTTTGTGTTGAACTAGATATGAAAATGCTTTTTCTTGGGCAGCTTTACAGTTTTAGTGCATAGACTGATTATTTTATTTTTTGTTATCAGATTTGATACATGATCTAAAGAGTATGTTGGGTATTATCCTGGAAGTTCTTGATTCACAGAATAAAACAGGGGAGATGTAGGGATGTTGGGGGAAATGGAGGTAGTAAGAGCAGGATCTTTAAACTGGAATTTCTTTCTGTGGAATTATTAAATCAGATGGCACTGTATGGGAGGGTGATGAGAGATGAGGAAGCATGGAGCTCTTTCCATTTACCCTCCCCATCACACCCACGGTGCAGTGATCAGTCAAAGGGTTTTAGAGCCATGTTTTCATGATAGCTGTGCATGTTTCTCTTTCTGCTCCAAGACAGGAGGTATGAGAAGGAAAAACTGGCTCCTCCCCTCCAGTCTGGCCAAATTAGAAGAATAGTTCTAGTCTGAAGATGTACATCATTCATTGGGTATAGTTATAGAGAGAAATGGTAAAGCAGTAATGTATGTAGAACTAAGCAGATGAATGTGTTTGCATGAATGTGAGATTGAGAGTGTATATCAGAAATTTCAGGATAAAAGAACGCTCTCGTAATACTGTGATAGTTTAAAAAGATGAAGCATTGCTAACCTTAAAGAATTTGAGTTGAGGACGAATCTGCAAGACCTCTCCAAGTGCAGAAATGTGCAATTGAAACCTAAAATTTTTACTGTGTAAATATGCTCATGACAACCTGATCTGTATTCTCTCTGATCAGCTATCCTTTTTCTTTAAACAATTAATGAAAAGATGGAGTGACAAAGCGAACCTATTGAGTCRTACAGAATACAACAATGCAGTGAATTCATTGTTGTCCGAGATCTACTTGTGGTTTTTCTGTCTTCAGAAACCACAACTTATCAGCAACTTATCATCACAGAATTTGACTTTCCTACAAGGTATATATCTCAAACTTTAAATATAGTATTTAAAACCCAAATTTTACTAAAACAACATTTTTTAAAAAATCTCTAGCTACACAAGGGGGAAAATTGATAAAAATTAATTAAAAAAAGATGGTGTGACCTCTCAATTTAGATAGACAAATATACTGATAGATAGATCCATTACTAGAAAGTCAAATTTATGATTTTATTATTATTTTCATCTGTCCTCTTAACCTTTTCTTCCCCCTAAGATACCTTTACATTACAAGGAAACGCCAATGGACAGCCATGTGTATTCCCTTTCAAATATGAAGGCAAACAGTACAATGAGTGCACAGATGCTGGTAGGTCAGATGGCTGGCTCTGGTGTGCGACAACTGCAGACTTCGATGCTGATAAACTGTATGGATTTTGCCCACTAATAAGTAAGTCCTGCATTTTATTTATTAACTTGTCATGAAACATTGTTGAGAAAACCATCTGTTGAGCTACCAGGTTCTTTACCAGCTACCAGCTGCACAACCTCATGACGAACCTTGAGTAGAGTAGCCCAAATGAAAATCATCTGATTGAACATTAGCCCCAGTAACCAAGTGCTCCCTCTGTAGCGAGTGGAGAGGAAGAGGTGCCTCCAGAGAAAGGTTCAGCCCAGCCAGGTTCTGACTTACCTGCTGGAGGTGGCTGTTTCTCTTTGTGGACCAGAGAGGTGAGGAGGCTTTTTGATATGTCATTTTATGTGACATAAGTGCATGGCATGACCAGCATGGATTTAGATCAATATCTTCCTTTCAAAAAATTCCCATTGCTCTTTATTCCTCAGGCATGTCCTGTAGGTCAATTCTCACTTAAACTGCTATATACTGTTTTTTTCCCCTTAACATCCATTTCCTATCTTGTTCTTGTCTCCTATTGCCAGCCTACACAAAAATGCTGCTGCTAAAATTATCCTCCTCTCCCATCTTTGTACTATCATCTTCTGCACTGAACTTATGTTTGGATCCCTCCACCTCAGGACACAAACTGTTTCACTTTTCTCACCAACTGCCTTCCCAATAACACAACAGTTTCACAAGGTTTTGTGAGTTGTTCTGCAAACAAAGACTGCAGCTGATCTGCACATTGGTGTTACACAGACTGTTTTTATAGCTCCTCGGGCTGTCAAGGGCCAGGTTCTGCCATTTTTGAAAAAGCTGCTTCTCTTGATGATGAGCTGAGAGGGTGTTCCTGCCCCATAGAGATGAAGAGCCTCCAGGGTCATAGTTCACCTACATGCTTACTTTCCTCCTCTGACTTCACCCTGGAATCTCTTTTTTCAATCAACAGATATGTCTGGTTTACCTAGTACGACACTTTGTGTAAAAGAGAATTTAGAAGCAAATATTGGAAACCCATTCACTCCCTTCTAAAAACTTAGAAATTTAAAATGATGTTTTTAATTTCAAAAAAATTACACTTTTTTTTTTTAATTGATGCCTAATATGATTTCAGTTTTTCTGGTGCTTTAAAATTGATGATAACATACAGTTGATACTGTGCATTTTTAGAGATTTTTGCATCATTACATGCTTCATTTGCTTTTAGTTGGTGCAATGTCAATCCTCTGACAGCAGTGCTCTATGTCACTTCTTCCAGATGACACAGAAAGATTTTGGACAGAAGATATTTCAACTGGCATTCACTATCAGATAAACTCAGATTCAGCTCTAACATGGCACCAAGCAAGGAAAAGCTGTCAGCAACAAAATGCAGAACTATTAAGCATCACAGAGATTCATGAGCAAGCATATATAGGAGGTAAAATGATAGAGAACAAGACCTTAAAATATGCTGCCCCAGAGCTTTAGATGATGAAGTTGGCTGCCTTGTCTTCTGTCTCAGTGAAGAAGATAGGGCGTCGGGGTGGTTCAGCAGCCGCCAAAAGGGAGATGGTCTGAACTGCCCTTCCTCTAGAAGGTTTTTTCATGAAGGGTTGGTCCCCAACCTCTATAGGGGGGGAAATGGTCCCATTCCACCTTTGTGCTCCAGGTGGGAGCTACGGCATCTTCTGCAGCCTGTCCCAGGGGAGGGTTTGCTCCGCTTGCCTTCATGCTGGTGCACTCATTCCTGAGCAGGGCTATGGTCTGGTCCTCAAACTTATCTTTTTCCTCTGTGTTTCAAGGATTATTAATCTTTCTAGGAGAACATATGATGATAGTTAGATTGGTCCTTATATGGGTACATTTGCATATATAAACTCCAAATAACTCCAGTGGATTTCAGATACAAGTATCACGGTATCAATTTGGTTATAAATGGTGTGAAGGAGGCTTTGAAACCACTCAGAAAAAAATCTGGAAGCAACTGATTGGCACACTGCCTTTGTCTTTTTGATGCGTTTACTCCATGAAATCTGTTACAGAAACATTTTAGCACAATTCCCTAATGAAAATAAGGTATTTTTTACATATCTTATGTTGTAATGAAACAAAGTGAGAGAAATAAACTCTTATTTAAGTAGTGAAATAAGATGTTCATTTGCCCTTTTAACTACTGAGATCTCTGCTGAATCAATATTTATTCACTTTTTTAATCTGTGTACCTCAGTAATGCGGAAACTATTGGTTTGGGGCTGGTTTAAACTGAGAAATATAAATTTCTCACTTTTGACTTTATTTCTTTTAGATGAACTTGCTAAGAATGAGAATAGGGAGATACAACTGACTTTTTTTTCTAATTTAGAGCTAACTAAAAAATTCAGTTTTGCATTCTGGATTGGATTGAACACTTTGAATTTCAACAGTGGATGGCAATGGGCTGGGGGCAGCCCTTTCAGATATTTAAACTGGGCTCCAGGTAAGAACTGTATCTATTTTGTTATCTTTGAACGGATTCTGATAAGACACCAACTAGTAAAAACTGCATTAGCTACTTTCATTTCAGGAAAGCCCATTCTGATTTACAATAGCTGACGATCTAGATCTTTATCTTAAGAAGTACACCTCCAAATTACAAAGTTCACTGTGGATAGCAGCTATAGCAAGTTCTTTTATTTTCTTATATAATCAAAGAACTTGTTTATGAAAGCAGAGTATCATTTGGAGTGATATATAACCCTACAGACCAGAGATCAGAATTTTTCCATAACATGTTGCCCAAGAGTATAAATATAAATCAAATCTTCCAAAAGTAGCAAAATATTTAGAAAATAATGACACTATGTTGTCTGGAGAAATTCTAAATATTATTGAGAGGCTTACAGAGCCAGCTCATAATTCCTCAGCAGTTTATGCAAAATTGCACTGGGCCACCTCAAGGAAGGGAGACAGGGGTGGGTTTGTGGTGCTTCTCACATGTGGGGAGTTCTTCTGCTTGCTTGTTGCTTTTTTGGCCCCGTGTTTTCTTTGTGCCATGAGTATTTCAAGCCACCTCCTGTTTTGGAAAAGTTACAAGGTGGTAAAGGAATAATTAAGCTCTCCTCTATGTTTTCAAAAATTCTGTATCAAGCATTTCTTTTGCTGTTTACAGAGGTTTTTACACACTGCAACAGAAAAGAGAAAAGCTATTTTATAGGAAAGTAGAACTGTGAAATTCTTGAGATATACTGGAGGGGTGGTATACTTTAAAACTGAATATTTTTAAAGTTTTGAAGTTTTTGACACAGTATAACAGTCTAGCTTCAGCTGTTCTGTCTGTGAGCACCAGGATATCAGGAAAAGAACCAGAAATTTCCCAGTTCTATCCTGACACAAAGTCAATGGAAGGTCATTACTTCACTCTCAAAGCATAGACTAAAAGCAGCATCCTATAAACTACACCACCAGTTATCCTATGGGAGAGGGCTTCTTCATTTTAAGCATTGAAGAAATCAGAATAAGTTGATGTTTTTACTGATAATATGATGGTTTTGTTAATATTTTTATTTATTTTTGCTGTGAGATTCTGTTTTCTCTCTTACTCAAAGGAAGTCCTTTCCTGCTCCCTGGGAAAAACTGTGGAGTGATGAATCCCAGAAAGAATGGTAAATGGGAAAACCAAGCATGTAACCAGAGACTCGGCTACATTTGTAAAAAGAGAACCTTCAGTTCCAAGTCTGACATTATACCCAAAGGTAGGTTTGTCAAATAAAAAGAAAGATTTTTCTTTGACTTCTAGAAAGAGCAATCTGTAAAGATCTGCAAATGATAAAAGGTATGCAACATTATTTTTCAAGCAAGATGTTAGAAACCTTTGAAAAACACAGCTATACATGCACACACAGAGTTTTAGATATTGCTTTTGTCCTCCCATTGTGTATTAACCATTCATAGGAGAATATTATTATTTTTTTCCATCACTTTGTCATTCATTCTTGCAAGACAGATAAAAGCTGCTCTGTCGTGGTAACCAGTGCCAGCAATCAAATTTGCATAAATACAGTAGAAATTGTATGCTTCTCATTTTCTTCTCGTTTGCTCTAAATGAGCAATTGCAGTTACTCTAATATTAATGCAAAAAATCCTCCTCTGATGAAACAGTATGCAATGTGTTGGGTTCATACGAGCAGCACAGGAGGAGCAGCAGTATTCACACAGGCTTCATTTCATCCATGGGCCACCCTGACCTGAGGCTTCAATGACACAGAGTGGCTATGAACATGGCACATGCAGGAGGGATCTGCTGGAGGCTGTCATCTGGGGATGTTATAAAAGCTACTTTTAAAGAAGTAGTTATATTAAAGAAAGTAAAGAAATCATTTCAGAGAATCTTTCTTCCCCTATTAACCTTAAAAAGAAATGCAGGACTCTCTTTTTAAAGCAAGCTTAAGGTAAGTTTTTAAAGATATTTAGGAATCTAATAAAAAAGCCACTGAGTTAATATGAAGAGAAAACTACCAACTCTGCACTAATTTGTACTGTTTACTGACCTGCAGTTACCAAAGAATTACTTCACGTTTTTCCACATCTGAAAATTATGTGTGTTTGCAAGAAGACATCGAACAGGAGGCAGAGCCTAATGTCAGCCACTGCATGCAGGACAGGAGACCACGACACACTGACCAAACTGCTCGGGGGGACAAAGAGGGGGGAGGCTGATGTCTGTTTTGGTCTCTCTTTCCTCCCAGAGCATTATTTCAAATTGCATTTCTGGCACAATGTGGGCATTTTTCAGTGATTCTCTGCTTAAGGAAACATCATTCTATTTGCATACTTAGTATACTGTGCCTTAATGATATTTGTTTTTCATTTGAATGTATTTGCACTTCTAACTACAGCTTTATGTTTATTCATATAGTCCCACTTTTGTAAAGAGTGCTCGAGAGACCTCATTCTAGAGTCCTTTATTTTCCTCTTACAAAATTGCTCTGAAAAATTGTGCTTTGATTTTAGAGGAATTGAGACCTATCAAGTGCCCAGATGGCTGGTGGCCATACGCAGGCCACTGCTACAGCATTCAACGGGAACCCAAAATATGGGAAGATGCTCTGACTTCATGTAAGAGGCAAGATGGAGATTTGGCAAGTGTCCACAACATTGCTGAATACAGCTTTCTAGTGTCACAGCTTGGTTACAGTGAGTATATATGTAGGCCCGTATTGTGTTTGCCCCATCTGTAATGTAAAAGCTGGGCTTCATATTAAATATTAATGCTTTCTCCGAAATGTCACAAGTAGAAGGCTGAATCTAACTTATGGTGCTCTTTTATGTTGTTGCTGTTGCATAAACATAGAAGTATATTTGTATTTATCATGAATTAATCTACATTGTAAAACATTATAAAGCAGGAAAAGAAAAAAAAAAAAATGGTATTCCTAACAGAGACACATAAAGATCTCTAAAAATTGCACTTTTGGCAACTTTATTCTATGTTCAATATCTTCAGAACTGAGCTCCAAACCTAGAAGAAATTTAACTTCTTGCTGAGATTAAAACCTCTTGCTGAGGTTAACATCTTGCTATAACTTCTTCTAAGAAAATAATATCTTTTAACTTCTGATTTTCCTTGGATCTGTAGCAACCAGTCCTGACACTTGCTGCACATGCTGGATCTGGTGAACCCCCCTGACGGGCCATTACAAGCCCTCTAATGCTTCCCCATTAAGGAGATGTATTGGCAGATGTCTTCGAGGCTTGGGCTCAGTGTGATCTCCTGACGGGCGGGACACTCTCAGCCACTCGCTGTCCTACCCTCCATGCTAGGGGCCATTTTGTTGTTCTAAGTCACAGATGCTCAGAAAGTTTGCAAGAATCTTATGCCAGCCATAAAGAGCCCTGTGTTTATTAAACTCAGGCTTTCTGGATAGAATCTGAGTCCTTTTCAGTACAAAGACATCTCTTACTGCAGATCTGAGAGGAAACAAGCATTTTTGTGAAAGCATGAAGACCACCTCTCATGAACCACATCCCAAGTTTATCAATCCCTGTTTGTTCACTGTATTGCATAGCAGACCATAAGCAACCCTTTTTCTTTTCATGCTTCAGAGTCAACAGAAGAGCTATGGCTGGGTCTGAATGACCTGAGGGCTCACTTCTATTTCGAGTGGAGTGACGGGACTCCTGTGATGTTCACCAAATGGCAGCGCAGGCATCCCACCTACACAAACGGTCTGGAGGACTGTGTTGTTATGAAGGGGCAGGTACAACCATGCAGTCATTTTATAGTAATGCAAACTAATAACTACATCAGCCTGAAATCACTTGCCTTTATATACTTATTCAGGAGTCATTCTATATCTTAGCTTAAAATAGTTTTCCCCATAAATTTGGCATCAACCAGAAGAGTTCAGAGGACAGGAGAGATCAGAAATAGAGAGGTAGCATTTTTCTAGTGCTACCTTTTGAGATTTCTTATCTGGTGAAAAGTCTGATCCAGAACTTTTACATAGATTCATTCTCTTGGCTCCAGCAATGAAAAAGGTTATAGATCTGGGAAAGGAACGGGGATGAACTAGTAAATACATTGTGTGGTTATCATAGATGCTATTTGCATACCTCATTTTCCAATCTGATAGACCATTATGTCCCTAAATGTCACTTCATTGAGACATGGCATTGAGACATGGAGACCTGCCACTAGGGCATGTTTCTTCAGCTGTGACATAAAAAGAGCACTAACACCTACCTGCCAAATACCTAACATAAAATCCTATAGTATTTCTAACTGCTTGACTCACAAACTTTATTTTCTTGCAAGACATGATTGCTTGACACGTTTACATGCGTGTGCGTGCACACACATACACAGACAAAAAGTGTCATGAATTTTAAAAGAAACAAATTGAAAATGTTGTTAGGAAAGAAATGCTGTTATTGAAAGAACTGTTATATCATAGAATAATATTGATGTTTGCCAGTATTAGGCATCAATGGAATTGTTCCTAACCCAGAATTTATGGGGGGAAAAAGCTCCTATTTAAATTTTATTTTTTACATAATTCCTTTATAAAAAGAAATCAGTCATTTTCAGAGTCTTCTCCTTGATGGATAAAATAGTTAGATTTACTGCAACACACTCGGATGTGCATTATTACAGTTTCATTGATCTTTTTTCCAGAAGTGTGGTGAAATAATCCTGCTCTAAATGCAGATCCATTAGCCCCGGATGAGATATATCTTTACAAACCCTCTCATTAAATAGTTATGATAGCAAGTAATGCTGAGACTTCAAGATGTTATTTATTTCCTTCTTTCATCTCAAAACAGCATCAAATGGATCTTAAACCAATCCTGACAGATGTGTCTTTTTTTTTTTTTTTTTAAATAAATCTCCAGCAATGATCCTATAGCCTTCCTGGGTAGCATATTTCAGTGGGCCTTGCAGTGAAGAAAGAGGAAACCACTAGTTTTCTTATGTTTATGAAAGCCCCTTTTTTACATTCATTTCTTCTCCCTGCTATTCTAGGATGGATACTGGGCAACTGATGTTTGTGATAAGCAACTTGGCTACATCTGTAGAAAGAAGCCTTCATCACAATTCTCTGAAAAAGAGACCATCGAGGACCCAGGCTGCCAGAAAGTAAATGCTATCTCCTAAGTTAATTATGTTGGGAAAAATGAACAGGAATTAATTTACTGGTTCTTGCTTCTTTTATAGTCTTTGTGTTTGTATCTTCTAGAAAATCTACTCTTGAGGAAACCTAGTCTTTTCCTACTAGCAATTTACTAATATATGTGCATTTTTCATTTTTGCTCTGAAAATACTCAAGAAAGTCAAGATTCATTTACATGTACATGAATACTGCCTTTCCCTCCATTCCCAGATGAGCCACCCTGTGACAAAATTACATATATCTTTTAAATCATAATTTCACCACTATTCTCTCTGATTATGCTCTTAGCCTAAAAATACATGTAAAATTGCCAAAAGCCACTTTGTCTCTTCTCTCAGATCTGCTGTCTATTTAAAGTCTTTATAAAGTCCTTACTATATAAGAACAATAAAAGAAAGAAAATAATTTCAAAACAGAAAAGGATGAGCTTTTCTGTACCATGTTCCTACCGATGGGCTACTTAGTTGGCCTTTGAGTGATATCAGCAGGTTATTTTTTTCCAAACAAGTAATTTTTCCAGAACTGACCTTTTCAGAAAATCATTATATTTATATTGGTCAGCACAGATCTCTCTAAGAGCAGGAAGAAGCAGTGGTGTTTTACTGATATTCCTCCTTTCTACCCTCCCCAGAAACAAGCACTGACTGGATTCCTCTTTGCTCAAAGTCTCCTCACCCATTGCACTTAGGGATGGCAAGGGCAGCTTTGGGGAGCTGTGCTTGTATGTGAATTCATTTCCATATTGCAATATTTTTGTATTTCATTATGTCAGATCCTGCAGCTCTGGAAGGCTGGAGCTGCAGCTCCACCCTGAACGAATCACAGGCTCGTTACGGTGCAGTTTGCATAATCCCAGCCTTACAGAGCACTGGAAAGCAATAGCAAAGAGCACAGTCACAATTTGCTTTGAAAAGTCGCGTACACGTAAAAGAGATGAAAACTAAGATCTTAACGTCATCCTTTAAACAAAAAAGGCCTTCTGTAGGAGCAAACAGCAACAAAACCCCCGAGTTTTGTTTATTAACAGATCAGCCCAGTCTCATCTTGTTTTTAAGCTTAGCTGCAACAAATTTAACATTGAATATTTATATACAAAAGAGCAGAGCTAATTTCTATATTGAAGTCTCTTTCAATTTCACATTAAGAACCTTATGTTTGTCACAGGGTTGGAAAAGATATGGTTTTCACTGCTACTCGGTGGGCTCTGCACTTTTGACATTCTCAGAAGCAAGTAAGACATGCGAACAGAGCAAAGCTTATCTAGCTACGGTGGAAAGCAGGTAGGAAAATGTCTTTTTTTATACCTCAAAATCACTGCTTCTGATGGAGAAACTTGCAAAACTTGTCCATTTGTTGAACTCTTCAAAGCGTTTTATCAGCACTTTTCAAAAAATTTGTAGTAGTAAGCCAAATAAAATTATCCATGCAGGAAAAAAAAAGACTCAATGTTTTAGGGCTTTCTACTTAATCTATTATAACAGTTTTCAAATTTTGGGGGTTCTTGAGTTAAACAGTTTTCTCTTATCTTTCAATTCCTAACGAAAGGAACTTCTATGTTATTTTGTTTTTGTTTTTGTTTTTTTTTCTGTTGGAAAGTAGTTACTACAATTTTCATCTATTTACTGATGGGTGTTATCTCATTATGATAGGAAAGCTTTAACAAAAATATTCTCCTAAACTACCTTCTAAGCCAAATTCTGAACAAATGTAGGAAATCGTCCCCAGGATCTGCCCCACCACAGCCAGAAGGTATCATCTCCAACCTACCCATATCTCAGTCAGGCTTTGCAGGCTTCATGGCCTCTGAGGAACATGACTGCCTTCAGAGGTGATGGCTAGCAAAGCTGACAGTTTGGTCCTGACTTGGTGGTCTGTTTGAGGCACCTCAAAGATTTGGAAAGGCAAGGAAAATARTAAAATACAATGAGAAGCCCATGTGAGCAGTGATTTGCGACATTTCACAGAACTGGGTGGAAAGGAGAGAAGATGCCTTCCACTGAAAGGAGAAAGTTGTCCCTCACCAAATTCTTTTGACCACACTTAAAAGCCTGCTGAGGTTTTGCCTGAACTTCACTGAGGAGCTGTTGCCTTGGGGTCATGCTAGCATGATAGTGATACCTCTATTTGTACCACTTAGATTAATATTGCAAGGTGATAGGTTGAGAATGAACACTGTTTTCCACTTCAGAAATGAGCAAGCCTTTCTGATTAGTCTGTCGGGGCTGGGGTCTGAAAAGTATTTCTGGATCGGTCTCTCCGACACAGAAGAACAAGGGAGTTTCAGGTGGACCAGTGGTGAAACTCCTCTCTTCACACACTGGAACACAGCAATGCCAGGTAAGCTCTGCACGGGCTCAACCCTTGTGATAGGAGTGCAGCTGCAATTCATGCGGGTTTCCGCTTTCCATCCCCTGGTGTTAGAAATTAGAGTAGGCACTTTCTTTTGTGCTTGTAGCTGTAGGTGGCCAACACCATCAGACTTTGTGTTTGATGCCAGTGCAACAAGCACCGTCACAGCTGAGTGTCAGGTGTTGTGTAAGTCAATATCTCCCGCGAAGTTGTACAGAAACAGATTTTTTAATGGGTTAGACTGAAGGCAATACTGTGCAGGTGTTAACAAGGTCCATGGTCTCATTTTTTGCAACTTTTTAACACCAGTTAACAACAACTCATCAGATCCAGAAATATTATTATGGACAGTTTTTTGACCCACAAGCTGCATATGTGAGAAATGAGCCGTGAACGTCCAGCTGTTTTGCATTTCAGCAAAACGGATTAGCATCTACGCGGGAACTCTTGCCTTCACACCAGCTAGTTATGCCTTAAAACAAACTTGCTGTACTTGATATCAGCCTTCTTGAAATTGAATTACCTGGATATTGAGAACCCCAAAGTAGTTGTCAGGCCATCTGCTACATATGTAAATAAAATGAAGTGCCATTTGCCCTGTGATTTCCCTGGGGTGGCAAGATAAGGAAGATTTGTATTCTAAAGCCGCAAATCTCCGTTTTTGGCAAAGGTGTGTCTGTGAGGCTCATTGGCCCATATCTGGGCTCTGGCAGGAGGTATTAAAAGTAATTTTATATCCAGGATGGTTTTTAATCTGCATAATCTGCATCTTCCTTTTCATCATTTTCTATGAATAAAAGCAAAGGTCTCATTTCTTAGAGAGCAATTAAGACTTTGGTTTTACTCTTTTCTTATCAAAAAGGAAAAGAGCAAGGCTGTGTTGCCATGGGAACTGGAATTGCAGCTGGATTATGGGATGTTGTTAGCTGTGAGAGGACAGCAAATTATCTTTGCAAACAGCGGGCAGCGGGAGTGCTGCCTACTGCTCCTCCAGTACAGGTCCCTGCAGCCGCCTGTGCCAAAGGCTGGGATGGAGCCTCCTGGGCAGACTCATGCTTCAAAGTAAGTGTGTGTCTACCTTCACTGTGAGCCTGAGCACGGGGCAGCCCAGGGGTCAGTGCTCTGGTCACTGTGGTACTCAGGGACCCAGGTGCTGGGTCATTTTTTGGGAATGATCTTCTCCATGGTATTCAAGGGCAAAAAACCATGAGAAAATCCATCAAATATAATGAAAGTCAACAATGGAAAACCTGAAACAATGAAAACAGAGTGCTAGAAATATGCTTTCTTTCATTTAAATGCCAGGTGAGAACCTCACCTAATTTATTTGCTTCCAGGAATTTGGGACTTCAGTAAAACATAGTATCGCGTCTCAAGACCTGGCAGTTTCACTTGCATAAGACAACGTTTCTAAGAGAAAACTTATGGAAACCTGGCACTCTGCCAACCTTTTCTCACACAACATGTGACACTTTTAGATCCAGGTTTAGTTTGACATTGGTGACTCTTCAGCAAGTAAAGGTTTTGGGCATTCTCTTGATTTAGCTAAAAATGCCTTAAAAACTCTCCTTTTTGAAAAGAAAAAAAGTAAAGAAAAGGCAAAATAGATCAAGTAAAAGTAAATATGCAACATTGCTCTTCCAGGTCTTTACATAAGTATCCTCCCACTTTCTTTCTTGAGACTTTCTGCCTGTTGGGAGGCCAGAGATGATTTTAGCCTTCTATTTATAAGGGTCTCAACTTCTATGTCACATTTAATTATTGTTACTAACTTTATTGGTTCTGCCAATTACCAAATTGTTGATTATCCTTTCCCAAAATGCCAAGCACCCAGTTCCTTACTTCAAGAATGTACRTACTTCATAGTAAAAAGTGGAGCTATTTGCATGCTTGCACCACCACACAAAAATCTCTTCCTCGGCAGGGGTCAGCACCTTGCCAAACGGCTTTCTCCATCCATATGATCTTTTCTATTCCAACCTATTGATCTTCCCTCCACCTTCCGTTTCTCAAAAATCTCCTGTTTTCTACTGCGAAATACCACAACTGAGCTATTCCATCTTTCTTTCAGCCTTTCAGTGGTCAAAGTTCCAATTAAGTTATAAATTTTTTTCTTCTCTGCACATTGTGATACCTTTTGTTCTCTTCAGACGCCTATGCTACACTTGCCTTATTTTAAAATAGACTATGCTAAGAAAAAAATACTTACACTTTACATTACTAATGTTTAATATTATAGGTCTTGACAGACGTTGTCTCACTCAAGAATAAAGGGATGCTAAAGTGATACTGATTTTAATTACATAGGAAATTATATATTTTTATATGCCAAAATTTGCACATTTAGTAATTTATTTTTACTTCTTTTCCTCAATAGTTTTTTGTGAGAGAGGGAAACCAAAAGAAGTCTTGGTTTGAGGCTGAAGAATTCTGTAGAGAAATAGGAGGAAATCTGGTCACAATCAATACAAGAGAAGATCAAATTTTATTATGGCAATTAGCATCGTGAGTACTTGTACAATGATACTTTTTCATGTTCATGCTGTGTTACATAAGAATTCCATCAAAATATATCTGGAACTGGGCAAGTGAGTGAATAAACACAATCAAATTTTAAGTTAAACTGGAAATTTTTCATCTGGAAATATCATCCTGAAACATTGCTCGTTCAAAAAAAAAAAAAAAAATCTTGAATATTTCAAAGAGGCTTTGATATTTTTGAAATTTTCATCACAGGTTTTTACCAAGGCTGTTCTCCAGACCTGATCAACTTTGTACATGTTAGTCCCTCTACCAAAAGGGAGACAATAAAATGTTCAGCTGTAACTGTGCCTTTTTTTAACTGGCTGCAATTCATATTTTAATCAACGCATTCAAAAAAAACCTTGAGTTAATGTGTAATGTAAACCAAAATGCAAGGACTTAATGTGGAAATTTTCTGACTATAAAATGAAGACTCCCGAAATCAAACAGGAATTCATTTTAATTAATTTTTGCTAGCACTGTAGATGCCATGTCTTGCCCGCAATGTAGAAATTATGCTATTATTTGCCCCCAAAATTAGACCACTACATTCTGATTGTATTCCTTAATGTCAAGACATCTCAGTGGAACATAATATATAGCTATTTAACCAAAACTGTTTCACATAGTGGTGAATCTAGGTTTAATTTCTCAAATAGATTTAAAACTGTCATATAGAAAAGTCTTTGTGATCTCACCCTTCTTCATTTTATTATTCTTCAGTATTGTGAGAAGATGAATGTGTTTTTACTTGTCTGTTAAGTCTCTTTGCTTTAGACTATGAAATCTTTACAGAGGGAAATCTTCGTGTTATGTAGTGAATGAAATAGGACTCTATTTTATCTGGGCCATAGGTACGACAAGATAAATAGCGTGAACTATTAAATAAACTACATAGGAAGTGCCAAGAAGAAAATCAAAGCAGCTGAAAAAAAATTTTCACTATTTTTCATTTGTTAAATTGTATTATAGCTCTCTATTGATGTTTTACTTTTGCTAAAGGCTCTGTCCATGAACTCCAAGACAAGAGCTGTGTTGCAGCCACAAGGATGGGAGCCTGAGCTAGCTCTGTGCCACATCACTTGTCCTTTATCTTCCATTCAAATAGGGCAAGTCTTATCCCAACACAGAGCACTATCAAACCCCTTGACAGAGTGCAGGTGGTGAGCCCGGCTATGGGCCAACAGTGAAGGAGCAGCTCCCAATTCAGATGTGACAGAAAGCAGCATGTTTCTATGCTTTCCAGCATTTATATCATAGCCCCTCTTTCTACACTCATGTATGTATATTGTATGATTTGTTTTAGGGATAAAGGACTGCACACTCAGGCTTTCTGGATCGGCTTGTTTCTCTTAAATCCTGATGAAGGATTTGCCTGGATTGATGGTTCTGCTGTGAGTACTTATTTGCTGGATATTAATTGACTTTAGGACTTCCGGTCCTTCAGAATATATAGATTTTCATCTTTTTATGCCTTTTTTCCAATCTCTTTAAACCTTCGGTGGGTGCATGGCAGCCCTTTATCCATCAGCTGAACAGCTGCAGTGCTCAGTGATGGCACTGTGTTAACACACTAACGGAAGTACAAAATTGACTCTGTTTCATCCCTGGTACCACGTTATATCCTATCTTCCACAGTCCATGCTCTTAGATCTTCACAGCATCCCAGATCAGGCACTGCTGTATGTCAGTACAGAGAAGTCAGGTTGCCATCTTTCACTAAACGAGATAAACATGACTCTCTCCGCCCACCAGTTTTTTCTCCATCAGACACATGTTTTTCTACACCGTGTAATCTTTACACCTTCTCCGGGGAGCAATGGGGAAAGTGAGCTGATCAGCATGACTTTCACAGCCCTCTCAGACCTATCTGAACTCCTATTGATCCTATAAACAAGGTACTTGAGATGATGAGATCCTGAAATTGTGTTACAATGGCAATATCAATTATTTCCGCTCAGCTCGAATCACATAGTAATTGAGATGTATTTCCAACACAGGTAACTTATGAGAACTGGGATGAAGATGAACCCAACAACCATGAAGAACTTGAACATTGTGTTATGTTTAATAGATCACCCCAAATGCGCTGGAATGACTTGCGCTGTGAACATTTACTTAATTGGATTTGTGAAACAAAAAAAGGTATGATTACTTCCCCATTTAATCGAAGCAATAAACCCAAGTTCAAAAACAAATTGTATGGATTTAAAAAAATTGAAAAGAAGAAAGATACTGGGAATTGTTCATTTTAAAACCAGTTGCAGTGAAGGCAACACATAAAGCCAGAGGAATGAATCAAGAGATTTCAATTGTACTCAGATGCAGGAAGTTAAAGATGTCCCTATTACTTTATCTCTGGCTTTATCTCTTTCTGCCATGGGTTGAATAAATTTGCAAGGCAAAGGTACTTATCCCCTCTCCTTTTCTCTCCTCCCTGTATTTCTATCTCCTTCAGGCTTACCCAGGAGAGCCAAAGATGCAGGACACCAGAGTTCTCTGTACAAAAGAGAAAAATGCTTTGTTTCCCACTGTGAAACGAATAATGGGAACCAAAGAGAGGGATCAGTTGCTATAGGAACCGGCAACTCTGAAAAAGAGATCAAAAGTAGAGGCTGGTGTAGCCTTGAAGGACTCCTGCATCCACCAGCTTTGCCTGGGAAGCAGGGCCCTAACGCCAGGCCTCCCGCACCTGGTGCCAGGGCACGAAACAGTCCTGATGGATGTGCATTGGGGTGCCTGCCAGTGGGAAACAGGGTCTTCATGGGCTGAGGACCCCAAGTGACAACCGATAATGAAAGAACTTGTTTTGCTTACTCCGTCCTACTTTTACATCCCTGCTTCCTGGTTGTAAACTGAGTATTTGTATGCATCTCCATGGAGCAGGAGATTCTTAAAAGCTTCTTGAAATGAAAAGAAAGCTGGATGCACACAGGGAACTAGTAGGAGGCACAAGAGGGAGGGGAAGGGAGAAGCAGTTATATATGAAGAACTGAGTATATCTAATATTTGATGGCTCTGCCAACAAACCGTTACCCTTGAACAGCGAATAAGGCACCATGCTAACATTGAAAAATTGCTTAACCGAAAAGGAAGAATCCCTTGTGGGTAGATTAGTCACACAAATGCACCATCAAAACACTGACTTCCGTACACCAGCTCAAAGCAGTACATCCTGTGTAGCCCTTTCTGGTGCGCTGAGCACGCTGCTTGTACAGATGTGCTCTCTGCTCTTGGTGAGATTACCCAGGAGGACTTTAGAAACCATGACATAAAGACTCTGATCAGTTTATTTTGATCCTAGATGACCTTTCAAAAGTAAAAAAAAAATAAAAGAATTAGATGTTGCCATTGTGAATCTAGATTATATGACAATCAACGTGAGAGGAGAGATGCTCAGCTGTTAATTCCCTCATATTCATTTAAGACATATTTACTTAAGATACTCCATTTTTTGGAAAAACAAGGAATGCTATAGTTATGTTAGGATTAAAAAATAAAATCAAAATGAGGTGAAGTATGTAAATTCATCATKAATATATTTGGATAATTTTAGTTCTATTCTTCACTAAATACTTAAGAAGAAAATGTTTAAAGGCTCCCAACAGAAGGATTTTAATTGCTTTTTCATTTGTTTGCTGATTTCTCATCTAACCTGTTCCTGTCATTTCTTTAATAACGTTTCTCTCCATCAAACCACAGAAGAAATGGAGAAAGCTAAGAACAGAATTAGTAGTCCTTGCGAAGAACAAAATAACAGGCATCCAAATGAAAGCAGAGCTACCTTTGAGGGGCTATAGCTGGTCTGGGAATAGCAACAGATTAATTGCTTCCTCCAGATCCATCCTGTAATCAGAAACTTGGGTTTGGTATCTACTGGCTCTCCAGGACTCTTAAAAACAGGCTTTCCTAGTAAAAACCAAACCATCAGGATAGGAGGAATGCATTGAGACACTGGAAATGATGTGTGGTATTAACAAAATACCAGCATTAAGCTTTCAGTATTTGTGAATAGTTTACTACTATGTAGGTAAGCTTGAGAACTTAATATATTGGCTGGATTATGTTGTTTGGCTCTAGTCCCATGAGTATAAAAAAAATTAATAATAGCATGCCAAGTAAAAATACTAAATAAATTTTCAAACTGATGTAAGTTTTATCTACAAAGTGTTTACTGCACATCCTGGATTTTTTAATACAGTGCTTTTGGAGATACGTATATATGCTTTAAAGATACATATTTTTCATTAGATAAATGTTTCTAAATTATACATATTTTTTTATTTAATCCAGTGGTATGTGCTCTAAAATCTTCAAAATGCATTAGATAATTCTAGTTTGTTTTTTTTTCTCTATTACACAGAGCATTTGCAACTACATAAAGCAAATCTCTCTGGATTTTTTTGTATTTGGAATGTTGCTCATTATGATCTTTTATTTTACAGGTACAATGCTGAAACCTGAACCAAACTACAAACTTGGTAGGATTTTTTCTTCTTTCAAAGAAAAGTTTACTGTATAGTTTTCAGTCTTTGTACAGACCAGATATGAATGTAATATATGATTCTTTATCTTTCAGAATATCAAGCCACTGATGATGGATGGATTATATATGAAGATAAGCAGTACTATTTCAGCAAAGAACATGTCCATATGGAAGAAGCACGGAGAATTTGTCAGAAGAACTTTGCAGATCTTGTTGTCATTGAGAATGAAAGTAAAAGACAATTTCTATGGAAATACGTAAGCACTGAGCCTATTAATTATAATTGAATTCTGAAGCAGAGCAGCTGATAAAATAAAGGCAACAGCCTATCTATTTAGCTAGGCTAGAGTCCTGAGCTATTGTCCTACATTACTTATTTATGTAACAATATATTTGTTCAGGACCTGTAAAGAAATTACTATTGCTTCTAGTAGGTAGAAGAAAAAGGCATGCAAATGTTAAAGGTGCAGCAAAGAATAGTTCAGGCCCAGGCTGCTTATCTCTTCTAAGATATGTAGTGTTCAGCACAGTGATTATTGCTTTCCTGTCCAGTGGGTTCCTCACTCCAGGATGTTCCCCATATCCCTGTTGCCTGCTTGAAACCTGGGTCTGAACCTACAATGTTCTTGTCTGAGGCTCAAATCCTGGAAAAAAAAAAAAAAAAAAAAAAAAAAAAAAAAAAAAGAAATAGGAAAAAAAACCCACAGGCATGGTTAATGGGCTTCCAGTTTTTTGCTTGATGTTGAGGAACTGTTTAGTGCTTAACCGTTAATCACTTTTGTTTTAGATTTACACAAAACTCAGAGTGGAATCATATTTCATTGGCTTAGTTGTCAGCTTTGATCAGAAATTCAGGTGAGTAAAGGAAAACTGGAAATGGACCACAAATGATGGTAATTTCATCTCGTTCTATGGGAGCATTTGTGTGTGCTTTCATTTTACAAGTTAATAACTGTTGTGCAACCGATGTCTGGATAGTTTTCAGGAGAAGTCTCAGATCAAAAGTGTTAAGTTCTTCTATATTTAAGCAAAACAATGTGTTTTCCTTCCAAATCTGGGAGACCAAAACCAATAGAAGTTCGTGGCTAAGATTCATTTCACTTTATGTCTTACCCTGAGAAAATGGAGTTAAACACCCAAGCAACCCTTCATAGGTAGGGAGGAGAAGCAGCTAATTTTAGGATGTTATTCACCTGATCCACTGTAGACATCAACCTTAGGATGAGGTTAACTCTGACCAGATCTGCAATGGCTACAGAGAAAGCCCAGGAGGTTTTGATAAAATGTGGATGTAAGGGTTTAATCAGACTAATCCCAGTGGTTCAAGTTACGTGAGCTGGAAGCAAGAAGTGTAAGCAACATCTCACCCAACAGCTTTCTGAAATTGTTGGTAGGGAACCTGTTTTAGAAATCTGTTTGTAGAAGGCTTCCAGGAGGACACCTTTCTGGGATAAAAAGGAAGTCTGTGCACTGGTGAGATCTTGGGGTTTCAGTCTTGTCCAGATCATAAGAAGTCTTCCCTTGGAGTATGACATTGTTTATCCAACCTCTGGCAAAATGGGATGCTGATGGGACTTGAATGTGATGGTATTAAACAGATGAGAAACAGCAGTAATGCTGTGGTTATGTCCTCTCCAGTATATGTAGAGCCTTTGCCCTCTGGTCACTGCTAATACCTTGCTTAGCCCTTTACCTAAACAGACCTTGTAACTAAATGACTGCTGGAGATGTCTGTCTGGCAGCCGCTGTCCCCTTGTTTCTTTCAGCTGGCTGGATGAGACCCCAGTGAACTATGTCGCCTGGGCTCCAAACGAACCCAATTTTGCGAATAATGATGAAAACTGTGTGATAATGTCAAAAGATTTTGGTGAGTAAAATAGAAACAAGAAATATTTGGTTGAAAATTTAGCGTCAAAATCCAAAATGTTTGCTACCTATTTAAATTTGAGGCTACCCCACAAATAGGTAGTTGAACAATACTGACAGTTTTTCATAACAAGTATGCTGAGGTTTAAAACCACGCCATTGCTGTTAGGAGACAAACATACCACAGAGGAAGGAGGAGTGTATTTGGGTAAATGTGTACATGGCAACTGTTTCACCTGCCTCTGGAAAGTTTCATTTGTGCTTTATGAATATGGTCTGGGGCTGACTGCTGGTACGAGAGTTTCAGACAGTGATTCTCTGTATTCCATTTATTTACAGGCTTTTGGAAAGATATAAGCTGTGCTGTGAAAAATGCCTTCATCTGTGAAAGGCACAATTCAACTTACTCAGGATTTGCTCCTACTGTACTTCCACCTCTGGGAGGATGTCCTGAAACTTGGCTTTTGTTTAACAATAAGGTGCAGTAACAAATCTCAGCCATATTTAGCAGATTTGCTATAGGTAGAGAAAACAACTATCCCTTTTATCTCACTACACAAATTCTCTCACTTTATACACCAGTTTATTAAGTGGTATTCTAATTGGCAGTGTAGTCAATTTTCATGTTAGCGAGTCCGTATCTAAATCTCAAAAAAAGGTGAATTTGAATGTTTTAAGTTATAATTTTTGTAAATGCCCATATGCCTTTAGCCATAGTTACTTTTTCAGTTTCTAGAATTTTCTGTTTATTTTAGACATACTTACTGCATGGAAATCCTGTTCCATTATCCTTACCTGTAAGTGTAAGCCCCTTTTTTTGAGTAACACTGAGATGAAAAAATGAAAGGTCACACTTTTCATATGTAATCGACTATCACAACTCATCTTAACTTGAGTAACACAAACAACAATAAATGTCAAATCAAATATAGAAAACAAGCAAGCATTGTTTTTTGCTAAGTTAAGCAAAAGTACACCTGGCCATATGAACTTAAAAAAACCCAACCAACAAGTGAAAACCACAAATCAATCCCACAGTGCAATCAACAGGAAAAGTTTTTATGTATTCAAAGGGCATAAAAAAGGAGAAGAAGCATATGCCAGTTAAAAACTATGTCTTCTGACCCTCAGAACATACACAACCACAAAAACAATTTTTTACACTGGTATTCAGGAAAAATCCCCATGGGGTACTAATACATGGTACAAAAGAGCACTTCTTCCTGATGCTGTTCCACTCATGCTGAGTGCTCACACAAGCTCAGGCTTTAGCTCTAAGTCTGTGGTATATAATTGAAAGAACTTGACCTGAGAGATGCCTGCCCCAAATTATGTTCCCAATCAGGAAATAGCTTCAGTCCCTCAAAATTCTACTTTTCAGTAACGTGACCCGAAATCTCTACCCGTGCACCTTGGATATCGACTTAATTCCTCAAAAGCTTTTGGAGGTTGCCCACTCTTGCCCAGCACTAACCTTGGACAGCCCACAGGTTTCTAAGTGCTGCACACGCATCGCTGTGATTAGCTGGGTCTCCTTCCTGGTGGCTGGAAGTATTCACATTTCAGCAGATCCCCCATCTGCTGCTCTTTACATGCAGGGACTAGAACTGAATTAATCAAAACCAATGGTTTTAATACTCTTTGACACCTGAAATTTTGTCTAATCCTTTACTCTCCCCACAGTGTTATAAAATATTTGGATCCAGAGAAGAAGAGAGACTGACTTGGCACTCTGCAAGAAGTGCTTGTATAGAATTAGGGGGAAATTTGGCCTCTATACACAATGAGCAAGTGCAAGGTATGACATCTGAACCTTTCAGCGCTAAGTATGAAGCCAGCACATTTCACCATCTAATGACAAGGCCGAACTAGCCTCCAGATCTAAAGAGCATAACCCATGAAGGAAGACCCGGAGCTGCTTGATCCAGAGGGAAGACTGGAGTGAGATATTAAGACACTTCCCATATCTTGGCAAAAGTGTCATGTGGAGGGAACAGAATAATCTGTTCCCCATGGCCTTGGAAGATGGGATAAATAGTAATAGTTCATAGTAATGAAGTGCCCACAGATATTCAAGTTAGACAGTAAACAAACACCCATCAGAAATGACATATGTGCAGTTGATGCTGCCTTGGGGAAGACTGATTAATCCTTTTGAAGTCTCTTCTAGCCCTAATTTCTATAATATTTCCAAGAAGTCAATATAATTTTTATCTAAAAAACTTTTCCTTTTGGTTTTTTTTTTAATGAAATCAAACTGCTTCAGTTCAATTACCCATTGTAACTTTTCTCTTTTACCATTAACTCATAGTCTAACAATACTGAACTTGATATTTCCAATATTTTTAGAAGTTGATTTGTTGTTTTATTTGGAATTTAGTTCACATTCAATTTGAAGAAAGGCAACTCTTCAGCTACTCTCTTTCTCTGATCTTTTTTTTTTTTTTTTTTTTTTAAATAGCTTTTAAATAGCTTTCTTCACCTTCCACTTAAAGGATGCTGCCAATGAAACGTGGATTGGACTGAATGACATTAACAGTGAGGATACATATCTTTGGACAGATGGAAGCTTTTTTGACTACTCAAAGTGGGCAAGACAATTCCCATTTAGAGATAAATACGTAAAAGTTGACTGGAAGTATATTACAATACAGGTAAACAGAAAAAAATCAGAAAATGCGTAACTTAGATAACATACTCAAGGTTAGAGTAACCAGCCTGACTTCTGTCTCAGCTAGGATCCTATATTTCAATGGCTTAATGCAGAATGCAACTCAATATTTCAGAGATCAAGTTTTTAAAGCTGTACCCAGAGACTAATAGGCCTGTTTAGAGTCTACACTTATTGTCATTCCTTTGCAGAAGTCTAGAACTGCAGGAAAGGAGTGCTGTATTATAATTACTGCTAGAATTAATTAAAATTATTAGAATTATTATATTTTACTGAAAACATTCAGTATTACTAGCTGGGATTTTTACTTTGTTTTATTGTTTCTCCTTGTACAGCATGAATCCAAATGAAAGTTCAACAAATTCAGTACAGATTACCATAAACTACATAGTAAAAATAGCTTTGGTGAACTCCAAGAAATTTTAATAAACTGACAAATGTTCTTGCAGTAATCTGCCAAGGAAAGTACATTTGCTTAAGATATATAATATAATACGTTTAATTTCCAAGAAACAATAAATGAAAATAAGAGCCAGAAAATTAGAAAAGAAAGCTATTAACTTTGTCTCCTCAAACCTATTTTTATTATTTTGCCAGACATTTTGCACTTTATCAGCTATAATTTTCTTATTTAATTTTTCCCTAGACTGACTGTATTGCAATGACGAAAAGATCTGTAGATGAAGCAGGGTACTGGGAAAACACTGACTGCCAGCAAAACAAAAGCTATATTTGCCAGATGAACAGCAGTAAGCTTTATTTTTTACCTTCTTTGTTGGAAGACATTTACTGAACAATCCGACCATATGAGTCTTCAGTTGTAACTGCCCGGCTGTGCCTGTAGCAGCCAGGGTGAGGGAAGCAGGGCTACTTTCCCAGCTCAGGAGTCCCAGACACAAAACCCGCTCTGGGATAAGGATTATGAAAAAGTTTTTGCTTTACGGCCTCTCCCCTACCAGCATACCCACCAGCATACCAATCACAGAGGCTGATTTCACCTGTCCTGCAGACATCTACACTTAAATCAGTTGCCTGAACATGGCGAGTAGACGCTTTGAAGGCAGGATTCACCTGCCTCATCCTGAGGCAAATGCCCAAAACAGGTTAGAAGAGCTATGCCTTCAAAATGCCTTTTTCCTCTATTGACAGAAAAGTTTAGCCATCTGTGCTTACCCAACTAGCACAGATATAGGTATCTGAATCAGGTTATTTTGCAAATGCAAATACAAAGCATAAAGACAAATCCATCAGAGACCTCCACCATAGGTATCTTAGCTAGCTAGACAATACACTAAAAGCAGCTTTCCCACCCTACCCCCAGACCTACGCCCCCTCGCTAAAAAACCCTCACACATACTCCACTGGGGGGTTAACTAAGGTCAGTCAAACTGGTTATTTTGCTCGTCAGTCTCTAGCAATGCTTTTCTATCACAAGACCAGCAATAATCAAAAGGGCAAAAGTTCTAGTTTTCTTTGTGTATGCTCAGGGTGGGAGACACATCCGGAGCACAGCTACACTGCAGAGTCCACAAGAATAGAAACAGGGAACTGCTGAGCAGCAAGTGAAAATACAGGAAGAAGCCACAGCTGGGCCAGATGATTCACAGCTCTGCCCTGTGCAAGTGCAGAAAGCTGCACGAGGGCGTCACTAGCAAAAACAATTGCCAGGGCGTTCTCGACACTGACTGAACACGAAGGCAGTTTTTGTCCTTTTTTCTGTCCCCATCACTAGCTCTAGGTCTTTGTCTTCTACTTCCACATATATCATTTAAGGTACAACTACAGTTTCCTTTTTCACTTCATCCTACATGGGAAAGAAGCAGCAGCAGAGCCACAAACTTTGCTTAGAATGAAATTCACCCCTATTTTGAGACTGAAGTGGTGTGGAGATCCTGCACCGTGCTTGTGCTTGGGAGGAATTTCACCCGCACTGCGGGAGGGGAACCTAGAGAGCTCTGGGGGGAGGATCACGCTGTGACCAGTATTCACATCATTTCATCTGGTGCAGTGTATGTCTACGGATACGCACAGCTTGTCCTCTGCCTCTCCCTAATCCCTGAATACACTATTTACACTATAGTTACAAATAATTCCAAGTTATCATTAAAATATGTCTCCTGTGTTTTAAATAAGAAATGCTTTTACTTGCTACTTGTGCTGCCACACTACATTCATCTGTTACTCAAAAGTAATACTGTTATTCAGGTAGCTAGTAATTTTCAGTGTTTTCTCCCCTTCCTCTCGAATCTGTACCTCTTTCCTACAGAGCCTGAACTGTTTCATTCCACAACTGCTCCAGATTCTGTTTTCATCCATTATGGTAACAGCAGCTATTTAATCATTCCTTCTAAAATGAGTTGGGAAGAAGCAAGAAAAGCCTGCAAGGAGAAATCTTCAGAGCTGGCCAGCATTTTTGATTATTACAGTAATATATTCCTGCTGCTGCAGGCAGTGCAATATGGAGAGCCCTTATGGATTGGGCTCAACAGCAATGTGGTAAGATTAATAAATTGATAGGTGGTGCAGTTAAACGCTATGATTGGATTACTATCAGCAGGGAGAATCATAGCATGAACAGATTTAGGAACCTAGGACTGGTGGACAGCACTCACTTAATTTAACTTCATCCATCTTAAATCATTAAACTCTATGTTAGGCAATGGAGAAGGATGGGAACCTCTGACAGTGCGGACCTCTCTTTACTAACTTTATGGGAATCTTAGACACTTAGGTCAAACTACCTGGTTAACTTTTAGGTGGCCATTTTTAGGAGAGGTGAATTCTGCTCAAAGGGACCAACAGGGTCATTAAGGCTAGTGCCTCGTCATCATTGGCAGCTGTAGCTTTTTCATTACTTTTTGGTTCAGAAGGGTTCACAGGACATACCATGCGCTTCTGAACACCCTCCTTGTTACGCCTGCTAAGTCCCAAAGATTAAAAGCAGTAAAAGCTATACGGTACTACAAGAAGTGAATACAGAGATCCAGGTCCACCACTGTGTAAAGGAACACTCGAGTGAGCATCAGTCTTATTAGCTCTGTGACTGAGTGCCAAAATGAGCTTCAGCTTCTCTAGTGAATAGCAGTTGCTCAATGCACTTAACTGTCATGTTTCTATTGCATTGTTCTTTGAGCTGACTAAACTGCCTTGATAATAAATAAGAGCTTTTTTATCAGTAATAATTTTCTTAACTAGTGATCGGTTTTACTAATTGTGATTACACACTGATATATAACATAGCGAAACATGTCTGAAATTCAGTATCCCTAGGGAGAACTTAAAATAAATGTTGTGTAAAAATAGCATTTCTGATTACATGATGCGGCAGCACTCTGATAAAGCCTCTGAGAAAGCTACATTGTCTGAGACTTGTTGCTGAACAACATGTATTTCCATGATTCAGTGCCTCTCCCTACCACACAAAATGCTTGGTCTTAGAATATATAAGTGATTGGTAGTCACCAACCTTGACATGAATCCTCCCACTTGCACAAGTCCACAGGACATCTCTATCCAAAACAAAATAATAGTGTTTAAGTCCACTTGATATCAAAGTTGGTTGTTTTTACAGTCATAGAAACATGGTTCAGAAAGCAGTTAAAATTCCATTACGATCAAGTTTGGATCACCTGGTCCTTACAAATGAGCTGGCCCTGCTGTTGCAGAGTGAAGCTTCGTGGTTCCTCCTGTTCCCTAGGCAGCAATCGTGCCCTGATGGTGCCGAGCTCAGGAGGGTCTTGCGTACCTGGCCTCTTGACACGTCTAGACACTAGAGTGGGATCACATTTTATCCCTCAGTTCTTATTGTCAGCATAAACTGTCTGGGTCTGTTCCCTTTTCCTTGTAATTCTTCTGATTCTTCCTGGGGAAAAAAAAAAGGGCAGGGGGGAAAGACTAAACAAAGACTCAAGACTTCCTGCGCCTGTGTATTTATCTTTTGCTGCTAACAAACTAATAATTTTCTCAGATTTTTCATAGTGATAGCTGCAGTTTACTCCTGAATGTTTCTCCTCAAAACTGTACTTGAGCTTAGAGTCCTTGTTTGGCAGCCGACTCCGAGACCCACTTCCACCTGAGCTTTCCACAGGTTTCATGTTCCTGTGGTCACATTGCTCTTCATGGTGACCTGACTCTTTTGGGACGGTGATTCCACCTCACAATGTTGCCTGACAAGGGACTGATCACCAGCAGCACCCAGGAAGCACCATTTAGCCTTCAAAACACCTTCATGGGCTGTTTCAGCATGGGAGGCATACTGCTGTGTCTTACTTTTACGTTGCTGAGTCCTGATTCAATTAATATTTTAACAGTACTAGCACAGATATACAAACTCAGCTCTATATATCACTGTGAAAATGTGCATTTGTATAAATCCACTTACCTGAAACAGCAGATGAGAGTGTAGAAAAATTGTCAAATGTCTGTTTCAATTTTAGAGTTATGGCTATTACAGATGGACCGATAAAAGGAAAATAAATTTTTCTAAGTGGTACTACGGAGAACCAAAACAGAAAATAGCCTGCGTCTATCTAGAACTCCATGGGACCTGGAAAACAGCACCTTGTAATGAAAAACATTTTCCTGTCTGCAAAAAATCTGAGGGTAAGTTATGGTGATGACTTTCGGTTTTATGGCAGAAACCTTGCTCAATCTGCTTTGACGGAAATACAAATTTCTAAGTATATATTAAGGAATAGTAAGACTGAGTATGTAATGTCAATACCTTTATTTTGCATGAGCAACGTTTTATTTTGATGGAGTTGTCATCAGCCAAGATACTGCCATTTTACTGGACTGGGGTGATAACTGCCGTAGGAGTTATCCTATGTCGCAGGCAGACAGAACATAGAGATTGTGGGAATACTAAACATTTCACTTCAAGTTTAGAATGTGAAACTTTTTGCTGACTGGAATTTTGTGGGAAGGATTGTAATCAATAAAGTCCACTGAGTATAAAATAAATTGTGTTCCTTCAACATAAGCAGCATTCATACACTGCTTACGGCTTCACTGTTATTAGATTCTAAAAACTGGGGAAAGGAGGAAGAGTTGTATCTGGGGAAAAAAAGAGTCTGTTATTGGCCCAGACAAAAGTTCATACTTCATAGTGATTCTATGGGTGTCACTGAGGAATCCTACAAATTAAAAGCTAGAGGCAAACCTTAGGATGGGACTGAACCTTTTCGCTTTCTCATTTGTATTAGAGCAACCGCTGTTAGCTCTAGTGACACAGAGTCAATGGAAATTCTGAGTTTCTTTCGGTCTGTTTTTGTGTAGTTTTTCTTTAATTTCTTGTCCAGACCATGCTCTGAACTTCATATCTATTCATTTGCAACTTTTGTTTTAAAAACACATGTACTAACTGACACTGTTACTGTTTCATTCCATGATGTCATTGCTACATTGCTAATGAGGGGCTACTACATAAATATTCAATGAGCTTCAGATTATTCCATGCATTGTCAGAGTTAAAGCTGTTCAGAAATTTTATGTAAGGATTATTATCTTGAGGAAAATATTAAATGGGAAATTTCCACAGTAAACTATGATTTAGATGATATTTCATTTAAAATCAAATTGTTATTTGAACCTCTTGAGGATTTGGGAGTTTTCTGGCTTTTCTTTTTCTGCTTTTTACTGTATCTTTTTTTTTATACAAATTTGTTGGTTATAACAAAATAAACTAGAATGAAAAACCCCTGAACACTCAAACATCCTTGACACAGTCCAACTTTGATTTAGTTGGTAACACAGAACAGCACAGGCTCACATTGAATCATTCAGCTGTGACTGAGCAGTTCTGCCACTCTTGACATAGTCACTGATAATTCTAGCACTGTGTGCAGAATATTTTAAGTACCTTTAAGAAAGGAGGTTTTTTTTGAACTTGATTTCATATGTGAAAAACTGCAATCCCTACTGAATGAAAGCATCCATAAGATCTCATTTCTTCTAGACGTACTTCCTTCTGATCCCCCACAGGATATTGGAAAATGTCCTGAATCTGATCACATATCTTGGATTCCTTTCCGAAGCTACTGCTATAACTTCAATGCCAATGAAATGAGCTGGGCTCAGTCTGTGACTCAGTGCATTCAATCAGGTAATTATTATTTTTGCCCAAAGATAGGATTTCAATCTTGACATAAAAAAAATCACATTAAAAAAGTCTTGAAAACTAGTGCTGCAAAATCTACACATATTAAAAAAAGGAAATCAATGCCTCATTCATTTTTCACCGTTGATGCTGTTTGCTTTTCAGTTATGTTGAAATTAAGGTGATCAATTTTCCTTGTTTTTTTTCCAGCTGTGCTTGTTTCTTGTTATATTTCTTCATTCACAAAATTTCTCTTTTTAGTAAGTTTTTAAAATGGGTTAACTTCTTTCCAGCCTTATCCCTTCTTTTCCGCATCTCTCCCTACACAAGAGCAGAAGTAAGTATCATAGTAACAACCACTTATTTTTAACATGGGGTATGTGATCCGAAAGGGGTTGCATGTCCTGCCTGAAAGTCCTCGCTCTAGCAGCAGGGCTCCCTGGCAGCCTACAGAGCCAGGGGAGGGCAAACACTTCCCTCCCCCATCTCAGAGGCATCTGGTCCTGGCCAAGACCATGAGCTGCTCCTTGGCCCTCTTCCACCTATGCTGCTGAATCATCAGCTACCTCATCCACGCTCCAGGAGGCCGTGAAAGAGAAAAGGAAGCACTATACTGCCCAAAAGAAATGGGTCCTTTTGTTTCATATCTTTTTAGATCCTCTTAGCCCTCCTCCTCCTCTGGCACTATTGCCAGAAAAATTAATACTTCAGTTTGAATTGCAAATTTGTTTGCTGCGCAGTATTACATGCTACATAATATCCTGTCAAACCACGAAGAACAAATAAATAATCATCTGTAATACCTACGAAAAATACTATCCAATCACTTGAAAATAATGTGCACTTTGCCTGGTGTTTAAAAATCATTATCTTCACTGTGCTTTCACGACTTTCATTTCTGATGACATCACTCACAGTCTTGTGCTGTTCCCCTACAGCTGAACGCTACTTTCTGGTCTCTATCTAAATCTTTGCTTACTCCCTACCAGCAGGAGAGGGTTTATTATTAACCTTATCCTGTACCAAAGGCTGTAACTACCACTGACTCCTATGGCAGGGGATACCTCCAATCATCTTCTGCTGGTTTTCTTATAGGTGGTATGTTGACTTCTGTAGAAGATCTGACTGAATCAAACTTTTTAGTAGAGCATGCAGACTTACACACAAGCAAGACAAGTGGCTTTTGGATAGGAATATACAGAAATGTAAATGGTAACTATTTTAACTTCTATAAATAATCATAAATAAACTTCATCAAATGGACAGAAATATGAATAAGATACATTGTTGTTTTTAAGGAATTAATCGAACTACAATAGAAGCTGGTTAAAAACAAAAAGATAGATTGATAGCATATAATCTAAAAATTCTTGGAAGCTGATGATTTTATCCAATAGGTGTGAAAAGCTGTAGAAAAGAAATTTGCTTGGCTTCAGTTATGGGTCCTGGATATTGCATGGGTCCACCAAAGGGATGCCACCATGTGGGACTGCCTCAATTCAAATATCTTGTCTATATCTGGTTCAGTAGCAAAGATGTGGAGCGGTGATAGGAATATCTCTTGAGAAGCACAACAGAGAAGATAGTGTTCTTTAAGAAAGCAAGATATAACATGTAATTTCAGCTGTCCATACATGAGGCAATCACGGGGCCTCATTTCTAAATTCAAACGATCCAGGAATTGCTGTAATCGATGATAATTTTGCACAGCTGCTTACGGTTGCAGTGTCACCAAGGACCGTCACAGAGGACCACAGCCAATGACATATATCCGTCCCTCTGACCTCAGCCCTCCCTGAGGACGTCTCCTATTCCTGGTCTGTGAGAAAGCCTTTCCCACCCTGTCTGCTCTGTGCCCCGGTGCAGGACATGTCTGGGGAGCACCCGTGTGGGAGTTGCGGGTGTCCGGCTGGAGGCCACAGCATCGAGCTTCTCTGTATCTCTGTATGGAGAAAATTAGGCTGCTGGCTACCAGAAAAAGAGTGCAGTGGAAAACATGCACCTGGAGGAAAACAACACTAGTGTCAATCCACAATCAGTCAGAAAAGATTTTTTTTTTTTTAGATTCATTTTAACTCATTGATACTTCAAAATTTTTGTTTCAGGGTTTATGCAAAAAAGAAATGTTTTAAGTCTAACTAAGCATATGTTTACGTGCTATATGTAAAAGTTGCTTGATTTTCAATGATTGCTGCTGAAATAATAATTTAGAAATTAAAAAAAAAAAGCCTAGCTTTATTTTTTTTCAGTTTGAAACTTTAGTACCCTAGACAAAAATATGGAGATCTGTAAATTAAAACTAAGTTATGATTGGCAAATCTGCAAACCATAATTTGGAAAAGCAATTATGTTGTTTTTAAGAAGAGAATCAAAAGAAATAAAATGCATTAGAAAATAACCACAGATGGAATTTTTGAAGAAAGTAGTATTGCTTTATTAGGCTGAGTAAAGCAATAATACTAATATTAATGTTCACTAATATTAGTGAAGATCTTTGATGTGGAACTATTAGTATTGCTACTAACATTTGCAACATTAGGGCAGCTGCTTTGGCAAGACAACAGTGCCTTAGACTTTGTCAACTGGGGTGAAGGACAGCCCTTGGAGGACCAGCTTGATTACTGTGTGGAGTTGTCTGCATTCTCCGGCTACTGGAGCATCCTTCCTTGCTCTTCCCAAAAGGGTTATATTTGTAAGAAACCAAAGAGTAAGTGACTTCTTTAATATTTGCTCTTGATGTTTATGGTTTTATTTCAGTAGTAATAGAACAATATGGTCATTACAAAAGACTGATATAAAACACTGTATTTACAGTCTTCCTTATCACCTGTTTCAGCATTCAGACAAAAATAATATGAATATAGAGAGTTATCCTTTTTTTTGTCTGCCCTGTTCATGTTTTATTGCTTCATAACTTCAGATTTTCTTGCATTCTGTGATAAATATTCAATTAATAACTAAAGATGATCAATATTTTCTGAAAAATTTTTAAACTCCTTTGTCATTTTGCTCCCCTCCAACACAAACACGTAGTTTCCTGCTAACATTCGTATTCACTTTCTATGGAACAACGGTTGCATCAATAATTTGCTTTTCTTCCTCTTGCTGTACTATGACACATGCTGTTCCAGTAAGAGACGGATGAAGCAATTCCATTTAAATAATAACAGAATGGAAGCATGATCCAGAGTGCATATACTGACCTTTGAAAATAGTAGAAGAGTTTTGGTTAGCATTTTTTTTTTTAATATTGTGTTTCTGTGTAACTGAGCACCATCTGCTTTGGTCAGGAAGTAGAAATATCAGAATATCGTGAGCCAAGCAGCCATGTGGTATTTTGGAGCTTCACTGTTAATTCCGCAAAAAAGTACGATTTCCTGCCCTGTTTCGCAACCCCGAGGTTCGGGATGTTTCTGAGGTTCTGTCCTTTCCCCTCCCAGGGCAAAGCTGCAGCTGGTGGGGAAAGCAGCTGTACACATTCATAGCAGTGGCAGAGCATTCTCTGAAAAGGAAAATTCTCCTTTTAGGGCAACTCCTAAATTTCTTTGGGTAGTCAGAGCAATAGACATTACAGAAAGCTAATTCTTTGTTACCAGAGATATATCAGAAAGCAGAAACTCAGCGTGCACACATACTTTATTTGTTGGGTTTGACTCTGAGCGGCCCCTGCGTGCAATGCCAAAGTACAGAGAATATTCCCTGACACCAGGTTCTCCAGCAGAAGGGGTTTCGGCACAAGCAAGTATTACATTACAGTGAGCTCTGCACCCTTCCAAGGGGCAATTTAACAGTTGCATTTCCTTCGTGCTCGCAAACACGTTGGAGCTTACTGCGTTGCTGTGCTCCTGCTGCAGCAGCCCGGCTCCTGGTGCTTCCCACGCTGGAACGCACACTCCGACTCTCCCTGCGGCTCCCGCTGCCCACGGGGAAGATCTGCTCTTGCACTGGCCATCATCCAGCGCCCACCCAGCGCGCCGGGAAAAATCTTGCAGATGGCGCCCTCTTTGCACGGCCGGGAAAAACTGCATAAGAAAGCTGGAGCTTATAAATGTAATTATAGATGCAAATGAATTACGGTAAATTAAAATCTGCTGGGTCTCAAAGGAATTGTACAGAAAAGCTGTCAAATATCCTCAGCATTTGATCAAGTTTTTTCCGGTCTCGGCAGGCATGCAGACCCAGTGAAGAGGGCAAGATTTATTAACCAGGGGAGAAGAGAGAAATCTAAACCAGTCAGAAAATAGCTGTGCTTGGAGATTCTTTGGTTATTAAAAAAGAAGCAAGAAGGGGGCTTTAATATGCAAAACGCTGCAGTTTTATTACAGTGAATATCAGGTTAAAAATCAATCACACCTTTTCATCTCTGTTAATTTAGCAAACGTGTTTCCAGGAGAAGTGATGAGGTAATCTTGATGCGCAGGTTACCAGACCTTTTGCTAACATGAAGCTGTCAGGATGAAAATGTGACCTTTTTAGATTTTGACTAAACATTTGTCTTTATCTTTGACAGCTATTCTTAAAGCAGCTGCAAACGTGGAAGGTAGGATTTATTTTTCCTTCCCAATATTTTCAGAGAGACATGAAAAGAAATACTTGGGTTTTTTTATGAATTGGTATTTATTATTTATTTGTCTTTTATATATTTATTTATACGAGCTTAATTTACTTAGTTGCCACTGAATTCATTCCCAACATAATTTAGCAGTACCTATGAGTCACTTAGGGTATCCCAGGATAACTAAATGCTTTGGTAAACTGATCACCCTCTCTTTGTTCTTTCTTTTGCATGCTAAGATCTATCAGGGGGACTGACACAGAGACATTATGATGGATTTTTAATAAAACTCTTATCCTCAAAAAACTCATACAATAATATCTRTGCTTTAATTATCATACCTTCTTTGCCCACCCTCCTATCCTTGCCCCAAGAGAACAGTGGAAGAAGGCCAGGAGATGTTGAGGTTATATTCAATTTCCTTCATAAATGTGGGTTGCTGATTAACAACCTGGTGATTAAGGGGGAAATTAGACCAATAGTTTTCAGTATTCTTCATATTTATTTATGGCTACAGTACACCCACTTCTATTGCTTTGTATTTATTTACAGATGCCAAAAGGGACAAAGCACACGGTCACATGAATATGTGGATGCTACTTACTCTGGTCCTCATCATTTTATTAGGGATGGGCTTCATGATTTATTTCTTATTCAAGATCAAAACTCAAAGTCAGACTGAAAGAGAGGCAAGGCGGCATAGCACACTGCTAGAATACAGCCGTGTCCTAACAGATGAAAATGACTCTGCCAACAACAAAGAAAAAAATGAACACAGCGTCGTCTAATGGGATAACACAGCCAATATATATGGTTAAGCTTAAAAAAAAATCCAGCTGGAACAAAGGAAATCTTAGTAAAAGTTACATGCACCTAACAAACAGACGCTATGAACTAAAATTAGCAATTATTCCTTTGGTATGGATTAAGAGCTATTGCTCTATGTTCTTCAAGAAATACTCTCAGGACTAAGACTCAGTACTGTATAAAATGGCTAATTAAACAAGCATGACAAATAGCAGAACTACTGTGAATTTAAATTTAAAAGTTATGGATTAATACCCTAGTGTTTCTCTCTTTTCAGAGATTTGTGGCAGCATCATATAGTGAGTCAAGTGCAGCCATACCGTGAGCACTCTCTTTGCAGAGCACTCAGCCCCAAAGCCTGCACTTGAGAATGTATCTCACCACAGCGTACTGAAGAGTGCGTACTGTTACTCAAGTAAAATGGTGTTTGGAATAAACAGAGATTTACATGAATTGTTTTTCCCCATTATTGCTCCTGTTTTACACTCTTTACACAAGTGTCTTCCTTGCCATAGTATTATAAATGAAACGCAAATACTTGTCCTTCATTCATGGCTTCAACTTGGATTTTGCAAAACAAGTAAATCTTTGCAAACACTCAGTCATATTCTATGACTTTGAATGTTTTGTATCAGTTATGAATATGATACTATATCAATAAAGGATCTATATCTTACATAATAATACTTCAGTGTTGTTTAATTAGCATGCAGAGATGTTATGTGTAGTTTGGTGATCTAATGAGTCATTTACCTTAAGAGAGAGGCTAACAGGAGGAAACACAGAAACGTGAACAAGGCATATGACTAAAAAGAAACATAAATAAACTATAAAACAAAGTGGATGCCAAATAAAGCTGGAAGAATCCATTCCTGTTTTTATTTCACTTGATTGCTCATTTTAGGATGCCTTCTCTTACTATCCAACTCTCTGATAAATGAACTGATGACTGGGCACTATATCCATGCTACAGGCCAGTAAGGCAGTGGGGCACACCACGATGTCTTGGTAGTGAAATGCTTTAGAGGTTTACTGTGCTTTTTAAGTTTGCTATGAATTCTATGTTGTCTATGACAGACTGAAGGAAAAAAAAGAAAAAGATCTCAAGGATCTCTGGGAAAAACAGACCCTTAGAAAGTGCGTAAGAACTGTATAGGAGAGGTCATTGGGAAGGAGAGATTCACGTGACATTGGATTGCTGGTTTGTAGATATTGCAGTCAAACAAAACATATTGCAGAAGACAGGGAATGAATGGCATTCTGTACTCAAACTATTTTTACTAACAGTCCTCTTGATCTTACACGTTTTTCTTTTCCTTCTTGTAAGTTGCAACACATATACCCATATTCATCTTTTTTGTAAATACTGACACTGAATTGGATTCAGTGCTGTTTGACGGCTAACGATAAAGGCAAGGCAAATGAAAAGACTAAACATATGAAAAAAACTCCAGATCTGAAATAATAACATTATTTATAATTTTGATATTTTGATAGTTGATATTGGTAACACAGCTCTGAAGTCCCTATACTCTGTAAATGTGTTTCTTCTCTCACATTAAGTGACGTTTTGCCCTTGCAGAATATATTGTGAAATTTGTCTTCATAATAAAGCCATGAAAAATGAGAGAAAATTCTAAGGGCAATTTCAGCTGAATACCTTTCCTCCTTTTCCTTCAAAACAAATAAAAGATTTTGCATCATAGCTGAAGTTGATTTCCACTTAATAAAGGGCTGCAGCTCATTTGTAATGTTTAAGAATATTCCTTTTTGCTGTCTCATTTACACTTGGTACAAAGAAAGAATTATTAAGTATTAAAATTCATTTGTACTTTATGGATTAAATAATTTTGAAAGGCAGTTTTGTTGTCAAAATCACTGGTTAACAGGAAGATTTGTAAAGATTTGGCTAATTTGTATTGGTTCTCCTGAGATAAATTGACATGAAATAATAGCACAGTAGTTTTACCAGTTGATAAATCGAAGAAGATAAAAGCCGAGTGTATACATAGTGCCCAGTTTGTCAAGTTACAGAGCAAGTTTGTCAAGTTACAGAGCAAAATTAAATTGTCCTGTCTGGGTTAATTTTTCACACTGAAATAGTCGACATTGCTCAGTGCATCAAATTAAATGAATACAACTTTTGTAGCAGTGAAGACCTATTTGGCCAAAAATTAGCATTTTTTTTTTTCTGAGTTTCCCAGGTATGTATGTATGAGATTTAAAGTACATCCATTTAAAGTGCACTCCCTACTTCTTTGTCTTTGAGGGTCAGGACTTTACAATCCCAGAGCAGAACAAAGAAAGTTAAAAATAATTCAGCAGAATGATGTTGAACTGTTCAAACTTTGCCACTTGCATTCGAATGGAAGGAAACTTCACTTTCAGATGCAAAGTCTGAATTTTGTAATTTTTAATAGATTTCAAAATACCACATGTGACAGGATGTTTCCTTATTTAGAGCCTAGATTTTTCTCTTTCAACTAAAACTCTCCAAAACTGAGAAGGAGCCAGCACCAACTGGTTCCTTAAGGACTTCTACTGCAGCAATTAATTTCAGCTCATCTCTTTGTGAATAAGAAGAAAGGAATGAAACACTTGACTTGTTCTACAGTCTTAGTTTTCCTCTCTTTCGTTCATACTGCTTTTCAGACACTCGGTGAGTCTCTGTTTTTTATCCCCTGCAAAAGTGGATGTGAAAGTGGTCGTTTTTGTTGTCTCGCTTGTTCCTCAGGCTCTTCAAGATTTTCACGCAGCTTGACTGCCCTCCATTTCATATTCATCCTAACTGAAGTGGTCCACAGAAGTTTAAAAAAGATGCAGATACAGAGATGTTGGTTCACTTTTAAAGAGAGGGAAAGAGTCAAGATGGGGTAAAGCTGGGAATCAGAAGTCAGGACAGAGTCATGTRTGAGGATAAAGATTTCCTTCTGGATACAACTTAATTATTGGTTATGTCTGCTCTGTAAAGTAGATGGACTTCACAGTGTGTTCCATAGTCCTTGTCTGTATATGTGACTGAGTTATGAAAAATGAAATGAGAAAGGAATTAAATAGGGTGCTGTATGTGTATCTCCTAGCCTTAGGATGAGGTTTTGTGGGATGAGATGGAGCTTGTGGATTGATGTGAGATGTAATATTGTGGCTGAGCAGATGCCAGTGAAAAAAATATTAAAAAGATCAGAGTGAAGAACAGCCCTGGAATAACCACAATGGCTTTCAGAGTAAGGATGAGAGGCATAGTTAAGGCTTTGAAGTTGACCAAGTACAGATCACAGCTCCCTTTTGATGTAAGGATGGTGATAAGGTTCAAGGACATTTTTCCTTTATCCTTCAATTCATTAGATTTGTGGAGGAATGGGGTGCAAATCACAGCTTCTGAAAGCAGACTCTGTGCCATGTGTGCTGTGCCAGCACTAGCCTGTACAACAAGGGGGTCTCCCCTCAGCTCTGCGAGCTGGGACCCAAACCCATGTGATAGCCCAATCGCGAACCTCAGAGTTTCCAGCGAGAACTCCTATTATTAGACCCAAAAATACTACGAGGGGCAATAGCTGAAATTTAGGGCTCTACACGAAGCACTTAGTTAGCAGTAAGAAATAAAAGATTTAATAAGATTTAAAACTTTCTGTCTAAATGGACAAGGAAAGAAGAAACTAGGTCTTAGCTCCAAATTTAGATCTGAAGAAGTGAAACTTCCATAGATTACTAAGCTGGTCAAAGTAATACTGGGCCTTCTTGCGAGAGCTCAAGCATTAAATACAGATATCCTAACAAGAACTATTCCTCCTGTCATAGCTTCCCAGAATTTCCCAGACACTTTCTGCTCTGTTCACTACTCAACATTGGCTGTGGCCTAACATCCTACCCTTGTCCTACAAATTTACTTTAGTGTTTGGAAGGGTATCTCACTGTCCCTTATGTGGTTATTCTCTCAGATGGATAGGGGGGTGATGCTACATCTCTGTTTCCAGGTGGGGATTTGAGGCACAGAGAACTGAAGGGCAAAGCCTTGCCCGCCTCCCCCATAGGTCCTAGAATATTCCCTGTAGTCCAAATCTCACTCCCTCATGACCCAAAGCCAGTGGGAGCTGTATGCTACTTGATGTTTTGAAAAGCAGGCAGCTGTGTTCACAGACCGATGCCCAGTACTGAACGACCTGCTTTACATGTCGGCAGGACAACTGCAGTACTGGGCAGCCCCTCCCAGCAGGGCCTACTAGTCTGGATGGATTACTAAATTAGGCTGCCTATAATCCTTTGGGAGTGTTAGCTAGCTTGTTTAGCATTCACATATTGTCTTTCCATAACAATGCACAGGCACACAGGCAAACACCTATAGTATCTTTACCTCTATATACTGCCTGGTGTTGGTTCTTGTGAGAATGTTTGTGATTTGATTGTGTGAATTATGTTGACTTCTTATGATAGAGTACCAATGAGAGGATACTGGAACAAGGCAAGATATCAAATCACTGTTCCACAGTTTTTCATCCTAAAAAAAACTCCAAACCATAACAGAACTTGCCAATTACAGAAGGAGCAAGAGTCACAGAAGGCTCACTCACTAACTGTCTTAAGCACAAATGCAACCCTGTATGTAACATGAGCTAAATCTATAGTGCATGAAGCGATGGCAAACTTCCAAATCTTCAGTAATGTCTCTTTTGGAAATCTTGAAAGAAATGTGTATTTCAGGAGGGATTTAGAAAAATAAAATCCATTGTACTCATGAAAATTCCATTATAGTGTTGACATTTTTGAAGCTGTCATAATGTATTTTATGTGCTCTTATTCCTCTGTATTGTATTTACATGAGCTGCACTTATTTTTCCTTCCCAGAAGGAAATAAAAGTCTTGAAAATGCTGTTTGATCTTTGCAAAAGTGACTCAGATTTACAGCCTCCTGACATGAGTCAGATCAGCATAGAATCAATAGCACATCTCTTTCCTCACAAGCTCCCCTCACCATGTGCTCACCATAAATACATTAATTCCGATTATTTTGTTTTACAGACAATGAAATATTTTTAATATACAATGAGGATACTAAGCTCTGTTTAATTGCTCAGAGTTCTCATGCAGTCACAACAGCTGCTTGCAACAAAAACACTGAGTTACAAAAATTCAGGTGGGTGTCTGATCACCAGGTGATGAGCATGGTATTTGCACAATGTTTGGGAGTGCCCTACAAGCAAAACCAGGCTAAAATTTCTTTGTACCCCTGCAACAAGAAAAGTGAATTCCAGAAATGGGAATGCAGAAATGCAACCTTGGCAATCCAAGGGGAAGATTTATTTCTCAGTGCTGGCAAAAGAAGAGAAGACAATATCATGCTGAACACAGGATCAGCGATGATGAATAAATGGAAGATCTATGGAGCCATGGATGATTTGTGTTCTAAAGGCCATGAAGGTAAAGTTTAAAGGTTAATCTTGATGGTGTCTTGAACCCACTTGTTTGCCTCATGGATAGGGTCCTTTGATTTCTGCTCTCCTTAGTCTAACATCAGCTGTTCCGCCTCTGGCAGTGTTGGACTAGAGGATGATTCGTTCTCATACTCAGGCCTGCGTTCCTCCATCCTGGAGACATACAGGTGCTTAGTTTCAGAGAGGATGTAGTATGTGCAAAATGTATATTTTTTTCTTTACTTTTAAAGCAAAAGGTGGGCCTAGGCTATTTTTAATTGTTAGCTTTAATCGAAGTGCTTTATTTAACTGTATACTAGGACTAGTGATATCGTATTAGCATTGTTGGATGAAAGGCAAAAATCTTTAAGCTTAGTACTCCTTTAGTAAATATAAGGAAATAATTCCATGCACACTACCATTCAGTTCCTCTACAAGATTTCAGATGACAAAATACCCCACAACATTTAACAGTTAAATCAATGATTTATTTTTAGTGAATGACGGGAAGTTAAGCTACATGAAAAACAAAATAATGCTATTTTTATAAAATTATTTTTAAATATATGAGACAAAAATCCCTACAGTTTTTTCATAGTTCTTGACTACAGTATGAAACTGCTCTATTTCCAGCCATTACAGCTGGCAATATCATAAGTAAATGGTAAATTGCAAGATCTACCGAGAACTTCCTTGGAAGACACTGCGGGTGACAGTAGGTCCCCAGTTACACTGGTGTAACACTTGTAACACTTTCTCCACATACCCTCATGGGGAGTACAGATATGTAGAGAACTGGGTCCCCCAGATTCCTGTACCTATATTATCATTTCTCTTTTGCCCCCTCAGATCTGTTTACACTGTTAGGAAACGCCAATGGAGCTCCATGTGTCTTCCCCTTCCAGCTGAGTGGTAAATGGCATGCCGGGTGCACGGCTGCCGGCAGGTCAGACGGCTTGCTCTGGTGTGCAACAACCCCTGACTTCGATGCGGACCATTTGTATGGGTTCTGTCCAACTGGCAGTAAGTCCCAAATGCTGGCATAGATGCTATAACGCAACACTGTTAGGTAAATATATCAATACTGAGACACTGTTACTAATATGGAAGGGAAAAACCTTGTAATGACTTTATTTTACTCAAAAATGTCTCTGCCCTGTCATAACATTCCTTACAGAAGAAACAAAAATGTTTCCTATGAGTTTACAGTCAGACTGAAAGTTGTCTGGGTGTGTCCATCAGTAGCTAACACACAGGAAAAGACCAGTATGCTTTAAATATGACTGCATTCAGCATAAAATCATCTGAAAATTGAGACACTACTCACAGCCTAATTCTCCTTGCCTCATTGCTATTTGTGGTAACAGTAGTATAACCTTTTCTACCCATGCAAATCCCTGTTGCGTATCACAAGAATGGTCTATAGTCCATGGGAGGATGTAGTTTGTTTTCTGAAAGACATAAAATAAGAAGATTGGCTCAAAGGTCTTACTGAAATAGCAGCATCGTCAGCCTTTCCCTTGTAATGTTTCAGACAACATTACAAGATAACATTATCTGAACAGATATGTGCATCTGAGTGCAGGATGAAGGACACCAAAATATGGTGTTAATGAAGATATTGAAAATGCCGCCTCAGACCTAATTTTTCAGTGTGATACCACAGACTCACTATTTGTCATTTTGATAGGAGTATTGCACTGGGAAACCAGGTTCAACTCGCTATCAACCACCAACTACCACCACCATTTTCACTGATATTACTGAAAATTATTTGCTGGTGCAATATTGCATGCAGTAGCTTGAAAAATCCCAGAACATCCKCACTATATAAACTGGCAAACATGAAGTATTTGGCATTATAAAATTGTTGGGACACTATCACTAACACCTGAGTCTACAATTAAAAAAGAATGTTAAAAATCTGAAGTGAATCAGCAATAAAGAAACACAATAAAAAATAGAAAACATTTCTTCTAATGAATCATTCAAGAAATTCAATATCTTTTCCTCAACGAAAGAGAAATTTAGGGGAAGTTGTAATCACAGCTTATTAGCACTTGCCCACGGAACAGTTTTGCTAACAGAAGCCGATTTCTAAATTCCAATTACCTAAAACACATGCAGACCAGAAATAAGGAATACATTTTAAAAGATCATAGAATCATAGAATAATTTAGGTTGGAAAAGACCTTTAAGATCATCAAGTCCAACCATTAACCTAACACTGCCAAATCCACCACTAAACCATGTCCCTAAGCGCCACATCTACACGTCTTTAAATACTTCCAAGGATGGCGAGTCAACCACTTCCCTGGGCAGCCTGGTCCAATGCTTGATAACCCTTTCGGTGAAGAAATTTTTCCTAATATCCAATCTAAACCTCCYCTGGTGCAACTTGAGGCCATTTCCTCTTGTCCCATCGCTAGTTACTTGGGRGAAGAGACCGACACCCACCTCGCTRCAACCTCCTTTCAGGTGGTTGTAGAGTGCGATAAGGTCTCCCCTCAGCCTCCTTTTCTCCAGGCTAAACAACCCCAGTTCCCTCAGCCAATCCTCATAAGACTTGCTCTCCAGACCCTTCACCAGCTTCGTTGCCCTCCTCTGGACACGCTCCAGCACCTCAATGTCTTTCTTGTAGTGAGGGGCCCAAAACKGAACACAGTATTCGAGGTGCGGCCTCACCAGCGCCGACTACAGGGGCACGATCACTTCCCTACTCCTCCTGGTCACACTATTTCTGATACAAGCCAGGATGCTATTGGCCTTCTTGGCCACCTGGGCACACTGCCGGCTCATATTCAGCCGGCTGTTGACCAACACCCCCAGGTCCTTTTCCAACAGGCAGCTTTCCAGCCACTCTTCCCCAAGCCTGGACCGTTGCAAATGTAATTAATGATGGCATAGTTCGAAAAGCAAACTTTCCATCATTGGAAATGTTTGCATTTCAGTTGTATTTCAGCCAAGAATTAATTCGGGCGTAGCCTACGAGCTGCTGAACAGGTTTTCAGGGAAGATAATGACCAAGGTGCAGTTTTGCTTTATTGATCTCTTTACACTATTTTTTTCACCTGGAGATTACCAGATTTAAAAGGGAAGCTGAAAATAAAGGATGAAAGGCCCATCTCTGCTAATGTCAATAGCAAACTTTTTACTTAACAAAGAGCAAGCTAACGGAAGAGTATGGTTTTTGGGGGTCTGAGCCTTATTTGCTCCAGAATCTCATTTCACAAGTAAGCTTGCAGTTAAATTTTCTAATAACATTTTCTATAAGATGTTGATAACAAACTGCAATACTAAATCTCCTTTCTCTCACACAGACAATGACAGATTTTGGAGTACCGATCCTTTGACAGGAACCTACTACCAGATAAACTACCAGTCAGCTCTCACATGGCACCAAGCAAGGAAGAGCTGCCAGCAGCAGAATGCAGAATTATTAAGTGTCACAGAGATACATGAACAAATGTATCTAAGAGGTGAACTAATAAGCAAGAATCTGTAAAAAGAGTGTCTAATAGTTTTTTTGACTGATTACAAATGTTTCAGTGCTTTAATCACATTACAATGAATAGCTATTGTAATTATAGTATGTATAGGTACTGCTAGAGAAATAGCACAATTACTGTAAATTAAGCTTTTTATAGGTGGAACTTTTGAAAGTTGTGGAATTGCCAATTGAAATTATTTCTATTATTATTATTTTTTCAAAGAAAGTTAAGAATTTCCAGCTAATTAAGCAACAGTTGGCTCAAGCTCAGAAAACACCAGAAATGTCAAAGAAAAGGACCTTACAAGAAGGAAAGTCATTATAGGAGGCAGTCATTATATGACTTTTGTGTTAAGAAATCGGTATTCTTCACATATATCTAATGAAATAGATTTTTGGAAATACCATACAAATTTTATACAAAACACTATTAAAAATCTAAAGACTTTCTGGATTTATGCATAGACTCTGTAGAATGAAGGCCCTGTATCAGTTGCATCACACTCAAGCAAACTTGGAACATAAATATTAACAATAGCAATTCAGTGTTTCAGTTTTCAGAGCTTATTACTTACATATAACTGTAGAATACCATTAAATTCAGATAAACTAATATGCAAAATAGTCTTTTGTCATTCTCTACCCTTTAACTACAGAATAAACTCTCTGAGTTTATTACCAGTAAACATGGATTCTGTACTGAACTTAGAAATCACTAAGCAGACATTTATTATCTTCCTCCAAACTTTGAAAATGCAGAGCATTTCCTAACAAATCTCATTAGAATTCAACTCTTTTGGTTACCTAGATTTGATTGACAGCAGGAGATCCTCTCTCTGGATTGGGCTTAACAGCCTGAATCTCAACAGCGGCTGGCAGTGGAGCGGTGGCATTCCCTTCAGATACTTTAACTGGGCACAAGGTAGTAATGGTTTTTTTAACAGTTTTTGAAATGAATCTTTCCCGCCAGAATGCGGAATGCATATTAATTACTGTCCTGTAGTATTCCCCATGAACACAAGGAAATGGAGTTGAAAGGTTTATGAGACATGTGAGATTAAAAAGCTAAGAATGATGTTTTTCTTCACTGGATATATCACAAGGAGTTTCAAACAGAAGAGTTAAATAAACTCATCTCCTATCAGACGTAGATAAAGTGAAAAGCACTAGTTGAGCTGTAGCATGCTAGGAATGCCTTCAAGTCAGTTAAAACCTCTGCGTCTCTTCAACTCGCACAAGGGTTATCAGACCCTGCATCCTGYAAGGACTCAGCTGTCAGTGAGCATCAGTCTTTCAAAGCCTTCCCCTTCACTTTTTATGCTTTTCCTCTTTTCTTCTCTCCCCTTTAACATTCAAGAGAGACTGTAAATAGAGTTCACAGCATTGGCAGTTTATCTTTGAAAGTCACTTAATATGACTGTCATGGCAACAGCTGGTTGCAGCAAATGCTGAATGTTTGCTTGCTGAATAAATGCACACATATTCCATCTTTTGGCCTTTCCCAACTCTCAAAGGTGCCACCTGTTTTTATCTGGCACAGAAGATGAAGGGAAAGCCAAGTTGCTGTGTCTGGCAGAGGGTTTTCTACCTTCTGCTGAGCTGGTCAAATTCCTTAAGCCTTGCAGAGAAGAAGAGCAGCTGGCTCTCAGGTCAAGCAGCCCACACCCTTGAGTTCCTGTATCCCCACATGACGGCTGTTATGATGAGTTAATCTACACATTTCCATTTTACTGCAAAATTATTATAAGTTGTATCTTTTGGGGGGAGGGGGAAAATGTATCTTTTGGGGGGAGGGGGAAAAAAAAAAGTCATCGCTCTGTGGACCCCTCTGAGAAGAGGAAAACACTGCCTATTCCCCAAGGGCAGTGGTCCTGGAGAACCTCCTGGAGGGCTGGTTGCAGAGGCAGGCAGGGGAGAGACACACAGCAAGTGTGAGGGCATGTGAGGAGGCTTGGCTTGCAGCAAGGAGAAAATCTGCAGCCAAGTTGCCGAAGTGACATACAGAAAGGACCTTTCCCAAGGGCCTGAGTATAACTTTTTTGTTCCAGCACACCTCTGAAAGCTGCTGAACCAGAACCTGACATAGAAAGGAAATACTCCCCTGCAAGGGCATTGTGGAAATGAGATATATTTTCACATGTGATTTGGTATGCCTCATCGAACAGATGTGCCTTATATTTTATTTTAGGAATTCCATATTATTATTTTTGTGCTCTGATAAACACAGCTCTAGAAACTAGAAGCCATTTAACATGCTCCCATAAAGAGGAAGCCTACCCTGTCAGGCTTCGACCAATCTAGGTTCCCACCACTCCCTACTCAACTGCCAGACAACATATCCCACAGATCGGTGGCATTTTGCTTTTGTCTCATATTTTTAACAAATGATATTCATTCACTGAGCTTGGTTTAACTCTACAATGCAGAGCCAGAACTCTTAATTTTCAGGTTTTGAAATTCCTTTTTATTGTTAGCAGCTGATGGCTCTTACTCTGAAGAATGCTTTTCTCTCTCCACATCTGTAAAATTCCTTGTCTGAATACGAACTATGTTAAGATGCTGCCTTACTGTGCTCCTGCCCAAAGATATTAGCTCAAACTGTGTCCTCTGATTTCATGAATGTAGCCGAGTGTTTTAAGCTCATTACTTAGTCCTATTAGCATAACTGGGTCCTGACCACAAATTGTGTATAAAACTAAATGTTTCATGAGCTATGAAACTATGAACTCTGATTTCCTGCAGTCTGTGTACGGCATTGCAACTGTAGCAGCACCAAGTACCCCTTCAATGTCTGGACTCTTCAGTCCAGCATCTACTGACGGGGCAACAACATAACTTACTCTGCAACTGGTTGTGACCTACATATTCCTCAACAGATGTATGGCTGACCCCTATGCACAGGCTGATTAAACAGGTTGGGGGGCAAGGAAAGGACTTGCTGCAGCCTTTCCATCAGTGCGGGCTCAAAGTTTAGTCTCTCTTCTGTGCAAGCCAACAATTTTCACAAGACTTATACAAATGTCTTATTTTTGAGACCGCTATTCTGCAATCAAATATGGCAGAAAGTGTGAATTATGCAACAAGCATCTAAAGAAATGTTTTGATGGGTACTTTTAAATTACATTTCCTTATCTCTGGTAGAAAAATAACTGTGGCAATGAAGTCATGAGTCCATAATTGACACATGAAAAGGCTGGAAGCAAATTGTTCTTTCAGCTGCTGACGTAAAACCTGTGCAACATAAAAATATTTTGGTTTTTATTCTATGAAGGAAGCCCTGAGCCTGAGCCTGAGAAACTCTGTGCAGTACTAAATCCCAGAAGAGATGCTAAATGGGAAAACCAGCCGTGTGAGCTGAAAGTTGGCTATATCTGTAAAAAGGAAAACTCCACACTGGATCCTTTCATTCTTCCATCAGGTATGTCAAGCAAATAAAAACCCTTTGATAAAGACAGAATTTGTATCACTAAAATGAAATTTCACGGCTATTTAAAATAAAATAAAAAAAAAAGCATTGTCGTTTGTTCTTCTGCTTTGATGAGTGGCACAGAACAAAGCATGCTGTTATTTCTTTAACCAAATATATTTAAATACTGGAAATGTTCCTGGAACCCAGTAACCACACAAGCAATTTTTATTTCATGTTATTATTCACGATTCCAGAGGCACTGGTCTAAGCCATACACTATCACAAAAGTATCATGGACTGCATGGGCGTGAAAATAAAGTTAGAGATGCCTCACCCTTCCTGCAATGCATTCTAATGAAAACACCAAGGCTTATCACTGAAGTCTTGGAAAGACGGCACCAGTAGGCTCAAACCACCTTCTCAGTGGGATTGCCTGTAACCTAGAAAGATGGCAAAAAAGAGCAAGTTCCTTCAGACCATTTTTCTACCACGCTTTTCTCTGATTTAATTAATGACACTTAGTATGGAAAGCCACATGTGCAGAGAATTACTTGTGCTGCAGTAATAATGCCTTTATGAAATATGCAAAACACAGTTGGGTGGGGTATATTGTGTGAAAACACTATACATGGAATTCTAAAATATTCCTCTGTCCAAAAGTGAATATTTCACACTAGTGAAGCCCAGTTACCACTGGCTCCATTATTTTCCTCTTCTGTTTAAATGCAGTATGTTTTCTGTAAAAGTACAGTGTGCAACAGCAAACAGACTGAAGTGTTTTATATGTATGAGGAATGAATAGAAGTACTGCTCATTTGTAATCACTCCATTTTCATTCTAATTAGTTAATTAGCTGGTTTCAAATGTAATTGCAGTTATTCTAGACTTCAGTTTGCACTGTTTAAAAACTTGAATTATCTATTGATTTTGAGGGGATGCAGAGCCTGTTAAATGCCCAGAAGGATGGTTGCCCTATGGAGATCACTGTTTCATGGTTCACAGAGACCCCAGAGTATGGAGAGAAGCCCTAATTTCCTGCAATAAGAGCAATGGCAATTTGGCCAGTATCCACAACCCTGAGGAGCATGGCTTCATACTGTCTCAGCTTGGCTACAGTGAGTATTTCTACAGGGCAGTGTTTGGTACAACTGGAGAACTATATTATTAGAAATCTTACAGGATTTAAAAAAAAAAAATGTTTGATATGAATATTTATAAGGAGGCCCACAGATATATAGGTTAAAAAAAAACCCAAACACCAAAAAACCACAGGAGGAATCATTAGTGCTGTCTTAATTTTCTTTTGCATTCTTTTCATTTTGATTTTCATTTGTTTTTCACTGCAGGAAATCATTTGAAGGAAATAACAGCCCTAGTTACTGCAGTATTTGGGCAGATTATCTGCCTCAGACACCTTGTAGCTGTAGATACAGTAACGGACTTTTACTGATAAAGCTGAGGAATCTCATTTCCTGTTGGTATCTCATTTTTTAACTTCCTGAAAGAAGAATGTGAATTAGATCTTAAAATAAACTCCACTGTCATTTAATCAAGATGACTTTGTATTGTAACATGGCAATTTCAGCTCATCTCCATAAAATCTTGCTCCTATGGACTGTTTCAACTCGGGTACTAATACAGGTGAATTTCTGTTCTTAGAAGCTGCGGATGAGCTGTGGATTGGTCTGAATGACCTCAACACTCACATGTACTTTGAGTGGAGTGATGGGACTCCTGTGACATATACCAAATGGTTGCCTGGAGAACCAACCCATGCAATCAATGGGCAAGAAGATTGCGTCATTATGGCAGGAGAGGTAGAATCACTCCACATTTGTGTAGCACTATACTATTTGATTTTTGTTTCTATTTCTAGGTTTTTTATGAATGCAACTTAGAAACAAATCAGGGAATGGTATCTTTATTCACTCAGAAAGATGGTTGTTCTAAATTAAATTTAAAATTAAATTAGAGATAACTAGATAAATGTTCATATCTGATTGTGAGTGTACATTATACACCAAGCAAACCTTAACAGTCTGTCCATGACACTTAGCTTAACATAACCTCACAATTAAGCAAAAATACTTGGAATTCATTAAAAAGTACAGATCTTTACTCTCCTATTAAAGCAATATTTTAAAAAAAAATCAATAACGTTTCTAAAGAAAATGGGTTCTGCCTTGCTATTTTTCACATCTTCCCAAACTGCATCTAGGATGGATACTGGGCAGACAGTGCCTGTGATAGAAAGTTAGGTTACATCTGCAGAAGAGACCCACTACAAGGAGTTTCTGGGACAGTAAAGATTGATCCTGGCTGCCTGAAGGTAAGAAGAAAGCGTAACCAAGAATCTGGTTAGCAAAAATCCATTTTTTTCACAAGCTCCACTTGACATTGAAACTATCTTCCCNCCCCCCCCCCCCCCAAACAAGTGTGATTGTACATCAAATTCAGGGTGCTAATTTCCACTACATTCCCTTATTTAAAATAAAGTTATTCTGAAATTTTTTTAGTCGATATGACTCAGGCCCATTATGTCTCAGAACTGTCTGTGAAAGAGGCTAAAGCCATTACTGCGGTTTTCTGCATATTTGTTATATTGTTCTACCGCTATCTGTGGTTATCTAAGACGTAGCAGAGACTGGGAACCATTTCTGGACTATGTGACATGATGCACGATGATGACAAATCTCACTATTGAAGCCAAATCAAAACAATCAAATTGCTTTTATGAGTGAATTTGTTTTGAACAAGTTATTGTATCCTACTGGTTTTTTTTCTTCTCTTTTCCCCTCTTTTTACTTTCCTATTTAGTACTGTTCTATATTTAGTAACATTTCCCATAACCCCATATGGGGAACAGAGCTGAGACTCATTGCGCTAGATGGAACTAGGCAGCAGCCAAATACTGAACACAGATTTTATTTACCTTTCTTGGATACAGCAAGCAAATCTTGAGGTGGTATAGAAGGGAAAAGTGACTTGGAATTCAGCTGTAATTTTGAGGATTTTGCTTTTCAATAGTTTTTATGTTACCTCTGCAGTCAGACTTTTTAGGTGAGCTGATGAGTTAAATCAATTAATTAGTCTAGTTACTGTTCTTTTTAGCCTAGAAATGTCAGTAAGCTGGAGTCAGCATCTCACTATAACACAGACTACTCTCTTTGGTTCTGAGCAAGGAAGTATTTTACTCACCTGCTTCTGAATTCACTCTCCCTCTGAGAGTGTGCCTCTGACTTCTTTATCAGTTAAAATTTATCAGTTACTAATTGTCAAAAAAGAGGGACTCATATGCATTAAATCTTTTCTTTCTGGATGTTTACTAAGCTTAATTTCCATTAGTCCACTGGACTTCAAATTAATATATTACCGCATTAGGTTACATTAAAAATATGTTGATTTAAGAGCAGACACTGAAATTCAAGCACTATAACATACGCTCTTTTTACTGCAAATATATTCCTCATGTTCTTGACAGGGCTGGGAAAGATATGGTTTTTACTGCTACCTGGTTGGACATACCTCTGTAACATTTTCAGAAGCAAAGAAAACCTGTGAAAGGAGCAGTGGTTATTTAACAAGTGTAGGAGACAGGTATGAAAAGAGTTTCAAAATTGTACATCTGATGGAATAATCTTGGAATTTTATAAAATAGTTGAGAATTTTTTGGAAAAAAAGTGTGAAACCAGAAAACCAGAATATCCTTTTTCTGAAAAAAAAAAAAGAAAAAAAAAAAATCAGTAAATACAGTAGATCTTTTCTAACTAAATATATTTTACACATTGATGTTTTCCAGTACTTTACTCTGAAAAAACAGACCACAGCTGCTTCTGTTCTGTAAGGAGCAGTTTTTCAGTATAGCATGGCTTCACCTGCTATTGAAGCTAGTCCATCTGCTATCCAGTTAAGCAACATATTTCCACTTAAAAGGAAACCTAATGGAGAGTCCATTCGTTCTAGTCTTGTGTAGTTTAGGATGCTGAGAAATGGCAGACTAAGGGAAAGGTAGGCTTACTCCCCATCTGACTCCTGTCATTTCAGATATGAGCAAGCCTACCTGACCAGCCTCGTTGGTCTGAGCTCCGAGAAGTATTTTTGGATTGGTCTCTCAGACACGGAAGAGCAAGGGATGTTCAAGTGGGTGACTGGTGAAGGCGTTCTGTACACAAACTGGAATGCAGCAATGCCTGGTACTCTGCCCTTGGAGTAAATTTATGCTACTAAGGAACTTTCTGTGTTGTAATCCTAAACTGTTTCCCAACTTTGCTAAAACACATCCATGATGACACATACGAACATCCTGCCTTTGAAATAGGAATGTCTTTGCTATAAGCTGCCATGAAAACATTTCTTTTCTGGCTCCTCATTGCTTACAAGAGCAAAATCAAACTGAGCAGAAAGGGTGAAATCCTTTCCAGCCCAGGTGGCAGGCTGCCAAATCTTTGCAGTGAGTGGCACAGGAAAGAGGCAGCCAAGGGGTTGTTCATGCACTTGTAAAGCTTTTTAAAGGGGAGGGAAGGTGAAGAAGGACTCCACTCACTGGTTTCCTCTTTTTACAAAGCTCCTCCTTTGAGCAGACACTACACTTAGTATTTCAAACAGTCTTTTGTAAATGAATCACATGAGCTGTAAAAATGTCAGGGGAACCACTTTAAAACACATTTCAATTTTCTTTTATATCTCACAAAGGGAATGAAGCCGGTTGTGTTGCCCTAAGGACTGGAAATGCAGCTGGACTATGGGATGTTCAGAACTGTGAAGTAAAGGCAAAATTTCTCTGCAAAAAACTAGCTGAAAAAATTACTCTTCCTCTTGCTCCTGAAACTGTTTCTGATTCCAAATGTCCCTTGGGTTGGGATACAAGCAATAGCACTAATTCATGCTTCAGAGTAAGTATTAATTTTTCCAATAATTCCTACTCATGAGACAGAAGAGGACCAAATAGAGAGGCGTCTAAACTTCAGTGAATGGCATGTTATTGCACAAATTTAGTAAGCTTTTACACAACTATTCATGGAAATCACTGCGATCATCACTCTATCAGTGATACGTAAGGTCATCCGAGAAGCATACTCTTTAATCCATATTATATATGATAACTGCAATGGAATGTTTTCCTATTTTGCTTATACAAGGCAGTCAGTAGATTTATTTTTCACATGCTGTAAACACAAACATGTCCTACCTTAAAATTTATCTATAGGTTTTTGTGAGAGAAGAAAACCAAAAGAAAACATGGTTTGAAGCCCGAGATTTCTGCAGAGAAATAGGAGGAGACCTGGCTGCCATTAGAAGTGAAGAAGAGCAAACAGTGATAGAAAATTTAATAATGTAAGTAAGCAAAATATCTAATAATTGATGTTTTGGTGTAACAATACTTTATACAGGAATAAATAAAAATATTCTTGAGTTGCTCCTGAGACAATTAGTTGAAAATCTATATCTGTAGTAAGAAAAAGAACTGAGAAAAAATTTCATATGGGTACCATTTTCAAAGACATTTTTGGAGTTCCTAAAATTTGTCATCATCCGCAAATCTTTTAAATTAAAAAAAAAAAACTAAAACTAACCCAACAACCAAATCATTTGAATGCTTCTCCTTCAGACTCATTTCTAAGTTTGTTCACTGGACCATTTTGAAACTAAATTGTGACTTCCAGCAAACCTGAACATTTTATTTCTCAAAGAACACTATAATTACAACATCAATAAAGAAAAACAATGTGCAGTGTTTTCAACACAACAATTTGCAAAGTAGAAAATTTTAAGGCATGAACTTCACTTACTTGCGAATGGGAGTTTGCTGACCAACAGCATTTTGCTCTTTGTAAAACTTCTACTCTAATTTAAAGTCTTCAATACGTATGAGAGTTATTGTCCCATGTAATTTGCAAAATTTAACAGAGCTAATCACATACATCCTCTTCTTCTATGACACATTTTTTCACACTCTAGAAAAAAATCCCCATCATCTCAGCCTTTCTGGATAGGTTTGCAGTGTTTGGATCCTGATGGTGGGCTTTCCTGGAGTGACGGATCCCCGGTGAGTGTTTGACCTTGCCAGTTTCTTTCTGTTCTGACTTTTTTGCTGTTGGAGCTGTTTCCATGACTGGTGTGGATGAAAGTTGTACAAGAATTCCCAAAAATGTCTACCTTGCCACTGGGTAACTCTAAATCATTATTCTTTTTACTGGTTTGGAAAAGAAAAAGGCCAATAAACCCTGAAGTTATATCACCACAACAGTGGTAACACGGAGTACTAGTTGCAGCTACAGAGACAATTATCTAAGTGGCAAATATATGAGAAAGCTCTTTCCTGATTTTTGTTAGTCTCTGGTGATATATTGCCACGTTCCTTTCCCCTACTACTGATTTATAACATCATTTGATTTGAGTTTTCATGGGACTGCTGGAGTCTGTTAAATGCTGCGTAAACCCAGAGCCTTTCTTTTTTCTTGCGGAGTGACTGTATTGCTTTAATAGCCCACATAGGCTGCACAGCCATAGGAGGAAAGTAAGGAGTGGTTTGAAACTTCAGCGCTACTTCTTTGTCCTTCCAGAGTACAACTTTTTTCCCTGTATGATAAGAATAAAAACCAAAGTTGTGTTTCTTCTGTAGGTGAATTATAAGGAAAATCATTATTTTTACAACACTGCATTTGAATATTGCGGAGCAATCGGTGAAGAGACTTCCACGTCATGGATTAACGTGCACTGTGAATACAGTCATAACTGGATTTGTGAAACAAAGAAAGGTAGGTTACCTTTTACTCTGAACTCACATTAGGAAGAAATTTAAGCTGAATCTATCAAAACAGAAAGTTCTGCAAGTTACATGCTTGTAGAAAATTTCATTGATTTCACAGCAATTTTGCATAATGAAAAATAGGTCAAGACATATAAATACTTTCAGAGACATATAAATACTTTCAGAATACAATGAAACTGTTAAACAGCTGTTTAACTGTTAAACTTTTTTTTGTTGTTTTATGTAAAAAAAAAATATTATAAGCTTTACTGAAAATACACTTGTTTATGTAATTATAGAATCATAGAAAATAAGGTGAAAGCAACCTGAAGGGCTTATCTGGTAAAATCCACCGCTCTGCCCAAAAGCAGATTTTTGTCAAAACAGAAGCTTTGACTGACATGAAACTGTATGTTTCTTGGAACTTTTACTTTTAGGGAATTTCCAAGTTGGGGGCTAAGGGGGCAGAGAGAGAGGGAGAAAGAGAGGATTGCAAGTTGCAAAAAAGAGATTACTTTAAATCTCTGAAACTTCACTCCTCCGCTCAGGTGTAGCTTGAATGCTACACAAGGACATGTTAGTCACCTACTCTAATTTAAACAAGACTACCAGCATACTAGAATCATTCTCTTTGTAAGATGACATGTAAAGAAACTCCTGTAGCAACAGGCTTGTTATAATGAAAAGATGGTAATCCAAGCTTCAAAATTTATGTCCTTTAAGACAATAGGCAGGCTCACAACTTCCTCTCGTACCAGCAGCAAAATCTTCTATGTTTATACTTCTGTGGGTTTTTCTTTTCAAAATATAACTACTGTTGAGAAAGATACCCAGTGTTGTAAGAGAGGAATCAATTATAGCTTTGTATTGAGTTGCGCATTTTACTTCCAAGACTAATGGGAGTGTTGCTTTGGTGGCTCTGTAGGCTCCTTCACACAAGCAGTAAGGGTTAATGTATAAAGTGATACTTTTCTAAATAAGATCGTTTCTGTGCTGGTGAATTATTCAAAATAATCTGATTCTAACCAAGGCACATTGTCTCAGCTTCTCAGCTTAAAAAGCAATAGTCATAGGCATCTATCTCAAAGAGATGTTGTGAAGACACCTTTCCTGGTAACTTCCTTTGTAATTTCTCACCTGCACTATCAGCACAACTAAAAATCATTAGCAAAAGTGTCAATAGTAGTTGTATACTGTTAATTATTATTAGTGTATGAATGGCAGAAATTACAGCCTGAAGAAATTACCATCATTAGTCAGCAATGCATAATGTCATACTGAAAGATGCTGAAATAGTCATAATACTTTGTACTTCCAGAACAGACATTTTTTTTTTCTTTTAAATCTTTTAATGAACCGTACAAGAGATTATTTTTAAAAGGTGATGAGACTTTTTTCCCCAAGCATGTGTGTCACACACTTCGTTTTATATAATTACACATACAGCAACACAAACATTACGATGAATTCCTGTGGAAAAAAACTATAAAGGTGACATTTGTTTTACATTTTTATAGCTCTTGGCCTTGCATGTTTAGAGATACATTGCTCCAATATCCCACTCCATGTGACGTGGAAATTTTTCATTTAAATTATTTCTCAAAAGCTGGTGGATTTTCAGTCAAATGTGATTCTGCACAAAGTAGTTTCACAGAAAAAAAAAAGTTTCACAAACAAATGAATACTACTAAGATTTAAAATATTTTGAAGCAAAAATTTGTTTAGCATTTGAATTTCTTGTTCAGATACAAGACAATGTCCATAAAGAATCTCTTATTACTGTGCAAAGTATACCAACACTGAGGTAAAGTATTTTCACCCTTCAGTTTTCTTTCAGAAACAAGTACTCATTCAGACTAACTTCAGTCACCTAATTGAGGCAACATTCAGGATGTACAAGATGCACTTACCAAAAATCTACCAAGACAGAGATGTAGGGCTGTAATACATCTGTTATTCCCTGAACATCCGTTTTTGCTCTGCACCAAAGAAACTATATAAATATATTCTGCATTGAATATGTAAAATATGGAAAATTGATAGCCATTAAGATCATTTCCACTAATTGAACACTTATACTGGCGCAACATTTGGGAAACATTTTACATCTTCATTTTTTTCCCATTTCATTACAGGGACACCCTTGAAACCAGAACCTCTGGGCCCTTCTGCTGGTAAGCTTCTGTTTATTTTCTCTTATCTAGAGGGTGGTATCATGTAACAACACCAGCTTTGTGTAAGGACCATGAAGAATACAGAGATTCCTCTTCTGTGTTGCAGCATATGAAGTCACGGATGATGGCTGGATTTTAAAAGGGGACAAACAATATTTTTTCAGCACAGAAAAGACCTCTATGGAGAAAGCCAGAACATTCTGCAAAAGCAATCATGGAGATCTTGCTACTATTGGAAATAATAGTGAAAGAAAATTTTTGTGGAAATGTGTAAGAGGAAATTTGACTATGTTATACCATATATGGCCTACATACCCTGCTGCATATGCTTGTGAAGTACAGGAGAATGTGCTTGTTGCATAATATTACTACATTTTATTAGCATTAGATTTAAATGCTCAATGAAAAAGTATTTATTCTACAGAATAGAGCTTCTCTTTAGGAAAATAAATTAAAAAGAATTTACCCTTTACTAGGGTGGGTATATTCTTGTATATTCTAATCTAAATAGAGTTCCGCCCATGACCAAACGTGTATAAGGAGCAATGAACAGGCAGATTAGCTGTATACTGAGAAAACTGTCCTTTTGCCAGGGTGGTTACCTCTCATCTGAATATCATACACTAGAATACCGTGTTACGTGTAGATGTGAGGCTACTGCCAGTGTAGCTCTGATGGTCACATACCATACCATGTTGCTGAACAAAACAACTTCTCAAAGAAAGGTTTAGCCTGGTCCAGGTCGGGGACAGATGAACTAGGACCTTCATGAATTAGTTTTCCCGCAACACGTATCAAAACTGTTCATGTATTTCAAGGGCACTGCCTACACGTTGCCTGAGACAGTTCTGATGGGCACAGGCCAAAGCCATGGCAGGGGCATGCTAACAATTTAATAGCATGGAAGTTGCCTCAAACCTCTGCCATAATCCTCTTTGGTTTACTAATACTGAAGTAGCCACACAACCTCCTTTCTGTTTCACACTGTTAGATGCTTGCTTTTATTATGTGGGAAAGGATATGAAAGGACAGCTTGAGACACAGGAATTACATGGCTGCTTAAGAACAGGAAAGTAYCAAAAAATTTTATACTAAATTTTTTCTCAAGTCTTCCTTGTTTCTTTTTAAATTGAGAACACAACTTTGAAAGCTTTGACCATACCAGTAATGCAGCCAAAACTGGGAAAGCAGCAATAAAGATAATAAAGCAAAAGTATGTGTTGTATGGTATTTACTTCAACAGGGGTCCTCTCTGGTGACTACACATGATCATTTTATACAATGTGTATTTATCTATTTGCTTCCATAGTGCAAAAATTACACTTTTTCACATTAGATAACTACTAAATATTAGAAAGCACTAACTAAAAGTACATTTTTGTGTTTAGATCTTAAAAAATGGCAAATTGAAGTCATATCTCATAGGATTAATTCAGAATGCTGATCAACAGTTTAGGTAGGTAAAAAAGCTACATGAAGATTCATAAAAAGTGGTTGTAGAAGTTTTGTACTGCCAGAGTTCCTTCTGGAGGGACCACTGCAAGGGAGTTAAATGCAGATTCAGAGAGTTATATTGCATGTTGAAATGTGTGCTCTCCCTGGCTTTAACTACATTGTAAAAACACTGTTTTAAATGGCAGTTTTATGGGGAATATACATGTTATTAATACATAGGTAATGTCTGTTAAAAATAAAGGTATTTTTGTTCTTTGACTTGACATGCAGGGATTTCATTATCTAAGGCCTTTTAATCCTAATGGAGACTCAATTTACAGACAGACTCAGCTGTAATTTTTTAAAAAATATTTTTAGCATGTTAGGGTAGATTTTTCTGAACTGTTCCATGAACATTGTCTGAGCAACCGCTACTGTTTTGTTGTTGGGTTTTTTTCAGTTGGATGGATGGAAGCCCGGTGCACTATGCAGCTTGGGCACAGGGTGAGCCCAACTTCGCAGATGCTCAAGAAAATTGTGTGGTCTTAAATAAAAAGGATGGTGGGTTATACAACTTTTTTTAAAAAGTGTTTTTATGGGTACTGCCCTTCCCCTGTTTGTTAAAAATATCTTGCCAACTTTAATCCATTCTTTCCCAGCAATTTGGGAAAATATGCATAATAAAGTAGAGTCATCATATCTGAGGTTTCTTCAGGGGCAATATTAGCCATAAAAGTGGAATATAAGAAATTGATTTTAATGGGGAATGCAGGGACAATTTGATCACTGATTTTTCAGCTGCACAAACAATATGTTCTATTCAAATCAACATCAAATTGGTCTTTCAAAAAAATAATTAGAGAATAGTTAGCAAAGGAATAGAACATACATGGACTTTCACACTTTATAGTGTTTTCACTGATAAAGTGTTACTTTACACTTGCATGTTGCAGTGCAACAAAGCTGTTCGGGTGGGTTCTACTCAGAGGTCACGGAGTTGCCATATCAGCCATATCCTATGGCCACTACTCCCACAGTCACAGCAGGACCAAAGTCCTCCTGTAAGCAGTGATGACGGGAGGTAGAGTTGAGCTGAAACATGTTATCTCACATTCCCAGGCAGATTGCTTTCAAACCTAAAAGCCACTTTCCCACAAATTTCAATCTTATTCAGTGTCTTATTATTTATATTTAAATTGATTTCAGGCTTGTGGAATGATGTCAGCTGTGGTTTTTCAAATGGCTATATCTGTGAGAGGCACAGAAGTTTTATAAACACAACACTTCCTTCAGCAGTACCTTCACCTCCTGGAGGATGTCCTGAAGATTGGCTTTTGTTTAAAAATCAGGTATGACAACATCCATCTAAGCAAAATGATATTAGTCCTTGGGAAGGTATTTAAAGACATACAAGAGGCCTTTTGTCTCTCAGATATCTTTTGACAGTGATTATCCAAAGTTGCATTAAAAATTGAACCGGTTGCCTAATTCTTGCAAAACGGTGGTCTTACAGAATTCTACTTGTTTTCCTGAGAAATGGTCATCTGAGATACATTGGAAAAAACTGCTACATTGTATATACTTTCAAAAAAAATAAACTGAATTCAACTGAAAGCACCAACTATGGTGTAAAATCAGTCATTTGAGCTGGAACCAATCAGAAATAAGGTCAAATTCTTCCAAACAGGCTTCAATGTAATGCTTGCATCTTCCCAAAAGGGACAAACTTGATGTGCTTATTAAGCGAGGGTTCTATTTTCTAATATATACAATATTGTTATGAAAGCACCCATGGATACTCACACCAGTGGAGTTTATGCCAGTACACTTTTTTTGCATTTTTGTTACAGTCATCAGAGTTGTTATTTTCCACAAATTATGCAAGATAATTCTCTGACAGTGCCACTGGGTGTGCCACAGAGCAGAGGGTGAGCTGTAAACATGGAGAGGGCACACTAGGCACACTCATAATTGCCAAAACCATTTCAGGGTGAATGTGTATTGGTAATGTGATGACTATGCACTTTTTAAGAAATCATGAGTCATATACTTCCATTAATAAAAGAGCTGTAAAATGAAAAAAGCTGAATACACACAAAAGCACACTAACCACAGGCTCTAGGTCAAAAATGTTTTTCAGAAAGTTCAGATGATTCCACGTGAAACCTTGGGCTGGGCTTTTCTTATAAAGTCAGCACTTCTTTGTCTTTTACTAATGATGGAGTACGGCTTCTCAAAATCTCTGAGTTAGTTAACACATTAGATTCTCATCAGACTCCTACTGTGGTTTACAAATGGTTGTTTGAGTTTTGTTGTGACTTTCTCAGTCCCTCACAGAAAGACACAGAGTAAATTTAAAATTTGTGAATGGTTTTGACTTAGTTCCAGAGCTGAGTTCCTGTTAACTTTGGAAAATTATTTTGTGGGTCTGAGTTGGGCTAATTTCTACTTAAACTAGTGTAATTCAAACCTAAATTCCTTTTGCTGTCACTCACTAACAGTTTATATACTCATTTTTCCCTAGTGTTACAAATTTTTTGGCTCTTCCTATGAATACTGGCGTACTGCAAGAAGAACTTGTATGAGCCTTGGAGGAAACCTGGCGAGCATACATAATGAACAAGTACAAGGTATAGTGCAACAGCTCTTTAGGTAATAGATAGCATTTACTCTGTATACAGTGGTCATTTCCTGCAAAGAAGAACATGGCAAAAAGAGACAGTATGTAAATATATATGTTTTATAATATGTATACTCAACATGGGTTATATGGCCATGGTATGAAACGTTCTTGGAAGAACTGGAACCATCTGTCTAGGGCATGCTAGTGATGCTAAGGGTTACTTCCTCCTGTTCCATGCAAACTGCTTTACATTATTTATAGGGTATGAATTAGCATAAAATAACAAATCCAGAGCTGGCATTTGTAGTTTTGGAAATGGAGAAAGAAAAGGAATCCATGGTCTGTTTCTGCCAGAAATAGAAAGGGATGTATTACTGAACTTCTCTGAAATGACTGCCTAAATTCTGCAACTTAATTTAGCAGTAGAATGTCAGAGGAAGACACATTTTCACCTTGCCTATGTTCTTGGGCTTCCATTTGCAGCTGTATACAGCCACACATTTCCATTAGTCAGTCAGCTCATCCTGAGTGTTGAAATAAGTGAACTCATTAGATAACATGGTGGTCAGGCAGGTTTTTTGTATCTTTCCTCTTTCCAGTCTTGCTTCATAGTTCCAAATACTTTCACTCTTTGAGACTTTTCACAGGCAAAGGCTTGGCATAACCTTGAAATAATAAGTTTGGGTAAATTTCTGATCAAATGCTAATGAAAATGTGTTTACAAGACTTTAACAAACAAAATACTTAAGGATTTGTTTATGAGCTGATGTCTTGACTGATGACATGACATGTTCATCGTCTTTTCTGTTGGCTTTTTTCCCAGCTTTTCTCACGTACCATTTGAAGGATGTTTCAAATGATCCCTGGATTGGCTTGAATGATATACTCAGTGAACTCAACTTTGTTTGGACTGATGGAAGTGCTGTCTCCTACACAAACTGGGCTCCAGATTCCCCAAAACTTGTAGAACCCATGTTGTTTCCCAGTCTACATCCAGAAGACGGCCACAATCTGCAACAGGTAAATACCGCTTAGCGTTTACCATCAAGTTAAATCTGAGGAGCAATACTACTTCAAGTAAACAGCTTACTTTGCTACAGATGTTGCCTCAGCCTTCTCCCCAAGTTGTTCATCTATCTTTACACTGGGATTAGCGATAAAACGTTTTAATGTTTGGGTATTCTAGCTATCTCAAAGCACAAAATGGCATTGCTGCCAGATTGAATAAAGATTGGATAGATTGAATAAAGTAGTAGTTTGCTGTTCATTTTGGAGAAAACGTAATGCAACATTAGAATTTTAGAAGTCAACACATGTTGGAAGTATTTTCACGTTTGACAAGTTAACTCATGTTTGAAAAGGAAGGAGGAGAGGATGCAAGAGGAAAGAGTTCAATTTTTTTCTACTGCTTCCCTATTTAAAATTGTAATTGAATTTCTAAGAGCCAACAGATGTGTCCTGGTTTCGGCTGGGATAGAGTTAATTTTCTTCCTAGTGCTGTGTTTTGGATTTAGTATGAAAAGAATGTTGATAACACACTGATGTTTTTAGTTGTTGCTAAGTAGTCTGCT
>JAYKAV010002475.1:1001513-1025394 GCA_035582835.1 Phoebastria nigripes | reverse complement strand
TGCAAAATTCCTGGACTGTGTGAACTTTTTGGCAGTAGCTATGGTCTCATAACCAAAAAAAAAAGAAAAGGAAGTGTTTATATATTTTTTTTTTTATTTTTCTCCGATTATCATTTTTAAGTTCTTTGGTTTTGTGTTGGTTTTGGTGGGTTTTTTTAGGATGTGAAGGATAATAGGACAGTCGTAGATGAGAGAGATTGACGCTATCTATCAGCCAGTAATTGCCAAATATATAGTAAGATTCTGAACTAAATTTCAGTCAACAAAATAATGCCAATTTATCTCAAGGCAAAATCTGTTCTCCAGTGTTAATCTGGAATAGAAGTATTAAATAAATCTAAGATCTAGTGTCAATTTACACTAAAGTAAAACAAAATTTTCATAAGCTTTTTTACACTGAAACTGTTCACTGAGGAACCACATCTTGAGGGCTGTTGGAGATAAAGGGGATGGTAACAGAGACCCCAGAAGTACAAGCACAAGACGAAAGCAAAGGCCTTGGAAATGCAAGCAGAAACAGCAGGTCTATAAGCACAAGTCACAGATGGTTGATTATTGGTTTATTAAAGGAAAGTAGCCTTTGGATCTGGGCACAACCAACGTTAAATGTAAGAAAGAAAGCAAAGAATAAGTCTCCTTCACAAGTAAAATCACATAAATTTGGATGTAATGTGGAACTGGGAACCATTGAAGAAAGAGCTGGTAAGCAGACTGTGTTGACAAACATACGAAAGTGATCCCAGAAAGAGGAGGAAGAAGACACACCATAAGCATCCCACGCCCCTAACAGAGAACTTGCATTTCTAAAAACACATCAAAATTACCTTCTGCATCCCCATCTTCTTCTTGAAAAAGACTGATACCATTGACCTTAGGATCCAGAGCAGGAGTATAAAGTATAATTGAGATGATATAATTGGAAAACATGGACTATAACTCTTGGTATCCTTACTGGACAAATAATTCTTAGACTATTAAGACTATCGTTTGACCGGCAGTAAACTCTTGTCTTCTCACATAAGGTGTACTTCCTTAATCCAGAAAAATCGAACAGAGTAATTTGAAGTTCCTGTTCTTGAGGATTAGTTGTTAAAATTTAATTGCAACAACTGGGGAGAATGTAGGCAATCTAGGCAATAATTTGCAAAGTAACATGGAACTGTAAGATTTTATCTTCTAAACGCATTATCCAGTTGTTCCCACATACCATGCTCTGTTTTGCATTGTGGAGTGGTCTTGGAGCACATGACTGAAATACTTCTGGATGAAAATACACCAGAAGATGTGCTCCAGGAGTGTGTGCACATTGTGAACTCCAGCTGTTGTCAGGAACTTGGTCCATGGGGCTGTGCTACAGCTTGAGCTAAACCCCTCAGAACTGGTGTCAGGTAGATACCACATTCTCAGCAGGTAGCAGTTTACTCCACAGGTCAGCACCCACCATGCTACAATTATTACTAAGATAAACACAGTCAATGAGTTCAGAGATACTTTGTCTTTTCTACTGTCTCAACAAAATTATGAAAACCCCAGACTAAACTGTAGTCATTCAGATTATCGCCTTTGCACTGCTATTCTGATTACTGAAATTCCTTTCAAAATACTATGACAAATAGATTCATAAACATTTGTAGTTTCAGAATTAATCTTTTTTCATGCCTCAGTTAACTGAGAGGTTAATGGGAAAAAATAGATATTTGTCTATCTTTTTCCCTAGAAATTATGTAGCATTTTCCAACTAGCTTGAGGGGCAACATATGTAAAGGCAAATTTCAGTTACTGTTGTTCCAGAAAGTTAGTTGCACTGATCTGGAATGATGTCCAGCTTTTCAGCTAGAGACAATCTTCATTTTACTACAAGAACACTGATTACTCTTTTACAAGAACAAGGTTATGCATAAAATACTTGGAAAAAATATCCCTAGTTTAGTTCTTATTTGCCAAACTTACACCTTTTACTGTAAATTGTGAGAAGCACAGGGCAGAGATACTCAATATATTATTTCAGCAGTGACGTAAGTGACACAACCTTTGTTTGACGGCTGACCATGTTCCCCAAACTCCCTTTTGCACTGAAAGGTGTGACTAAAAATGTGTTTTCCTTCCTTTAAACCTAGAAAACTATATGCTGCCATAACTTCTGCACAGCAATATAAAAATTCTTACTCATGCAGAGACATTTCATTTTAGCAACTGATTATAGATGTGATTAGTGTCCCTTTCGATGTGTTTAAACCGAAAACCAGAGTTCATGCACAAGCTGTTACTACTCATTATCATAAAATTTGATGTGTGATAATAACAAGAAACATATATAAAGACTTAGTAAAATCCATGAATTGTAAACTGTAATCTTTACTTTCTCTTTCTTTCTCTCCAAGGATATTGTACTTCATATAGTAAAGAGAGCATACATCTTTTCATGAAACATTTACACCATGTAATAGGATGCTCAATTTAATGTATAAAATATACACTCATAAACTTCAAAACCTGTCAATTAGGATATTGGGAAATGAAATGCCCCTAAGGCTACTAATATCTTGATTTTAAATAGCGTGTGACAAACAGTCTCTAATATGAAGCACTGAGGAGGACTGTCAACAATAATGTATCTTTTAGAGATTAATACATAGATACAGAAAATGCAGCAATTTAAATGGAGACCTTCTCATCAGAAAGCAGGAGCTTAGCAGGAAAGCAAAGGGGTTCCAGGATGACAAGTTTAGTGCCTGGATTTCCCAGCTAACCTGCCATTAATGCTGTATTTTTTCCTAGCATTCTCAGAGAACTCAAAAGGCTGGAAAAGTGGGAAGGCTCTTTGCAAAGATTCAGACTGTGTATTTTTTATTGTGGAAGTCAAAACAGAGAAAAAATGTTATCTTAAATATATATTTTTGACTGGATGAGCCATAGGGATGTATTTTTAAAGATCTGTATCTTTTCAAGTCTTAATTACCAATGTAAGTCAAGTATAGGTCAGGATCAAGCAAAGGTCATAAATATTTTTCTCTCCTTAGTTTACCTAAAACAAGTTACTGGTTTCAGTCTACCTTCCAGTGGATAGACATCTGTATTACAGATGTTGCCTTGAAAATTGACACCTTAGTTCAGATCATCACTGTAGAGAAGACAATGACATGAACCAACCATTATTTCTGAAACAGTAAAGACTCTGCTGAGAAATAGACGCTGTCTATGACTCTTCTTTCCCTTCCAAGGAAGTTCACCACTTCTACCAGTCCTAGAACTAATGAAACAGTCCTTGGTTTCAACCAGAAGAGTTGTCATAGACCTTCTTCAATAATGTATAAATAACTACAAGGAAAAGATTATATAAAACGTGCTATTAGTCACCTTATATCTTGGAAACAATCATTCTTTAATGTCAGACTGATTTCAGGTTATAGCTTATCTAACCTGTATCTAATTATAATAAAAATGTGCAAAGGCTGGCTTTTATGTGGCCTTTGATTTTTCACATTGAGGTTCCCAGACAGTCTCAACCAACTTCAACTGAGCTTTCTCTTCTCAGTTTTCATCTTTTTGTTTTATCTTTTAATTTCTTTTATCTTTACAGCATGATCTCATGAGTTTAAGTTATGATTCTCTCCTTACACTTGTTCTTTCTCTTTGGAGACAGGCATCATTGTAGATATTTTTCTCCATATTATACTGTATTTGCAGCTTGTCAGGGTACAGGCTGTGTATTATTTTTCCATATAAATATTTTTGACAGAGACATAAATTAATCACATTCATATTGAGTCTTTGCTTATGATATTTTAAATAAATAAACTGATATGTATTAATGACCAAAACATTTATTTAAGAAGATAATGCGTGATGGCAAAACTTATGGTAGATGAGTACAGCGATATATGTGTGCTGCTACCCCTCTCTTCTAGAAAGGGTGAGCCACATAGTGCAGTCTTCTGAAGATAAAGACAGGGTAACCTTGAATTCTGCCAATTCACAGACATGTGCCTGATTTAAGACAGCCTCACTTTAGTCCGTGGCCCACTCCCAAGGGTTGGTCTGTGCTTCAACTGTATGAATTTCTGATAGCAAGAAAGGAACCTGACCCTAAGCAACTCTTGCAAAAATCTTGAGTCTGGGCTGTTCTACGTTCACAGCTGCAGCACACAGGGTCTCAGGGTCCTACCTGCCCATTGGCAGCTCTCTTGGGAAAACCTTGAATGCCTCATTGCTACCCAGGGCTACCACAGCACGATGCTCAGTCCAGCACTTCCTCTCCCCACAGAAATGAAAATCCACAGCACTGTCTCTGACATGACCTTTCTTTAACTTATCTGGGTTCTCAGAGCTAACACTTATTGCATGCCAGCTCCCTCCCAGATTTTATTCTTCTTTAACTAGAGGAGTTAGAAGTAGAGTCAGAAATTGCCCAGCAAGAGACTGCATCTTCTGGCAGCTTAGCACTGTGGTTTGTGGTTTGTAAGGAGCAACTGACGACTGAAGATTTCTCCCATCTCCTCTCACGCTCATTCTAAGAATTTGATGGTTTTATACTGCTGCCAGTCCAGCTGTGATGTGATTTAACACCTGCATAGAGAAGGAAAGGGCGTTTTACACCTCTTTACATGGCCTTTTCAGTCATCCTGGACTAGAAAGAAATACATTCATTTGCATTGATATTTCTTTAAGCTTTTTCCTTACACTCATGCTTCTTGCTCAGAAAAAATTTCAATAAGCAAAACAAAATGTAGCAAGCACTAATTTGTCTGGGAGGCACTCTAGCTAGCATGTCAGCATGTTTTTAAAAAAGGTATATTATTTTACATTTTACTATCATGGTAGTCAGAATTATTAATGTTTATTTAAAACAGAAAAATTGCCACAGTTCAGTTAAAGAAATGCACATCCAGTAACTGTACAATGTTTACCTTGTAAAATACATATATGCATACTGTATTCTATGTTTATATACACGCAAGCACATATATATATTAACATATATACTAATACGCATATATGTATATATACACATTTCTCAGGGATAATTTTGAGATGAAAATATTTTGTCTATTTGACTTTAGGTTAAAAAGTTGAAAGTTTATACATTACAAGTTAGAAGTTTTGAACACCAGCAATCTGAAGAAGATTTTACTTCAGATCAGAGAAAACATCTAATAATTTTTAAATCAATCCAGATGTAATCAGGATTGATGCTAACAAAAAGCTTCTACCCTCCCATAAAATTCCTGTAAGATGATGTATTCCATTATAACATAAGATGTTAAATTCAGTAACAAAACATCTATAGCTCATAGCTTAATTAAAATGCAATATGTATATTATTAACTGTTGTTATGATTTCCAGAGGGAGTGACTGATATCTTGTTTTTAATTTATATTTTGTTCTTTTTTAATCCCACTCATAAAGCAGCGGTATAACTCACTAATGCCTGAACCATTTTATCTTATGAGTTATACAGGCTTACTTTCTTTCAGTTTGATTGAAAATCTGTAGTTATGGCTTATCTAGCCTCCCTGCTAAGTAACCCATAATTACAAAGAGCTTAGAAAGCGGCAGTAAGACTTAAGAGCACCAAATTGCTTGTTTCAATCTACAGGAGGCTACATCTTCATTCAAATGTTTCAGACTGTCAGGGGTTAAAGGAATGTGAAATAATATTATGACAACAATATTGTTACTTACATTTTTTGTTTGTTTGTTTGTTATCTGGCATCAGTATACTCATCAGCTGTTTACCGAGTAAACCTCCAGAGAGGTTACTGAATAGCCAGTCTGAACATTTCTGAATAATTGATGGTTACTTAAAGATATGAATAACTATACAAGCAGCTAGCTTTCCTGAGGACACACCTCGGTGATACATGCTATTCCCAAATGTGCCATGCCCAGCACACAGATCTAAAAGAAGTAATTTACAAGGGAAGCTAGTAAACTCAGAGAGTTCCCAATTGTATATGTAATCACCTTTCATGTAGTCCCACTGATTTCAGCTTTATTTCAAGAGGTTTTGCTGACATAGGGAGTGAAACAGTAATGGTCTTTTTAAGCTGAGAGACGCTTTTTTTTTTTTTTTTTTTTTTTTTTTTTCTTGAAAGAACTTTTTCTCAAGAATTGTCACAGGCACCCCTCTCTGCTGATTCAAATCTTTGTTTCACATGCTGATTTTTTATCTAGTGGCAATGTGGACCCTGAGGTATATTTGCTGTTTTTTAGTATTATTGACCCAAACCCTCAGAGCAAAACAAAGTTTAAATTGTTGAATGTCTGTTGGTTTTAACAACAGACCATGTACCACTCAGGATCCCTCACAGTGTGACACTAATCATAATTTTCTTGGCCTCTACCTGCATTCTTTTTCTTTTAAAATTATATTAAGCCAGTTTTCCCTGATTGGATTGAGAAGAACAAACAAAAAAACAAACAAACCAACCTCAAGGCCCTGACTACTTTAACACTGCCAAATTGTCAAAATTCTGAAAACTCGTGTGGATTCGCATGTGGCAAAAATGCAGTTCATTTGTAAGATCCACAGCAAGACCAGGACAGTCAGTGGAAGCTGGCTATTGAACTGGTAAATGATACAGCTGCCTAAGGGACAGAAACTGATTGTGATCACCTTCTTCACAGCACAGTAGTAGGAACAATCCATTTCTAAACAGTTTGTGAATCTCAGTGCATCTGAGACATGTACAGAAACCAAGAACAACTGTATTTTTCTATATGCTTGTACAGCATGATGAACAATGAAGCACGGCCCTGCTCAGGCAGTATGGAATGATAACAGTGTCTAGGGTTGTGCTATTTTTATTATTATTTAGAGTTTTCCTCTTTTCTTGTTTAGCAACCCATACACCTTTTTGTGTTGGTAGTACATGAAACCAATAATAATAATTCTGATTCCATTTAGCCACTTTTTGCTAAAGGTTGGAAAGTATTATTCCTTTTCATTGATCTATACTGAAGCCTTAATTTAAAGGAAAACAAAAGCCAGATATGGTTATTTCTCTGTACATTGATCTTCTACCCTAGTTACATCTTGAATATACTAGATCAAACTAGAAAAAGTAAAGGTGTGATTTTTCTTCCTCTTCGTAAGTAAGCTATTTTTCCTGTTTTGATGTCAATCTGTTGGAAGGGCAAGGCCACTGTAAGTAATGTGAACACCTCAGAAATACATGGCAAGAAACAGGATCCACCTGCCCATGTGGGACAAAACCATCTTTGGCAACAGGATGGCCAATCTACTAAGGAAAGATTTAGACTCAGAATGATGGGGGTGGGAGTTGATGACCTATGATCAAGTGAGGAAGTGGTGGTCAGGGTTTGCAAACAAAGTATGCAGGCTGGTGTGGCAAGAGAGGCCTTATAATCAATGAAAAAAGGCTGAAGTCCGGCCACCTCAATGTACACACACAAATAAGGAAATGTGGATGGCATAGAAGTATCAATTAAGCTCACACATTTTCTGGGAAATCAGCAAAAATGGGTGTCCATCTGAAATACCTGTACAGCACTAATGCATGCAGCATGGGGAGCAGACAGGAGGAATTAGAGATCTGTGTGCAGTCGTGGGGCTAGGATCATACTGGGATCATGGAGACATGGTGGAATAGCTCACATGATTGGATGCTGTCATGGATGGATACAGGCTCTTTAGGAAGAGCTGTGGTGGTGAGGAGGGGGATTTGTTCTTCATGTGAGAGAGTAGCAGGGATGCATGGAGATCTGCCTAGGGATGGGCAATGAGCCAGCTGAAAGCTTGTAGGCCAAGATTAGCAGGCAGACCGAAGTGGGTGACATTGTGGTGGGTGTCTGCTACAGATCATCTTGATGAGGAAGAATAAGAAAAAAAGGTCTTCTTCAGGAGCTGGAAAAAGCTTCACTTTCACAGCCCCTTGTCCTCATGGGGAGTATTGAACTGCCCTGACACCTGTTGGAGAGACAACACAGGAGTACACAAGAAATGTAGAAGGTTTCTAGAGTGCTTTGATGACAATTTCCTGACACAGGTGATTGAGCAGCCAATGAGTGGAGGTGCTCTGCTGGACCTGATACTTACAAACAAGGATGAACTGCCTGAGGATGTAAAGGCTAGGGATAACCCTGGCTGCGATGACCCTGAGATGGTGGATTTTAGGATGCTGAGGAGGGAACAAGCCTAAAAACAGGGTCACAGCCTTGGACTTCAGGAGAGCAAACTTTGGCCTCTTCAGAGACCTCCGTGGAGGAATCCCATGGGATACAGTCCTGAAGAGAAGAGGTGTCCAGGGGAACTGGTTCATATTCAAGGATTACCTCCTCCAAGCTCAGGCATGGTTCGTCCTGATGAGCAGGAAGTCAAGCAAAGCTGGAAGAAACTTGCATGGATGATCTCCTGACTAAACTCAAACAGAAAAAAAGAAGCACAGAGGAGGTGGAAAAAGAGGGAGGAGACCCAGGGGAAATATAGAGGCATTTGTCCAAGCATGTAAAGATGGGGTAAGCCAAAAGTCACGTAGGGTTGAATCTGGTGAGGGATGTGAAGTAAAAGGGAGATGAGGGAAATGAGGACCTGCTGCTGAATGGGGCAAGGGCCCTGATGACAAAGGACTTAGAAAAGGCCAATGGACTCAATGCCTTCTTCACCTCTCTCTTCACTGATAAGACCTGATTTCAGGTCTGGTCCCTGAGTCCCTGAGACCCGTGGGCAAGCCTGGAGCAAGGAAGACTTACTTTGGTGCAGGAAGATCAGGTTAGGGAACATCTATATAAACTGGGCAGACACAAGTCCTTGGGAACTGATGGGATGCACCCACGAGTGCTGAGGGAGCTGGGTGATGTCATTGCAAAGCCACTCTTGGTTATCTTTGAAAGGTCATGGTGGTGAGGTGATGTTCCTGAGGACTGGAAGAAAGCAAAAGTCACACGCATCTCCAAGAAGGCCAGGAAGGAGGCTCTGGGGAACTAGAAGCCAGTCAGTCTCCCCTTGATGCCTGGGAAGGTCGTGGAACAAATAATCCTGGAAATCATTTCCAAACACACTGAGAACAGGAGGGTGGTTGGGAGTGGTCAGTATGGATTCATGAAGGCAAAATCATTCCTGACCAACCTGACAGCCTTCCATGATGAGGTGACTGGCATGATGCATGAAGTGAGAGCAGTGGATGTTGTTTATTTTGACTTTAACAAGGCTTTCAACACTGTCTCCCATAATATTCTCATAGAAAAACTGATGAAATATAGGTTAGTTAAGTGGACAGTCAGTTGGACTAAAAAGTAAAGTACTGTGGTCAGTGGCATTTGTGATCATTCTAACTGGAGGCTAGTCACACTTGTGTATCTCAGAAGCCAATACTAGGTCAATGATATTTAACCTCTTCATTAATGATCTGGATGATAGGGCAGAGTTTTCAGAAAATTTTCAAATGATACAAAACAGGGAGGAAAGGCTGATGCACCAGATGGGTGGCCTGACAGGAACCTCAAGCAGTTCAACAAAGGTAAGTGAAAAGTCCCATACCTGGGGAAGAATAACCCCCCACACCAGCACAGGCTGTGGGCCAACCAGCTGGAAAGCAGCTTTGCAGAAAAGGACCTGCGGGTCCTGGTGAACACCAAGTTGAACAAGAGCCAGCAATGTGCCCTTGTGGCAAAGAGGGCTAATGTTTTCCTGAGCTGCATTAGGAGGAGCCAGCAGGTAGAAGGAGGGGATCTTTACCCTCTGCTCAACATGGGTGAAGCCATCTTCAGGGTACTCTGTCCAGTTCTGGGCTCTTCAGTACAGGATAGACATGGACATACTGGAGAGAGTCCAGTGAAGGGCCAAGATGATTTGTGGACTGGAGCATCGCTTATATGAGGAGAGTCTGAGAGAGCTGGGACTGTTCAGCCTGGAGAAAAAAAGGCTCAGGTGGATCTTTTCCATGTGTATAAATACCTGATGGGGAGGAAGTAAAGAGGACGGAACCTGACACTTCTTGGTGGTGCCCAATGACAGGACAAAAGCTAATGGGCACAAACTGAGAAGCAGAAAATTCTGTTTTAACAAAACAAAAATCTGTTTTTTTTTATTTTTCTTTGTTTTTTTTTATAGTGAGGATGATCAAAGACTGGCACATGTTGCCCAGAGAGGCTGTAGAGTCTCCATTCTTTAGACATTTTTAAACCTGCCTGAAGATGGTCCTGAGCAACCCAGCTCCAAGCAGGAGTGCTACTAGATGATCTCCAGAGCTGCTGACCAGCTTCAGCCGCTTTGTAGTTCTGTGATACTGAAATGCTGTGAAGGTGAGTGTCAATAAGGCAGATTAGAAAGACTCAAGTGCTCCAGTACAGTGCATTTGTTAGTATTCAGGAGCGTTTCTTTGGGGGAACATTTTCTCATAAATATGCAAGCTAATATGTGAACATAGAATGATGTCGCAGTTTTACAGATTATGAGAGTTCCCTGGTGGCAAGTATGAAGAACTGAACAGAAATTCTGCTAACTGAACCATTTCAAACAAAAGGCCTTCTAAAACAGAATACCTGTTCATTTAACTCAGCTTATTTATTATGGTGAGGAACTGGATTTGCAGCTGATTAAGAGGTATCTGCCTTTTGGTAAGGAAGCTGTGCTGGTTTATAATGACTGAGAATCTGGCCTGTTATTCTACTTTTTTGTTTTAATTTTAATTTCTTTTTCTCTTTTTCTTTTAGTTTTATTACAGTTATGCATAACATTTCACAAATGATATGAATCCTATGTCACCCTCCTGAGGTATTCATCGAGAGTTCAATCTAAGCAATCATTCAATATCTGTAGGGACTATATCATATGAGATGGAAAAGGATCAAAGTGATATTATGTTACTTGTAAAATATTGATAAAAATAAGAGTTTCAGTAGTCTGAAAGAGAAATAATGAGTAATGGCTACTCAGTTAGTACTCTCCAAAGAAACAACAGAGAGGATATTCAGATAGGTGTGGGACAGAGTGACCCAGACAAGGACTGATTGATTTAAATTTTTTGAGCTGCTACCATCACTGTTTTGGCTATTACTGTAACTCTTCAGAAAGGGCTGTATGGCAGCATGTGCAGGAAATAGCCAGAAACAACCCAGAGAGGCAGTGCTGTGGATATTACCACTCAATACTGTAAGTAACACTCTTGTTTCTTTCTGTCCTTTTTAACAATCCCTTTTATAACAAAGTACTTTAATTCTTTATTTGAAGAAGTATTATTAGATCTAAACTATGAGTATTCAAAAATATCTTGGAAACGAGATGTTTTCAATGCTAATGCATAATTTTTGTTGCACGTATTTAATGTTAGTATTTTAATTTTATGTGGCTAAAAATCTACTTGTGCAAATATATTTACCTTTCCAACTGATAATTTACTGTGGAAAATTTTCTGGCTAGTTAAGAAAAATTGTAAACCACCTTGAATATCTTTCAAGAGTGAGAGCCTGAATGTCTAAGGGAATTACATATCCTTAGCTGTAAAAAGATTTTATTTCCTCTACATGGATCTGCACAGTTTTTAGCATGTGGTTTTGTGCCTATTTTGCGCCAATATTTCCATATTGTTTTATTTTACAATGTCTTTTTAAAGATACATATAAGTGCCTGCTTGGTATTCCACTTCATAGTCTCTATGGAACAGCTAGGTACGAAGAAATCGTCAGTTTCAAGTTGTAAATGCTCTGCAAATGCTGGAACTGTGTGGGCAAAAGTCAAAGAGCCAATAAAACAGAACACTTCTCCCCTTGTACAATAACACAAATTAGAAAGAGACATGATCATCATCTCAAGAAAACTGGCCCTGTAACATATGTATATTCTCAGGAACCCAGCCTGAGAAAGAATGTGCGCAGCTGTTTTGTAACCTAGTTTTTTTAGTAAGACATTTCAAAGATGAAGAATTCTACAGAGTGGATCAGAGCTATATATTGTCATTGGAAGGGACTGACTTATCCTTCTTCCTTGCAAAAAGAATCAGTTTACGAAGTCATTATTTTCTTTTCCTTTAACGGAGGTGTCACATAAAACATGGGAAGAAAGCACCATGTGACTAGGAAGCGAGAGTCACACTTCTGAACTGCCATACTGTGACAGTTATTAAAAGATCCTTTCTTGTTCTAAAGACCGCTTTTTTTAAATTGTATGACTTGATGTTCAACACTTTAAATTTCACCTTTTTAACTTGAAAAAATGTGAAAATAATGCAGAACAAAGTTCTTCTAAAGTCTGAGATCTACAAATGATCTTGTTTTTCTCTAAAAACTGTTGTGAGAGAGAGCTGTAAAAGAAAAGACAAAAAATAAGACTCTAGAATTCCAGGCTGTATTCAAAGGAGAGAGTCTCTGCTTTTCCATAATAACCAATGTTTCATATCATAATAGATTGTTGTGATTTCAACAGAACTATATTTGGAAAGCTGCTACATAGTGTGCTACGTGGCTATTCTTCATTGTTGTGTTTAAAGGTAGTCTTGTTTTCAGAAATGAAGATTAAGTACAGGGTAAACTTATGTTTCTTAGGAAAGAAATACATTGCCTCAGCTCAGAATCACTGGATATTGTGAATATATACAGCAATTCAAATTGAAAGGTAGAGACTTTGAGGGTATTTATCTTGAGTATTTTTCTATTTAACTTTGATTAAAAAAAACCCCAAACAACCCAGTAACATATTCTCATAATAATTGTCTGATGAACAAACACAGTGGCTGTAGTAGCATCCTTTCTATAAAATTGGTAATGAGTAATGGACAATATATTCCTAACTACATGTTGGTGCTGTTTTTCCGAATCTACAGTGTTATAACTGCAACACGCTTGTGGCAGTGTGCTCCCCCCCGGCCCTGCGTAAGCAATAACCACCAGGGGGAGTCGTGGTGGCCGCATCCAGGTTATGCTGGACTTGGGGGGATGGATGCCAACACAGTAGCCAAGGGTTGTCTGGAGCAGTGACCCAGACGTCTTGCTGGTATGCAGATATGACTATAAGTCAATCATCTTACTCTATAAATAGTGGACAGCCCAGGGCCCGTTGAGCTCTCCTGCACGGCAGCGGACTGCATGCCAGGATCTCCCCTTGAGGAGGGATGCCTCTCAAGGTTAGTCCTCAAGGTTGAGCGATTCCTTGCCGCAACGGATTCTTGGTAAGTGACAAATAGCATGCTGAACTTTAAAATCTTAGCTAAGTGATATAAAGGATTGATTGTGCATATATAATCTTTTAGACATAAACCGTTGACCAAGTCTGGGCCTAGGATTGTATCCAGCCACACCTAGACTCCTCTAAGAGAAGGAGTTTAGAGAGCAAGGGGGTCCTTTCTGAACTTCATGACTCAACGGGAGGGTCTCCCTGACAGTTTTGTCTGACCCTGTCCTCTATGCAGTAAATAATCAAGTGTACCTTGCCACCAAACGTTGTTAAACCACTGTCACATTTGCCATTGAACTTTGCTAACTGTTTTGTATCAATAAAGTATATTGTTGCTTCTCTCTTAGGAGTGAAGTGCATGCTCCCTCCATCCATGACAACAATAAGGAGGGCTTTTCTAATTCATACCAAATGAACTTGTATGAATACAGATACAAACTAATGCAACCTAGTTCATGGATTAGAGACATAAAGCATACATTACAGTAAAGGACAAAGATTCTTCAACTTTCTCTAAATAAACTGGTAAAGATACCAATGGCAATCCAGACAAAGAAGTTCTAAAGTCAATAAAAAAACCTGATACACCCTACTGAGAAACAAATAATTTACTGCTGTTCTTGACTTAAAGATTCTGCTTAGTACAAACATTTCACTGTGACAGATAAAAAGAACTTTTGCTCAGGGTCTGGCCTATGCAAAGTGATAGAAGACCCTTGCCTTCCATGCAAAGCTCTCATTTCTCTGTTTCTAAGACTCTGTTTCTAAGGTCTATATTCTGATACTGCAGTGTGGGAAGCCACAAAACACACAACTGTACTTGGGTATAATGCAGAATGAAATTGTAGAGAATGCTGTTGTATCCATAGACAGAAGTTCCAAATGTGATGGTAGAAAAAATTCTCCTAGCTAACCCCTTATATGTAAATTCCCTCTTTCACGGCACTGGAAAAGGGAACATTCTAGTGCTACCTGTAGAAAAAACATTTTTTATGGCCATTGTTTTCATTATATTATCCCTACTAATCATACTCATGGAGTAATGCTCATTGTAAGGCTATAATAATCAATACTAAACTTTCTATCTTTCCAAAGGAATGAAAAAATATCTTCCAATTTGTCTTGTAGAAGAAAAAGAAAATGGGTTGTTTCATATGTTCCTGGGGTCTTTGACGTCCCCCTTTGTTATCAGATATTTACTGTCCTGCAGTCGGAACAGCAGGTTCCTACTCTACAATATAGTTGCAATCTAAAGCTTCTGGAGTGTAAAAAAATTCCTTTGAACTTGCTCCTTGTGAGGTAGTTTTAGAGAGAGACCTCATTCTTCCGTGAACAATTTGTGGGCAGTAAGATGTTAGACTTTTCTTTCAACCTCTTTTAGGTTTGGGGTTTTTTTTTTGTGCCAAATTTGTGTGTTTGTCTTCCATGACACAAACAGTTCCAGTTTTGTACATCATGGTGGTAGTCATTTGTCACTTTCTCCATTATTAATGGCATTCACTTCAGTAGCTTTATAGTGTCAAAGGTTGCTTTACGTGTTATAAGCAAGGCATATTCCTCAGGATAACTTTTTTTTACTGTCTCACTGTTTTTTTAGATTGACTTAAACACCTTCTCTTCTTTGTTCTTGGTGTGGGCTATGCTGTTGTAGCTCTAAATCAGCCCATGACTATGCAAGGCTTTCCTGGAGCTTGCAGCCTTGCAAGCATTAGTTGTTCAGAGGACCTAGGTGTAATGCTTTTATTGTCTTTGTTTCTTCACTGGATTAGTAATTTTCTGCTAGTTTATTCCAGCACTACAAATTATATCACTTCCCTGTAATATTGACTCGACAAACTTCTAGGCTAAACCTTTATATATCTTCTGATAAGATCTGGATTTGCACAGGTAGGAGCATAAGGGAGGTCTCAACCCCAGGCAGGATTCAATCCTCAGCTTTAAAAATAGTGCTCTTTCAAACAAACTACCTTGTTCACTATTTAATGAGTCATCGCACCACTGGGGTACATAAGTGAAAAGAAAACATTTGACTTTCTGAGTTACGCAAGTACCCTGTTTGATATTGTAAAAAGAATGTAATTTCATGATTTAGGTCCTCCTTGTTTAATTTTCATTAGAATATAATTTAACAGCATAATGGTTTTTTTGGCGCTGCATTGGCTTACAAATAATGACAAAGACAATTTGAATTATTTTCTTCCTGCAGTCAGTGGGGTTCTACACATTTTTAATAATAAGTTCAATTAAAGGAGAAAGCTTTGTAATAACTATTTGTGAGGGGTTCTTAGACAATGTCTGAAAGTGACTACAGAATACATAGCATTCATGACAGCTATTTCTGCTCTGGTTCCTATGAAAAGGTCACTTTAGTTGAATCCTGCATAAAATGAAATTTTTAGCTAATGAGCATCTGAGAACTTGTCCTTGTTTTTTCAATTAGTATTTTTATCCACTGGTCAGCACCTATGTATGAATCCCTACAGGTATTTTGCAAAATCTTTCAGTAAAATAAATGACTCGTGATTTCACATGAACTAGCAATTGCCTTGAACTGTTTATGTATCTCAAGCAGTTTTAATAATCTGTCTTGGGAAAACTAATTGGTTTTGAATATATCAGAATGAAGTTAACATTTATGTTTCAATCTAATGTGGTGCATTTAATTTCACATTCTTTTATTATAATCTGCATAGCTAGGATAGAGTAGAAATGCCTGCTTTCATATTTGTGTTTGCTGAAAGAAGTCAGTGGAGTATAATCACTTTAGAGTTTTGAAGCTGTGTTTAGTCTGAGTTCTTGCCTTGTCTTGCCTTCTTTATCAATCTCTTTCCCTTATGGACACAAATCCATTGCTTAATGGAAAATGAATAATGATTGTTTTCCCTATGCACAAGCCCAGTTATGTAGCAAACTATGATGTCTGAGGAGCCATCTGCAAAATCTAAGAAATAGATTAAGACTAAGAATAAGAATAGTTTCCCCAAGGGTTTCGAGGAGTATCAGGACATAGATTCTTTGTAAATTTAGAGATGTGAGTAGTAGTATACTCTACTGTGACATAAAGGCACCAGCCTCACTTCAGCTAAATCTTGAACATGGGAGAAGACCAGTAAAATATTAACTAATGTAGAGCAAAGTTGATAGGCAGGAGTAATTTAGAGAAGATTCTTTGTCTGTATTATTGTCATCATAATTTGTTATTCATAGCCTCTCTTTCTCTGATATTGCCTGTCACTGCCTTAAATGGAAAAAACAAACCAAACCAAAACAAAACCCCACCACCTTGTTCATCTTTCCCTCTAAACTGTGCCATTTTGCTAGGTGTATCTGTAGAGAGAATGCCAGGCGAATCTGAGTCATTAATTTTGCAACCGAAGGGTCATTTCTGACTCCCTCTCATCTCTTATTGATTTGGGGAATTCTTTCCAAATTCTGTTGCTTCTTTTGTTGCATCAGCATGTGACAACAGCAAAAGCAAAGTGAAGAAAGTGGCTAGAATATAGTGGATAGAGAAGTAGGTTTATATAAGAGCAAACATAAGAAGGAAATATTAAAAAAGTAAGAAAAACAAGCAAAGAACTTATATTTGTAAAGAAAGTAATAAAATGACAAAAACAGAACAGGAGTGACTTAGAGTTCACTTTACTGAACTAAAGAAGCAGAAGGATTGTTCTAATTGTGCTGTTTTAGATAATCTAGGAAGGAAAAGAAAAAGTCAGGGGACAAAAGAGGATGATTTCAGTACTTGAGATGTTGACCACTACTCAAAAATTATGTAATTGTTTTTCAGAAGTTATTTGCAATAGCAAATAGATAAGTGTAAAAACCTGCCAGGATGGAGAAGAATGAGAATTAGCATGAATTGGTGAAGGCTTGGATATGAGGAAACAAAATGGGGAGGAGGTGAAAGTCACAGGAAGCTTTCAAATTGTCATGTGAAAGGATACTGAGTTTTCTGAGATTACTACATCAAGTCTAATTGAGAATGAACAGTCCAGAACATGTAGCCATGTAGTCCAAGGGTATCTGTTAAATGATAAATCTTCTTGGACTCCATAGTGTTTTACTCTAACACAGATTTCTTCACCTGTGAACCTACAAGTATAATACCTTAGCCACAGTAATTTCCAGGATACTTTTCCTGTGCTATTTTCACAAACTCTGCCTGGAAGTAAAACTACTATTTTACATCTTATACTCAGACTTCAGATACTTTCTAACTATGAAGTACTAATGCTTGAGGTATGGAAACAGAGATAGCAGAAGAGAACACAAAACAATGCTGTTTTTACCAGATTGACATAGCGTGTTTTAAAATGAGAACAAATATCTCACCTTTCAAATTTATTTGCTCTATGAAAAATGTGTTTCCAATGGACACCAATGTTCAGGATAGCATGTAATGAAGTGTTCAAGCTAATATGTAGTGACATCCTATAATACATACCAGTTTCACATCATTTTAAATATAATACAGTTTTTGGTTTTGTTGTATAGTCCAAATGGTAAAGCTGGATTCTTGCCTGATGGAGGTTAATGACATTCAGTTAAGGTCAAGAGAGCCAGACATTACTCATGAAAGAAATTCCTAGGGCCTAGAGTTCCTCAAGTTTGTGGAAGACAATAATTTTCTTGACAGAAAAAACTGCTTCATAAAAAAAAGAGATTGTATTCCAAAGACAGAAGCACCTTATTGTCAATAAAGGAAGTATTCAAAAGCTGAAAGGTTTCTGGTCAGATTGGGTAGTCCAAACAGAGAACATGAAACTACCAAATTAATTTCTCTTTGCAGTAGTACTCCCTGACTGCAGTTTTTGGCATTCAGTGAAGATTCCTGTGTGTATAAGCAAGGGAAATTTACTTCTCGGGAGAAAAAAAAAGGTGTGGTTGGTTTTTTTTTTTTTATCTTCATCATCCCTAGCATTATGATGGTAGAGAAAGACTGAGTATAATTGCAGCGATGAAGAGTCACAGAAGTAACTGTGGAGTTCAAAGAAGAATGTGAAATGCAGACTTATTGAAGACAATTAAAATCAACTGAAGACCTCCAGCAGCAGTGAAATGGAAGATGTATGTCAAAGTAGAAAGTCACAGGATCATAGAATGAATTGGGTTGAAAAAGACCATCAAAGATCATCTAGTAAAATCCCCCTGCCATGATCAGGGATATCTTTCACTAGATCGGCTTGCTCAAAGCCCCATCCAACCTGACCTTGAGCACTTCCAGTTGTAGGGCATCCACAACTTCTCTGGGCAAGTGTCTCAACATCCTTATCATAAAACATTTCTTCCTTAGGTCCAATCTAAATTTACCCTCTTTCTGTTTAAAACTGTTGCCCCTTGTCCTGTCACTACAGGCTGTAGTAAAAAGTCTCTCTGTCTTTCTTATGAGATCCTTTTAAGTATTGGAAGGCCACAATAAGGTCTCCCCAAAGCCTTCTCTTCTCCAGGCTGAACAACCCCAACTTGCTCAGCCTTTCTTCACAGGAGAGGTGTTCCAGCCCTTTGACCATTTTCATGGCTCTCCTCTGGGCCTGCTCCAACAGGTCCATGTCTTTCTTGTACTGAGGACTCCAGAGCTGGATGCAGTACTCCAGGTGTGGTCTCATGAGAGCAAAGGGGGAGAATCACCTCCCTTGACCTGCTGGCCACGCTTCTTTTGATGCAGCCCAGGATATGATTGGATTTCTGGGCTGCAAGCACACATTGCTGGCTCATACACAATTTTTCACCCACTAGTATTTCCAAATCCTTCCCAGCAGGGCTGCTCTCAATCCCTTCATCGCCCAGCCTGTATTGATACTGGGGGTTGCCCCGACCCAGGTGCAGGACCTTGCACTTGGCCTTGTCAAACTTCATGAGGTTCACATGGGCCCACTTCTCAAGCCTGTCAAGATCCCTCTGGATGGCATCCCTTCCCTCAAGCATATCAACTGTGCCATTCAGCTTGGTGTCATCTTCAAACTGCACTCAATTCCATTGTCTGTTGTTGATGAAGATACTGAATAGTATTGGTCCCATTACTGGGGGACACTACTCATTTCTGGTTTCCACTTGGATGTTGAGCCATTGACTATAACTCTTTGGACACAGCCATCTAACTATATCTCCCCAATTTAGGGACAAGAATGTTATGTGGGACCTTGTCAAAGGCCTTAGAGAAATCCAGGTAGGTGACATCCATAGCTCTTCCCTTGTCCACTGATGCAGTCACTCCATTGTAGGCCATTAGATTAGTCAGGCACAATTTGCCCTTTGTGAAACCATGTTGGCCATCTATAATCACCTCCCTGTCTTCCATATGTTTTGACAGGTCTTCCAGGAGGATCTAATTCCATGATCTTAATGGGCATGGAGGTGAGACTGACTGGTCAATAGCTGCCAGTGTCCGCCTTTTTACCCTTTTTAAAAATGGGCATGATGTTTCCTGTTTTCCTGTCACTAGGGACTTTGCATGACTGCCACAGGGTGGCTTCTGTGAGAAGATGCTAGAAGCTTCCCCCATGTCCAATAGAGCCAATGCCAGCCAGCTCCAAGATGGACCTGCCGCTGGCCAAGGTTGAGCCCATCAGCAACGGTGGTAGCGCCTCTGTGATAACATATTTAAGAAGGGGAAAAAACTGCTGCACAACAGCAGCTGGAAGAGAGGAGTGAGAATATGTGAGAGAAACAACTCTGCAGACACCAAGGTCAGTGGAGAAGGAAGGGGAGGAGGTGCTCCAGGTGCAGGAGCACAGATTCCCCTGCAGGCCATGGTGAAGACCATGGTGAAGCAGGTTGTTCCCCTGCAGCCCATGGAGATCCCTGGTGGAGCAGACATCCACATGCAGCCTGTGGAGGACCCCATGCTGCAGGTGGATGTGTCCAAAGGAGGCTGTGACCCTGTGGAGAGCCTGTGCTGGAGCAGCCTCCTGGCAGGACATGTGACCCTGTGGAGAGGGGAGCCCACGCTGGAGCAGGTTTGCTGGCAGGACTTGTGACCCCATGGCGGGGGAGCAGTCTGTTCCTGAAGGACTGCACCTCGTGGAAAGGACCCATGCTGGAGCAGTTCGTGGAGAACTGCAGCCTGTGGGAGGGACCCACATTGGAGAAGTTCATGGAGGACTGTCTCCCATGGGAGGGACCCCATGCTGGAGTGGGGGAAGAGTGTGAGGAGGAAGGGGTGGCAGAGACAACGTGTGATGGACTGACCACAACCCCCATTCCCCATCCCCCTGTGCCGCTCGGGGGGAGGAGATAGAGAAAATAAGGAGTGAAGTTGAGCCTGGGAAGAAAGGAGGGTTGGGGGGAAGGTGTTTTAAGATTTGTTTTTATTTCTCATTATCCTACTCTGATTTTGATTGGCAATAAATTAAATTAATTTCCCCAAGTCAAGTCTGCTTTGCCTGTGATGGTAATTGGTGAGTGATCTCCCTGGCCTTATCTCGACCCACAAGCCTTTCATCTTATTTTTCTCTCCCTGTCCACCTGAAGAGGCGGAGTGACAGAGTGGCTTGGTGGGCACCTGGCATCCAGCCAGGGTCAACTCACCACACAATCATATTCCATAATGTGTTTTTCACTACACTACAGCACTACAACACTGCAGACAGACATATATGCATCCAGCTGTATGTTTCTTTGCAAGGTACCTGCTGAGGTATGTTCAGCATTGATTTGTTTGGGACAGAGGTCATGAGCAGCCACATTCAGCAGTCAAATGCACAGAAATTCTAAAAGAAGATCACAGTTCCAACTTCATACATTAGGAATTAGCTTTGAATTCCCATTTTACACATAGAGAAAAAAAAAATTAGGAAATTTTTGTCACTTCTTGGTAAAGAATTCAATCTTAAATCTTACATTTCAAGATTAGGACCACAGATTTTTTTTTTTTTTTTTTTTTAAGCTAGTCTGAAATAGGCTGCCTATCTTTGCATATATGATACCACACTTATTTTTCATTCATCTGAAAAGGTTTGGTCAATATTGAAGATCCCTTACCCTTAAAACTGAATACTGAAGTACTACCTCTCAAAATTATTTAAATATTTAAATATTACCATCTGAACAAAAGGACTGAGGTTTAATATAAATCACTCAGAGTACTGTATTGAGTTCTCTCAAGTACTACCTAACATTTCAACATATGATGATTTTTAACAGTAACGCTATAATTTTCTAGGTCATATATAAACTTATACCACTGTCATAAATAGATATTTCTTAAGACAGAAAGATAATACATATTTGTAATGGTAAGAATTCTGAATGTGAGACTATTGTTGTATGTAAATATTTTTTTAACACAGTAAGTAATTATAATAAGGATAAGCAGAGAAGGATCCTCAAATGAGGATAAATTTAGAGTTTCATTGGGTACCTTTCACAAAAAGGAAGTGTTTCAAATCAGAAAGAAGGCACGGTAGTGTCTGCAAGGAGACCAACAAGGAAAAGTAAGAAGGGAAAGTCAGTGACAGGGAAGCAAACACTCTTCCTGTTCATCTTTGCCTTTAGCAAGAGAGAGCTTTATTTTATTTGTCAAATTAAGTTCCTCTATAACATTGTTGTAGACACTTAATATGTGTTCCGTTTGATGTGCAACACGAACTTTTGTCTTTTTTATTATTATGTTTATTATAGTGAGCATAATTATGTTAAATATTCCACCTGTACTCTGCTTCCTGTAGTCCAGAAGTCAATATAAGTTCAGTTAACCTATGGCTGCTGCCACATGCCTTGGAACTGGGGATGCAAAGGTGATGAATAGCCAACAGCCATGGAATAAGAGTGTGCAACCAAAACTCTCTACTGACTCACAAAAGAGTCAGAAAAATGTTCGGCTGATGTATATTTGGAATCAATGCCAGATTGCCCTTCATTAGTTCTGTGAATCTGCAGACTAATGTACGCAAATGGGTACATTTTTCCTTTATTTTACTGGGATTTTCACTTGCAAAGCCTACGTGTTTTTTAAACAGAACACACAACAAATAACAAGGCAAATGAAAAATGTGATGAATACATTTTTTCTTTCACAAAATCCTAACATTTTAATCTATTTTTATACTTATATTCCTCTGGGAAGGAGAAAGAGGAAGATGTACTGTGTTCTAGAGTGTAAGTGCCTGTACAAAAAACCATGGGAGGGCTTTCAAAGGAAGAGAGATTATCTTGCATAATTTTTACTTTTCTTCCTTTGGTCAGGGGAGAAAAGGGAGAACTTTGCAAATCTATGAAAAGTGGGACCTAAGGATCTTCCTGAATATCTATCTGTTTGACAAAAGGTTCTGTATTTCCAAGGGCCTTGCCTCCCTACGCACTCCTATCTCCCTTCCCTTGCACACAGTCTAATAATATACTGTATTACAGTAGAGTGAGGCCTCCAGGGCACTGATAATGCATAAATAACTACATTGTTATCTATGATCTTACAGAAGCAGAGAACTAATGATAGTTATCTTTTTATTACATTATCCTACATTTTGCCTCATATTTCTGGTGGATATTGGCATGTCTCCTCCTCTCCTTAAGCTAAAACTTTTAAAGAAAAGCTTTGTCCCAGCTTCCTATTCCCTAGATGAAATTTTCTGAGTGAATTCTTTTCATGGCAGAGAGTATCTTCATGCCTTCACTTTGTTTCATTTTTTTAACCATCACGGTTTGCATTATGACTGAGTATTGCATTATTGGCTTCTTTTTTAAAGAGGGAACATAGCAGCCTGCTGGATAAACTTACTGAGCTCCTAATCTTGTGGTTCTGTCTTTACATCACCTGTCAATAGGGTGACACTTAACAGACACTTAAACACTTAAAGATGGAACTCAGGTTTCCCAAATCATATTATGTTTCCTGAGTCTGAGTATAGAATGAAATGGAGATGCATGAGAGGGGGCTGAAGTGATTATTTCATGCTTTTAGGTCTGATACTCTGGCAAAAGAAAGGGGCAGCAGAACGCAAATCATAATTGTTCAGCTGAGCATAGTGCAGGTAAGCAGTAACTACGAAAGCAGCCTTTAGCCATCTTGCACTGACACTCCCAATAGGGAGTTTTTCCTGAGAAAATAAAAAATGATTGGAGGGGCTAGGTAGGAAAATGAAAGAGACAAAAGTAACTAAGAAAAAGAAAGGTGTTAACAAGCAAAGGTTACATTTTAGAGCTACTGGGCCGTCAGCGTACATCTGTTTCACTCCATCTGACTTGACATCTGTTGAAAGGCAGAGAAACGTGGGTAGCTTATATTTAAGTGTAAAAGCCTCATGGTAACTGCTGATCTCTCTACATCATTATTTAAAAAGGCTTAAATGAGATACAGAAAAAGGGCAAAGAAAATAGAACTAAACTTCAAAACTGGGCCTTTGTCTTCCATTTTTTTTTTCTCTGGCTAGTTACCAGTAAATCCCTTTCTATCTCCTTTCTGTTTCATAAGTGATTCCTTATCTCTTCTGTGTTGATGCATGTAACCCTAATAGGATAGTTTCCAATAGCCTCTGACACATTTCCACTTTCATTTATTAGAGATAAATGTTCCAGCATGCACACCATTGAAAATTAATTTCATCTAAATGCTCTTAGGCTCACTATCTGAAAATGTAAATACTCCTATTGTAAATTTTGATCCAGCTGACTTTTATTTTAAGCAGTAGCTTGAGCTGGCTGTGGGAGAGCAGTTGCATGTTTATATGTGTATGTATACTTTGGATTATTTTGAACAAATAAGAAAGCTTACAAATGAACCAGAAGACAGAAGGGTGTTTTGTTTTTTTTTT
>JAYKAV010002475.1:949941-1001473 GCA_035582835.1 Phoebastria nigripes | reverse complement strand
AAAAAAAAAAAAAAAAAAGATTAAAAGGGAAGGAGTGAAATTTTAGAGTCCCACCACCACTGACGAAGGGGAAGGATTGTTAGAGCTCCATCACCCCCACCCAGTTACCCCATCAATAACACTGCTGTAATTAGATAGAGATTAGAAAAAAGAGTTGAGGGAAAAAAGTACATATCCATATATTTGTATACATGTATCCATATATATATATATATATATGTTTTTAAACCTTATTGTGTAAAGTAATCTCCCAGTAACCTGAGACTAAGCCTGTCTGTAGCAATGACCTGTCAGAGACACAGAAGGGGCCCCTGAGTGCACAGGCTGGCAGAGGTCTGGAAAGCTCAGGAGCATGATGGTACTAAGAGCCCCAGGGCCAGTCACACCCATGCCCATTTGCAGACATACAGCTGTGTAACAACCTAATGAAGCTGCACATAAATAATAGCACAGGTGGAGCTGTCTTTGAAGTATGTATAAGACAACAAAAAAGCACAGCGAGGTACATTGGCGCCACTGCTTCAGAATTGGGTATGAAGAACTGATAGCAGTCCTGTCCTGTACTGTACTGTTGTGTATATAAATAATATCTCATGCATTACTGTGGTAGTTATTTAGTCCTCAGTCTGCACCAGAAATAATTTTAAACCATTAGTTTTCTAAAAGAAAGTTATTTTCTGCCTTTTGTTTCTACTTCCTTAATTCTCCCCAATTCCCAGATACTGACTAGGTTTAAAATAACAGGACTGGAATCAATGGACAGCAAAGACCATTTTCTGCATGCTGACAGACATATAGGGCTAGATACAGTTTACTAAGGAACACTGATAATCAGCCCTAGTGGTAGTGTCCAAGCTTTCATCAGCCTAGTATAAATATTGAACACTGGTACTAGCTATGGTGTGATAAATTCCAATTCCACTTCTTGTCACATAAGAGGGCTTCCAACAGAAACTAGGATCTTCCTCTATAGTGTGTTTAAGCTCTGTTTTGTAAATCAGGCTCACATCAGTAGCTAGCAGCAGGAGCAAAAACAAATGGAGTCAGAGAATAGCAGCCTTTAGTCACAGGTTTAGATAAGCAGTGCTTTCACATAGCTCCCTCACACTTTCCTGTTTTCTCAAAACAAGAGATGTTTGACTATGGGCAGTACCTAAGTAAAAGTCAAGGGGAAGCTAAGGAGAAAAATACGTCAAAGACCAAGACAAAACAACAGCGAGTTCTCAGAAAGAATATACCATTTTCTCCCAAAACAGTTCTCTGTAAGTTTTCTCAGTGAAGGTGAAAGTGGTAAGAAATTGATCCCGCTATTCTTCCCCCTACTACACTGACTTCTCACCTCTCCTGCCTATTGATCTTAAGATACTCTATCAGCAGTTTTGGGAAACTACAAGAAAGACTGAGATGAATGCATATTTGAGAGGTGGCAAAGATGAGGCAATCATTCTTGCACACTCACCATATAGCCTGGGAGTCCTTTCTTCCTAACAGTTTGAATTTTGAACACTGTTATCCAGTCAAGAGCTTCCTAGGCTAAACCCCATGTATTATACATCAATTAAATAATTAACTTACTTTCAGTTCTTAAACAGGAATCTATCGAGTTTCAGCTGAATTTCATAAATGTGCTTTGACACTTAAGCATCATAGGGTGTATTCTCATTTCTGCCTCTTTTGCTGTAACATAGATATTGAAAAAAAGTCTCCTCTGGAACTGCATAGAAAGCTGAGAGCCTCTTAAGTGATGAAACAGTGGTTTGAATCCTTAGGCACAAGTCATAAATCTACTGAAGTAAATTCAGTTAGTAAAGGCTGTCATTCTTATTCACAGCTAACTTTGTGATGTTTAGATCATTGGAGTAATTTACAACTGACATTTACTAATTAACGCTTAAAATTATGTGAAATATCTGAGCCACAGAAAGGAAAGTTGCCAGCTGCATTTGTATTCCTTAAGGGTGAAAATTAAATGCTATTATCTTGTATACAGTTGAGGTGCAGTGAGCTGCTATCACTACTCCCACATGAGCCACAGCAACCTTCCCAGCCTAGGGCCAGGGTCTCAGCATGTATCTGATTGGCTTATGGATACCAGCAGTTATCAATTATGCTTGATATCTGCAAGCATACTTTTTATATTTCTAAATATATTTGATAACTGCGTAAGTATACTCAGTTATATTTAGCCTGCATACAATGTAGTATAAGCTGCACTTCCAGGCAGCATAAGCTACAGGTACAAGATACAAGCTGTCCTTAGTATTGGCTTGCAGGAGAGCAGGCAGGCTGAAAGAATGCTAAATCTCACAAAGAAGGAATAGAAGGATAGACTGGGGACTCTGAAACTACCAAAATTAGATTTACAGCTGTAAGTATTAGGGAAAAAAAAAAATTCAAGCTGTGCATGGGCACAGCAAAGAAATTATATCTTCAGACTGATAGAACAAAATCTTGGAACTTTAAAAAAACAAGCAAACAAACAAAAAAACCCAAAACACAACAAAACGTGGGACCACTGACAGCCCCAGGCAAAACTGGAGTTGAGCCTGGTCAATGGATGGGCCACGGACACCAGTCAGGAGCTGAGGAGGTAAGGCCAGAGGCAGTGCTAGAGACCTGCACTCATACAGGTGTTGCTGGGGCAGGGACTGATGGCCTTGATCTGAGCTGAAATGGGGGTCTTGGGCCCATGAACAGGGGTGCCAGAGGCCCCAGATGGGGCTGTTCAGGGCCAATAAGGCCTGTTAAAGCCCTCAGGGCCCAGAGAGATAAAGTCTGAGGGAGCTTGGCCGGTTCATCTTGGAGAAAAGATGGCTTCTGGGAGACCTTATAGGTGTCTACAACTACCTGGTTGGAGGACCCAGAAGATGGAGCCAGACTCCAATTGGAACTGCATGGTGATAGGACAAGAGGCAATGGGCAGGCATCTGATCCTGAGAAATTCCAGTGAGATGCAAGGAAAACACTTTTTACCATGAGGGTAATCAAATATGGGAACTAGGACCCAGAGAGATTGTGAGATCTACATCGCTGGAGGTATTCAAGACTCAGGCACAAGGCCTAGAGCAATCGTATCCAATTAGACCTCCTTTGAGCAAAGGGTTGGATTAGGTGATCTCTGGAATTCCCTTCCAACCTGTTACTCTGTGAATCCATGGTTAGAAGCAGCATTATCTTCCTATGGGAGCATGGCAAAAGAAAAAGCATTTTCAACAATTCTATGGCTCCAGAATACAGAGTGAGGCTGCAGCTATGCACTGAATACAGAATTTGTACTTTGAGAGAGATGCACAGATATCTGGTCATATGTAATGCTAGGTTTAGCAGGGAGTTCAGTCACCTTTTCATATAGAAAACCATTGTAAGGTAAGTTGGATTCATCTGAACCTGGGACTGTTCAGCCTGACGTTCAGTATTTATATATTTACAGGATACAATCACTCTGGAGCAAAATTGACCTTTTTGTAGAAGCATGAATGAAAACAATTGTCACATCTGTAAAATTCAGATAAATTACTCATTACCAATCCAACTGATTTCTCAAAGAACTTTGAAGTTTTAAACCCTTATGTCAAACCTCTGCATTTTATCTATTGCAAAACAATAATTCTGAGATAGCAGTTCCAAAAGCTGTCATTTCATGGAGGACAGCTTTACCAGGAACTGAATTAGCCTGCTTCAACATTTCCGTTAGGTGGCATTTAGAAGTGCACAGAAGCTTCTGAGTCAGCAGAAGTCATGGACTTTATACTCCGTTAATTCTATCACTTCTGTCCACATTTCTTTGAATTTTGTAGCTTTCTTTTAAGCAGTATTAATTGCTGTCAATTTCAGGTGTGCTCCCTGAGCACTTTATGATGAGATGATTTGTGTATGGTTAATCTGCATAGAAACCTGACCTTGAGCTTGAGTATCAGCAGGCTCTGCCCTTAACAGTGATAAGAGCTAGCCATGGCTCTGACCCAGATCAGGGAGCAATGACTGTCCTCAACAGTATCAAGAAAGATGTCCTATGAAATTAGTCAGGTATTTTATTAGCTTTTGATCTCCTTTCAACACTGAATGACCATTGCTAAATATTTTCCATGCTACCAAACAGAGGAGCAAAATGCATCATTTTGTTTGTGCCTTGAATGCCTCTCTCCCGACTGTTCATTGTACGTGCTCATCCTTTTGTGGCTTGCTCATTTGGTCCAGGCATTTCACAGCTTGCTGTGATTTCTCTGACCTGTTTTGCTTTTCTGTTTCTCTGATCCCTTCTGCTAGATAAATAAAACCAATCTTTATACTCTTTTTTTCTAATTTTTCTCATGCTGATCTTCTGTATAGCAATTGGTGTGCTGTTCCTAAAACTATCAACCATAGCATGTCCCTTACCATATTCAAATCCCCCCACCAAATGACACCTGCCATCTGTTCTTCCATAACTGAAGGAGATGCAAAGACTTTAATTGTACAAAACCCCTCAAAATCACTAGTATGTGCCCTTGAGGATGTATTTTATCCTAATCATTTTTTGCTTCCCCACATTCTCCTTGTCAATTATCTCCCTCTTAAAAGTGTTTTATTGTCAAATTTAGATTATGTTGTCTTTGTAAGAGAAATTATTTCTGATGAGCATATTTCTGAAGAAAAATACTTATTTTTTAATTTTGACCCCTTTTGCCATTGTTAGCGATATCAGAAATTTTAGTGTGTTTAACAATACAGGAGAAAATTTTATTTAAAAAATGTATACATCACAGGGGAGACAGATGGGGGGAATTTAGACACCTATTTTGTGCTTTATGCAGTGCAGTTAGTTTGCATACAAAGATGTTTCTGAAACATAATCTTTTTGTTATGGACACTTCCTGACAATTCTGACATCATTGCAGCTGGATATCTGACAAGCAGGAGGATTTAGAAAAAGATCAGTTTAGGCATTGCAATGTGTTTGATTGACAATATGTCTTAGACCAATGGCAAATGAAGTATCTCTGTGTTTGAAGGAGGAGGGAGGCGAGTACAGTAGTTGTCTGTGATTTGTTCCTGGCAAGGAAAATGACACAAGGTACAGCTAGAATGAGATACCTTGGCAAAATAGACTTTACTCAGAGAGGTAATTCCACTGAAACCGCTACGTTTCCGCTTGATAAGTATTCCAGAATCTAGCTGAAGATCAAAGCCAATAAATAGGGTTTCTGTGATTCAGTCTAGCTGACTTACAGTAGAGACTGAAAGAGATAATGGCAAGGCTGTTGTCCTGAATAAGCACACGGGCAAATTTTCAGCGGTTTTTCACTTGCACTGCGTACAACAACTTACTGATTACACTATGGACAAGTAAACTGCTACTGGCCTTTTTTGTAGCTCATTGTGATGCTGGTTAACTTTTAGAAAGCAATTTCATACTGTAAATGTTTCTTCCATTCACAGGAACATTAAACAAAAGAGATCTGTCATTCACACAAAATAGCTACAATCTACTGTATAAAATTTGCAACAGCACTGCTGGCTACGCTGCTTTCTGACATGCACTGACGTATTCATTACAGTTGTAAATTAACATGTAGGGAGTTTCAGCTACTGCATCTGTTTAAAAGGGTATCCCAAATAACTTATAGTGTAATCCAGTTTCAGGATTCATTGGCACATATGACTGCTCATGGGGGCTAATGTTACTTTCAGTGAACACAGGGACAACATTCCCAGTGATTTTTATAGGAGTGAGATCTGGTTCATTGCTTTTCAATGCTTGTATCTCTACCACAGCAATAATCATTTACTAAAGGCACATGATCTCTGTGAGGGGTTGAAAAACAGTTTCAGTCAAAGCATAAACTGAAAGAGATAGAAACTATTGAAACATATTTCGGTTTCCTTAAATTTCAATACAAAGTAAACCTGCATGTGCAGCCAGTCTTCCCAGAGAGAAAGCAAATTGTTCATTACCTTGTCAAATGTTAATACTATATAGTATCTCTGCACTGCTTCTTTTAAAGAAAATTGTCATTGTGACGCTTTTGAACTAAGCTCTGGATGTTGGGATGTTCCTTGTACTGTACAGAAGATACCTTTTTTTTTTTTTCCCCCCCCTTTCTCCATTCTATTTGTAGTGGTTGAGAGCAACCAGGAATATGAGGTGGAAATACAGACTCAACATACTTCTCAAACCTTTTTGTTTTATATATGAACTAAAAATTATTTCTTACAATTGCTTTTAGACCCCAAGCCAATAACAAAACACTGTCTTAATACCTAACTAGTGAAAGTTATAGTAGCTCTCCAAAGTTACAGTGATCCTTCATATTAAACCTTTAAAATGATTGCATGCATCTTCTTTTTCAACAGTTTTTTTATACATTATTATTTGTTTTCTTATAATAATAAGGGGCTTTCTGATCGTTCCACATAGAGTACAAAAATAATAAAAAGGTGGATCACTCCTTGAAAAATTTCCATTCTAAGTATCTCTTTCCAGTACCTGATCCTCTGCAATTCTCCGTAACAACAGTTGAGTATTAACTTCATTGTGTGAAGTACTATCACCAAAGCAGTTTAATAATATGACAGCAGTCAACACTCCATAAAAATAGGTTAGTAAGTATAGGTTATTAAATAGTGGGTCCATGAGGTGATTCTGAAGGGAAGATATACTTTCTGTCCTTTGTCCTAATACTTTTAAAATCTAAGCCAGGCTTTAAAAGAGCAGTAAAAATGATTAATATAATTTCAGTTTAATCCAACATGAAATCCAAATTTAAGGCCATAAATACCCCTTTAAATAAGGTAGAGTAGAGAAGAAGGATAATTTAATCAAAGTTGGGTCCAAAGAGGATGTAGAACTGTTTTCCTTACTCAGATACTTATGTAGAGACACTGTCATTAATCTGCAAACATTAGTCAATAGATAACACTAAAATTACACACTATGTACTGCAAAATAGCTCTAGTAATTACTTTATTTCACGGACATACTCATATTCCAGATAGAGATAAATCATAGAATCATAGAATCATTTAGGTTGGAAAAGACCCTTAGGATCATCAAGTTCAACCGTTAACCTAGCACTGCCAAGTCCACCACTAAACCATGTCTCTAAGCACCACATCTACACATCTTTTAAATACCTCCAGGGATGGTGACTCAACCACTTCCCTGGGCAGCCTGTTCCAATGCTTGACAACCCTTTCGGTGAAGAAATTTTTGCTAATACTTAATCTAAACCTCCCCTGCTGCGACTTGAGGCCATTTCTTCTCGTCCTATCGCTAGTTACTTGGGAGAACGAGACCAACACCCACCTCACTAGGTAGTTGTAGAGAGTGATAAGGTGTCCCCTCAGCCTCCTCTTCTCCAGACTCAACAACCCCAGTTCCCTCAGGTGTTCCTCATAGGACTTGTGCTCTAGACCCTTCACCAGCTTCGTTGCCCTTCTCTGGACACGCTCCAGCACCTCAATGTCTTTCTTATAGGGAGGGGCCCAAAACTGAACACAGTATTCGAGGTGCGGTCTCACCAGTGCCGAGTACAGGGGCACGATCACTTCCCTAGTCCTGCTGGCCACACTACTTCTGATACAAGCCAGGATGCCATTGGCCTTCTTGGCCACCTGGGCACACTGCCGGCTCATACTCAGCCGGCTGTCAACCAGCACCCCCAGGTCCTTTTCCGACAGGCAGCTTTCCAGCCACTCTTCCCCCAGCCTGTAGCGTTGCATGAGGTTGTTGTGGCCAAAGTGCAGGACCTGGCACTTGGCCTTGTAGAATCTCATACAATTGTCCTTCGCCCATCGATCCAGCCTGTCCAGATCCCTCTGTAGAGCCTTTCTACGCTCAAGCAGACCAGCACTCCTGCCCCACTTCGTGTCGTCTGCAAACTTACTGAGGGAGCACTCAATCCCCTCATCCAGATCATTGATAAAGATATTAAACAGAACTGGTCCCAATACTGAGCCCTGGAAAATACCACGTGTGACCGGCCTTTGTAAATGTGCTTTTGGTATTTTAAGGAATTTCCATGCAGAAGATATAGGTACCCAGACTCTTTGTATGCTAGCTATTGCTTCAGTGAAAATACTTTTTCCTATTTTTGCAGAAAAAGATAAATTATTTGTTAATCAAATTGTAATAACAATTATTTGTAAAGAAGTATACTGTGTCTGCCCTGTAATTTAAATTAGAGATTCCTTGGGGTATGTGCTGGCCCTTTTCCTTCTGTTCTGTCTTGTCCTTTTTGCACAACAGCTGCAATAGTAAGTCTTAGACATCCAAGTTCAGGGTAGTACAGTGCAGTGCAATGTAGTGCAATATAGGAAGTAACACATGGCATGAATTCGATGTCTTAGGTAATCATTAATTAATGCAAAAACACTGAATAAATCCTTCTTTCAGTAAATGATGATATTAAGCTGTCTGAGTTAGACATATGCATATATCTCCCCCAGCTTCAAAAACTGTGCTTTTCATATGTTCACGCAGGACTACCACAGAGAATGTCAGAGCTGAGCATTAAAGTAGGGAAAGCAGACACCAATCTTTGCTGCTGCCATGGAGTGGAATATGAAACAGCTGCTTGAGTTACACTTTTTTCCCCATTCAAAAATGTCACTGGAGTCTTCACAGGCTGAAACCTGAGCTTGAATGGATTCAAGTGTCCACAGGAAGTGTGCAAAACATGTAGCAGCTGTAGCGATTCAAGGTTGGTGTAGAAATTCAAGCTGCAGAATTCAAAGATTTCCTGGCCTTTCAGCACAGCTAAAAGGGTTCATGGAGATCTGAAATATACAATGTGTGTGGAAAGTAATGTGTGGTATAAAACCATTGCCATGATTTCTTTAAAGATAAATCTAATAAAAGAACAGTAATGCACAATGTTGGAATTCCTGGACTGCAGTTGAATAATAAAGCACAGCAAATATGAATGGCATGTACTGTTATCTGTGTTTATTTAATGCTGTGCAAAAATGGATACAGGACAAGAGCTGATGTTTTTTCTGACCATAACTCACCTTGCTGCAATACTGATCTTGTCAGTCTCTATTGTTTTGTTTCTTTACCAAATGGGATCTAATATTCCAAAGCTCTTGTAGTCATACAGTTTATTTTCCTGATCTTCTGTCAGAGCTTGCATGAACCAGAGCAAATGACTCTGTCCAACCATCTCATCATACTAAATGTCTGTATAAATCCATCAGCTAGCTAGAAAATCTACTCTGAAGGGCTACATAGCCTTCAATGATCTAACATATTAAAAAGAACTGTGGCAAATCAGAAATCACCATCAAATAGTTTTCCCTTTGCCGAGATCCTCCTTTCCAGTATACCCAGTAGTGCAACCAGAATATAAGCAAGGAAAGAGAAGGCATGAGGTGGGGTATGTCTACAATAGTGGACTGAGGATTAGGCTTGTTTTTCTACATGTGCCTGGAATAATAACAATCATTAATCATGGTTATATTTTCTGTGTGTATCTATTCCCCAGTGAAAACAGGAATGTAGATCTGATAATGATCCTGCATTAAATTTTTGCTTGGTTATCTTGAGAACTCATGCGCTTATTTTCATGATTTTACACATATGGGGTGGTCCTCCCTCCATCTTCCCCTTTAATTTTCCCCTTTCATAAATGGAATGTTATTTGCTTTATTCAGAGAATTGACATCTGCAGCTGAGAGATACTGTGAAGTTTATTTCTTTATTTTTATAGTTGGTTTTACATAGGTACTCAACCACTTGCAAGAGCATCCCTATTTCTTTCCCATAATATATCCATCATTATCATCTACTTTTTCATATATAAAACAGTGTTGTGTTTTGTACCTGAGTCCTACTTGGAAAGATTATCTTAGGAAAAAACCCAAACCAACCCAACCAACCAAAAAAAAAAAAGAACAACCCCCCCAAAAAACCCAAACAACAACAAAAAATCCCCACAAAGCTTTCTCCAAACAACATTTGTTATCATCTAAGATATATGTAAATATACAGTTTGTACTTCTTACTACAAGCAGCAAAAGACTCTTCAGATCATGTTGCTGTTGTCCTGTCCTCAAGACGCACTTTAGAACTGATTAAAGCATCACTGATCTTCAATACTGGTGTTCCAGTCCTCCTGATGCTTAATCACACATATCGAACGCATGCCAGACAATGTTGGATGTCAAGAAAGTCAACATTCATATTTTCTGTACTTCCTCAAATATTTCAGCTAATATATTCTCTCCATCTGTTGCAGAAAATCAAAGATAATGATAATGCAGTGATGCTGAAGTTATCTGCTAAATCTATTACTGTCAAAGGTTGGGACTTTTTAAATACTTTTAGTTGGTAGGTGTCAACTAAGTCCCCTGAGCAGCTTTGAAAATCTCAGCCAAGATTCCTGCATTTTGCCTTTGGCCACAAGAGGAAACTGAATTTCCCATTGTGCCTTTCACATCTTGTGCAGCTACCCTGCTGCATAACCATCCAACTGCATGATTTGTAGGAATTTTCCCTTCTTACTCATAATTGGTTCTTATTCAACAATCAGGTCCTAATTTGTGAGCAATCAGACACATATCATTTATGCAACCTCTTTTTACTTTCCTCATACACAAAACCTTTCTCATCAGCAGGTCCCAGCCTTACTGTGCCAGGCCTCTGTATACCTAATGGTATGGATGACCTCACTTAGAAATTCTAGTCCCTAAAGGAACATGGAATAGTGTGTATGTAATGATAAGGGAATGAGAGAAATTCACTGTTAGCTGTCAAGGAGGATTTCCACCATCAGCATTAACCATATAATATAGTGGCAGTGGAGGGCAATGAATGTGGAGAGAAGTGAGAGCAATCAGCAAGCTTTCATTCAGTGAGATGGAGGAGCTTGTCAAAGACACAAACAACTAATCAGTTGCCAGCACTGATTGATGTCCCAGCCTGCATTCAAATCTATCATCGTGACCAAGTAGTGCCTATCGTTTACCCAGTGGATGGATAAACTAGAAGTAATATATGGCATCTAAGCAAATAGATCATTAATTCTGCTTAATATGTGGGGGCTAAAGTTTAAATCTTTTTCTAAACAGCAATCTTTCCCTTCAGGGAGGAAAAAAAAAAAAGCTAAAAAAAAAAAAATCTACTGCGGTTGACTAGGCAATAAACATATCTTTTTTTATAAGTTACAAATTTGCTGCATTAGATTATATTTCAGTTTGTGCCTCACAATTGTCACTGAATATTAAATCTATCAGGAAATTTATTAACGTCTTAATTAAAATAGTTAAAGAAGATAAGAAATGATGTGCCAGCAGAGACAGAGGACTGCTGTTATGCGTTTCCTTCTTATGCTTTACACTTTTTTATTCCCCAAAGTGTTCCCAAGTTCAGCCCCGCTACACTATTACCCTTGACTTTGTATTCTTTTTTCTGACTATGAGATGAAAATTTTAAATGCAGACGTACAGTTAATTGGATTTTATTATTGCTTGACTTCTTCTTAATTGCAGGGCATGGCATCGAATGATTTCTTAATGGTTTGTAAATTCCACATTTTGCACCAATCAGCATCAAAGTCAGTAGATTTTGGCACATGCTTTTGTACAATGTTAATTCAGGTCATAATTACTGGAAATATTGAGGTCTGCATTGATATAAATTAGAACTTTCTTAGGACTGGACAGGAGGAAGTAAGCAGTCTACAGTTTTCCAAACTGAGGCTTGGTTTCTATCGTCTGTCAGTCATCAATAGGGAAAAAAGTAGGTGTTAATAATTAAGAAATAGTCTCTCAATTTGGTGCATACAGTAAAATGAAATAAAACTATAATCTCTGAAGCAGAAACACCCAGGAGTATGATTTCTATGGTTTTGCAGTTTATTAAGATGCACTCTGGCTCGTTTCAAACATTGCCACTAGCCTCTCATCAGTAGGGTACTGTTAATAAATAATTAATGGTTCATTTATGATTTGTATCTTCTGAGGTTATAAATTATTAATATCAGGCAACTACAATAACCATAAATATTTATATATTCCATTTTGCTTAATATACTTCATTTTTGAGACTGTAAAAGAGATCAAAAGTACTATTAAAGTATTTGACTAAAGGACAAGTCTACTGAATTTGTTACTAAGTAGTATGTTTAGAAACATTAAGGCTGAGAAAGAGAATATTTTTCTTTCTTAACTTTCAGAATTTTTTTCTGAAAACAAAAAGCCTTCCTGTACAATTTCCAAATGATCTTACAAGGTAAACCTGACTATATAGAGGTGGGTGGAAAACCTGCAAACTGTTCAGCCATGCAGATATTCTCGAAGTCAGTGTGTCAGTCGAATGAAACCTGGACTTACAACAGGGTCTTGACTATCTGATAGTAGATTCCCGAGACACCTCTCACTCATCCTAAGAATCCCTGACAAAGCCCAATTTACAATCAATAAAAATTAAATGTTTGAAAAATATTCTCTCCAGTGCTGATATTAGTCAGGATGCACTGATGGAAAGCATTCTGTTCTCTCTGAATGGCTACCTTTTCCTCAGTGATCCATTTACCTGGAAACTGTAATATCACAGTACTTTACTAACTGCTGTGATAGCATTTCAACTACATAGGCAGTAGGAATGCTTTACGAAAGTATTTGTAAGAGGTTGAATTTAATGGGCTGCATGCTTGATTTAAGAAAACTTGTTTAACCACAATGGCTTAAAAGCACCTACTTTAAAACACGTTCACTGGGTCTTTGCTTTGAGAACTGAAATATGTATTATTTACAAAGTATTCACCCATGTATTTGTTCAGAACAAGCTAGTCTCTTTGAGATGAATATTTTCTATCATAAATAGAGTATCGGTTCTTTTAAAATCCTCAGCATCAAAACATGCTTTAGTTTTTCTTATAACTGTTGAATAAACCTTAAAAATATTTGAAAAAGAAGTAAAATATAATACAATGAAAATACTATAAACCTGCCTTTGCTCTTTAATACAAAACTTTGGTTTTCAAATATTTTTTGATAGCCTCATTGAGACCTATAAAAACTAAATATTCAACTCAAATTCCACGAAATAGCCCCAAGAGAACTGAAATACAATTCTGTCCTGGGAAATTTTACTGGCCACGTAATACTTGTAAATGGTGTTTATTGCCCTTGGCCCCTGTTTTCCAATGGCTGCTAATGTAGCTTTACAATCTTGTGCCTAAACACCAAACCGTAGTTTCAGTTACAGGGAATAGCTCAGAGCTGTAACAGTTTTTCTCTCCATTTCTGAGCATGCTTATACTGTCAGCAGCTTGATTAATCCTTAGCATTTTTTGGTGTAGATCAGAGACTGATGGGAAGGATATTTTAATAAATTATACTCATATTAACCTTCTGAGTCTATGACTTCTTCCAGACATAGTGGTCTTAGAGTGCTTCTGTGCATATTGCAGGGTTCTTTGATCCCGTCACTTTTACAACAGAATCACATTACATTTGAGTCCCATAGTTCTCAAGAAAATGAGCATGTCAAAATATATCTTTTTGTTTGGTTTGGTTTTTAACTTGAAAAAGTTGAAAGTAGATGTTGTTCCTACAATCAAAATGATAAAAAAATCCATGGTAGTCAGGTATCAGTTGGAGTCCTGGCTAAAAATAAATAACGGCTGGATGGGATTTGAGCTATGTCTATCCAGGTCTGTGTATTAGGCAGTTAAAGTTTACCTTTCTGTGCAAACCAGGGTGGGAGAGGGAAGAGAATTGCCTGTCCTGTTATAGTGCAGCCCATCCATACAGATATAGTTGATACAGCCACTATGCCACTACTCTACTCTGTACCCACAGACTGCTTTTTTTCAAAGGGCAGTTAAGAAAATACAGTCATAATTTCTAAATACTCAGATACTGGGACAGGGAGAGGTCATAAAAGAGGTCACCCTCTTTTGCTCTAGCTTGAGAAAGAATATTCTTCACATGTAAGAATATTCATTAAATCAAGGCTCTACCTTGATTTAATGAATACCAAGACTTCCAAGAGGTTGCTTGTACATATGACACCTTCCCCCCCAAGATGGGTTGTCGTGAGTCAGCCCCTTGCTCAGTCTAGCATTACTCACCGTGGTTACATCAAGCCCAATCTCTCTGTCATGCTCTTCCCTACCTTCCTAAGCTGTTGCTTTGGTTGACTTCAGGTGCTTTAGTTACATTTTAATTCCATATGTCTTTTCAAAAGGGAAACATTTCTGATCACCTGGAAATGGCAGTATGAAAACACCAAACAGGTGTTTATTAGCTGTTTTTTATTAAGTTGTGTTTTCTTCACAATAAGTTAGATATTTGTCTATTATGTGCCAGAAGAATTTTACATTGAATGTTTTGCATTAAAATACCTTTAATGATTACACACATTTAGCATATCTAGGGAAAAAGAAGAAAAAAAAGAAAAAGAAGTGCAAGCCACCTTACAGTTGAGACACTACATGCAATTTTCAAAAAAAGGTATGTTAGAAACTTCAAGAGGACTTAGACTATGAAGGACTTAGGACCCTTTTGAAAATGGGACTTACCCATATCCATACAGCCCAAAACAAAGCAGTGCAAAAAGCTCTTCAGGTGTCTCTGGTAGTCAGAGCAGGGTGCTGTTCTAACATAGATAACCTTTTCAGTGTCTGAGCTAACTTACCTAGAAACATTTCAGATGTCCTTGCACAGCAATGTTGTATGATGGAAGACACACCTTCTGAAACATCTTCATGCCGTACTCTCACATGTGAAATGTTACTTAGACAAAATCATTTTGCCCCAGAAAAAAGACCTTTCTGGCCAACCATTCTGGGTTTTGTTTTTGTTTCGTTTTGTTTTGTTTTGTTCTATTTTCCTATAAACATTTTAGCCAAGCTAATGGAATCTGAAACAAAACCGTGCATTCATTTTACTCTGCAGCTTTTAACTCATGTCTTTGGTACAGTACCTGCATTTCCTAATCATAAATACAAATTTCTTCCCATGGAAATAAGGGGAAGTGTTCTGATTGACCTAAACGGCAACAGAGGGAGGTCATATATTCCACAGCTGTTTCTTAGGAGCACTAGGTCTGATTCTCCTTGTTAATATTCATGGCTAAGCTTAAGGGAAGAATGCTGCAGGTGTTTACCACACTTCACAGAAGTTGAGAATATGAAGTGAAGAAGAAAACAGTTGATGAGAAATTGTGTGAGGAGTTTAGGACAATTGAAGTGTTTTCTTTTTTGTTGTTGAATAAAAACCAAAATACAGCTATAGTTACCAGGATTGGTTCTTTCAGCTCTGTGGATGTATACGTGTTAGTAAAAATGAGGAACTTTTCTTCAGTAGTAAGGTCACATGTTATAGACATGACAGGGTTTTTTTTTGTTTTTCCCATAGAATTTTTTAGAATACCTAGGATTTCATGTCTTAATGGCACAATGATTAAGTACATGAGATCTCTTTACATCAATAGTAGTAAAGTGACTGAAAGCCGCTTTCCCTTCCAATATTGCAATCCAATGACTGCAATGACTCAGTGACATTCATCCTCCCCAAAATGTCTAGGATACCAGATGCAGCTGGGTCCTTGAATTTTATTCCTTCCCCAGAGGTGCATTCTGTAGCAAAATAGGGACGACTACAACCTTAAGCATCTCCATGGGCACAGCTCAGACTTAAAAAAAAAAAGCGTGTAACAGATGCTGATACTGCAATCTGAGATCCCAAACAATAATAACTTTGATCAAGGGGTGTCCTTCTTAGTCAGTTCTTCTTAATTTGCCACTTCCCTTCCCGCTCCCTTCTCTTTTATTGAATTGCAGGCACCACATCATATAGTAGACCATGGTTCTTCGGAGCTCTACCATTCACACTTGATGTTTCTTTTACTTCATATTGATTACTCTGTGAGGCAGACAGGTATGTGGGATACCAGCATAATAATATTTTCAGATATTTATACGAACATGCAACTTTTTCTTGTAGCGTCTTTTCTAGGATCATTTGCCTTGGGAATAACATGTTTTCATGAAATACGTGTGACTCTACAGCCCACTGAGGAAAGCCATAAACTTGCAATGATATAGGGACAATGCAGTAGTATGCCTTACCTGTGATTTGCCTGCTTCATTGTTCTCCATTTGTAGACACTGAGTAAGAAACAAATAATCCTGGAGAACAAATAAAATTGGCATAGATTGACAATGCATTAAGTCTTTACTGGCATGTTTAATTATCTCTTGCCCTGGCTGCAAAGGTAAACTGACCTCAGCCTCTTGAGAGACTTGACAGAGTGGTTACCTTTTTTCCTGCCTATTATACAGTCATCTGCAGCTGACCAGCTTTTAGGATCCCAGTAGGAGAAACTTTGAGGCATAGTATGGGGTTTTTTGGTGTTTTTTTCCTGGCTCAGTGGTCCCCGTGTAAATTGGTATCATGCAGCTGGCTTTTCTAGGACTGCAGAGACCAGAATGCTTGGACAGAGAGGAAATCAACTGCTATTTTTTCCTGAAACTTTTAAAACCCCAAACCTCTCAGTCTGCAGTCTAATCAAAATCTAAATGATCCTTGCAGATTAGATTTATTGGCTTGCTTTATACTTTAGGACTGGTGACATTTTGTCAAAGAATACACAATGCATACTTTCTTTCAACACTGTCGTAATGTTTTGCTGATAGCTGCCAAAAAAGCAACAGGTGCATGAGCAGTCATTAATCTACAGGATGTTGTTAATTATTTATACATTGACAATGTCCATTTTTAATGAAACATTTCACGCCTCATATTTTCACACTTCATGTCAAAAGGTGGCAGAACTCAGCCCTTCAAAGCTTTGGCAGGGAGGGTTAATTTTCCATAGTTTCATCATGCGTGAGTGCAGCTTAGCATCATTTTAAATGCCATTAGGCAGCAGAACATTATTTGTAAAACAGTTTCTTTCTAGTGGTTTCAGAGCTGACAGAAAGTACTAGCTTAACACTTCAGTGGACTGCAGCAGAACAGGTACAACTCACTCAGCAGCAATGAGAATCACCACCACCACCACCCGTTCGGTATAATTTAGTAATTCCTTTTCAGAGAAGAACTCCAAAGTTCAGCCAAATCCTGGCCTAAGCCTGACAAAAAAAAAGGGTGCCAAATGGAGCTAATAATGATGCTTTTGTTTTGTGGACATCTGCCTACAAAGAACTCTTTATCAAGTCATTTAACATAGCCCACTAAGGACTTACAGCTCTTAATGACATTCTGTTGGTGCGAGCTTACACTGGATATAAACTGGTTGCATAAAGACATGCAATCTTCTCTCCCAGTACAAAAAAGGGTATTTTTGTGCGCAAGGTTCAGAAGACCTAAGGTGAACTCCTCTCTTTGCCACATATGTAATTTGTGAGTGCAGGCATAGGTTTGTGAAATGGGGACAGTACTACTATTCATTCTTTTTTTTTCCTTTTCTTTTCTTTTTTTTCTTTCATCCTTTATCTTTTGTGTCTGCTTAGTTCCTGAGCTTCTAACCAGAGGGGCTCATGATTACAAGGAGTTCCAACATAACCTGTGTGCTCTAATAATACAAGCAATTAGTAGGGCTTCTAAAAATAGTATTAATCAGATACTCATGTGTGACTGCATTGTGTTGCTACCCTTATGCTTACCAGTGTTTTGTGGCTGTTTTCCTTCCCAAGTAATTGGATTGACTTGAACTGGACCACCTGTGGGATAATTACTCAATTACCTGATGAAGAATAGAAAAATCTAGTCTTTATCTAGCACTGGCAATTACAGATCATTACCAAACCAAACCAAAAAGGCATGTGAATGTTATATATGTAATTTATTTATAGTATACTATATTATATACATACATATGTCGTATATATATGTGTACACATATATGCACATATATATAAATAAATATAAATTACAATGATGTCAGGAAATACAGCAGTCATTAAATATAGTTGAATCATAGTGGAGTTGTTTACAATGTTTGACACTAACATATTGTAAAGGGTTCTGTTACAGAAACCTGCATACATACATAGATTTAAGCAACTGCTTTCAGCCACCTTTGAAAAGAGTGTTCTTCATGGGGTTTTTTGCTTCTGCATTAGCGTTGCTTAATGGCAGGAGTGTCACTGCTGCATGCTATGCCTGGTTATTATGAATGATGCTACTAATTATACTAATACTGTAAACAATATAAACCAAAATATTTGTGCCATCAGCTGTCACTTTTGATGCTCATAGTCATAAATGAAAGTCGAAGAAAGAAAAGAGAAATACTTCATTGATTCCAGAGGTGTGCCTGGCTATTCAGAAATAATTATATTACTTGATGAACCATGGTACTGTCTGCTCTTGTCTTCCTGTTTGATTACAGATCAGATACTAACACTTAATGGATAAGTGATCTGCCAGTAAGCTTTCCTTCATGCTATGTTTCAGGATACATTATAACAATTTGTGTGATGAAATGCAGCTTTCTACCATATGCTGACATATCACAATGCAAGATGGTGAAGTGTCATAACCGACGCATTGCAATGTGATCTGCCACCCATGAAATGGAATGCTTCAGAAAAAACAACATGCCAGTTCTCGAATAAACTCTGACTCCAGTATGTACTGAAGCTGGTAGACTGTGTAAAATGCCTTAAAGTTATCCATGGATTGCTCAGCTCTTCTGCCAATATAAAACTACTGGTCTAATTTTAGCTCCACATTGGAAAGAATGCAGTTAACCTTACAACACTGCAGCACTACACCAGCAAGATTTTGTTTTAGCCACTACAGCAAATGCTGACTTTTAACTTTTAGTTTATTTATTAAGACATGCAGTTACCTCCCAGTACACACAATTTCTCTATGGCTGTGAATGGATAGCAAAGGTCCTAGCATTTATTAAGCTCTGCTACAAATCAAGTCTACTGAAATAGTCATAATGTATTCTATTAGTAAACATAAAATATATATGCAATATTATGTCAGCCTTGCAGCATAACAGCAGCCAGATTTGCACTGCAGTTCACTACAGCGATCCTGAGTCAGCACTTACAGAACAGGAAGTGGAAATTAAGGGTAACCCAGCTAATAAGCTATAAGGAAACAGTAATGCTGTTCTTTACTCACAATAATGGTTTAATTAGAGAAATCCAGTCTGGCTGCACTTGGCTAGCCTGGCCATCTTCTTGCTGGGCTGGTAGTAAAGACACCAGCATGTTGTTTAGATTGTTATTGTAAGTATTTAATGTAGTGTTACGTTCTTGAGTGGGGAAAGGAAGGAAGAGTTCAGCTGGGTTAAAAATTTCTTGACCTCTCACCCATCTTAGCTGGCATGTAATGTGTTTAGTGTGAAGACTGCTGAATTTGTCTCCTTGGAAGGACAATCTCAAGTCACGGCAGGAGAATCTCAAAATACCACAACATTGCTGGAAAAATCAGAAGAGATAACTGTCTTCTGAGCAAACTGTAAGGAGGGCTCACATGGTAAATTAGCTGGCCACTGGGTAGTATGGGGCTAATTCTTGGTATTTTGTTGGAATATATTGAAGTCAAATTTGGTTAAATCTTGACTACACCAGAAGATGCAGACACATTGCTTAATCCTAGAAGAACAGTCATCCCATCCTCTTCAAAACCAAACGCAACTGCACTTACTGGTCCAAGCTAACGTTCAGCATCAAACATTGCCAGCAAAACATCACCAAGATACAGCAGATGCCATTCTGGTCACAGTTCAAGGACACAGGGAATCCACCTTACCACCAACAGAAGAGTAGAAGCCTTATCAGGATGATATCGATGTTCTCCGTCCCCCTGTGGACACCATCAGCTGATTTTGTCACTCAGGATGGGAGACAGTGGCACTACCAGAAACTGCCACATAAATACTGTGCTATCAGTTTTGACAAAGATTTCAGTGTTGTATTAAACACTAATCCAAGAATGATTATGTCAGGACTGTCTGAGGTGGCCTCCTGCCTACCCATGGTGCTGTGAAGAATACAGGCTGATTACTTCTTGTGCTTAAGTACCTTGACATATTCTAAGAAGTTAGTCGAGAACCTCTATGTGCTCTAAAACCTCCCTGGTCTGTTCTTCTGTTATGCCATTACTATAAATGAATTGCTGATCTGTTAAAAGCTATGTTTTTTCATGGATACTCCAACAAGCTAATTGCAAAAAAATATTATATGTAAAAAAAATAAACGAAGTGTTATTTCTTGGAAGAACAGACAAACATTTCACTTATTAATTAGTTCCTTCTTGTGTTCTTCTAAAGTCCCAGAAGAAAAGATCATCCCTGCTCCCACCCCAAATACTGTTTGGACATGATTTTTTTGTATTTTATTTTCTCATACAGTCACATGAACAGTCTAGTAGAGTTAATTTTATGCAATCCCTAGTATCTCAGAGATTATTTGTCTTGTCTTTCAAGAAACTACTGATCATAATTTTCCTTACAATTTCTAAATCCTTTCCTCTGGCTTCACTTAAGGCATAAAATATGTAACAATATCGTCAGCTAAATTCACTATAATTTACAGCTATCTAATTTCTTTCCTCTCTGTTATATTAACTTTACCATGACAGTTTATTATCATTTTTTGTGAACACCACAATTACTGTGTATGTGCATATTATGTGTATATACATTTTTAAAACAGTTTCTCATTTGTTTTCTGTTCTTAACATACCATTTTCACCCACAGAATAAATCACTGTGGACTAGTGCTTTGCAAAGAAAATTTTGTAAGATACAGAAAATTTTCTTAGTTGACTATTCACTAAAAGAGATTTTAAGGTCATTTCTATACAGGTAGCTGCAAACAGACATGAACTGGCCCTCCTTCAAGCCACAGCAAATGAGGAAGCTGTACAGCCACACTGCTGAAGTACTGAGTTAACATTTCCTTCAAGAGCTCTTCTAGCTGTCCCAGAGAGAGATACTGATGTTACAGAGGAATTATTTCTCACTGACCTTCCTGGTGTTCCTATCATTTATAGCATTTAAGACAGCTGCACAGCTTGCTTCAGTGATGCGAGGTCATTATCAAGCTTAACACCAGTAGCCTGAGAAAATGTGTTGGGGTCGGTTTGTTTTCTCTCCGTTGTGTGTTCTTCTCTACCTTGTTCTCTACTTCCAAAAACCAAAAGACAAAGGAGCACAGCTGTGATCCACCCCTCTGAGCAAAAGTACCCCTTCAATAAGAGAATCCTGCTCTAACTAAATTACACTCTACTCTACCCTTGGCAAAAATAATGTGAATTATTAAACACACAGAGTGACTGACTTTCTCAGGGAGTATACCTGAATGGCCTGAAGCATTGCAGACATTTTATCCCAGGCAATTCTGGTGGGAAGCAGAACTGTGAGAAAGAGATGAGATGACACTGAAAGTCACGTGCCCCCTGCAAGAAACTGACTGTGACTTCTGTCTGGTTTTTGCTATGTCTAGTTATAAAATTTTATTTTAAACCTCACATGCTCTTTTACAGAAATTAACATAGAGCATTCTGCTCACAAAAAAGACCAGTGGTGCCATGAGTGGGCAAAACTATAGGATAATTGTTCAGTACTGCTGCAGGCTGTGGAAGACAGCAGAACACAGTATCAGAGACTTTGTCACAGCTGTTAAAAAAAAAAAAAAAAAAAAGGCCTACTCTAACTATATGGCTATCCTAGCAAGATAGCAACGTGAGAGGCTCGCAGATGCTCCTGATATCACAGAAAAAGTAAAGCCCCACCAGACAGCTAACCTTAGCCACCTAGTTACACTAACAAGCTAATGGTGTGATTTTACAGGAAAAGGGACAGGACCTTAGCAGGTCACTAGCTAAGTGGAGATTACCAAGGCAACTGTAAGTTCCAAAAAAAGGGTATCAAATCAGCCGAAGAGGTAAGAATAAATAAGATGGATTATTTATTTGGGAAGTGGTGAAGGTAGTAAAGATGAAGAATTTGGGAAAGAGAAAAGGGTGAAGAAGGGTATATAAGGGATACCAGATCATATGATCAGGAGGTCAGCCCTGCTCTTGATCACTGTAGTTTGGGACAGGACTACAAACCCTTGCTTTTTGTAAACATATGCATGTCAGACTTCTACAGTCAGGAAAGTCAGGTGTGTTTTTCCCCAGTGCTGTTGAGGGCACACTAGGAGTGCTCTTCCAAACTTCAACAGGGGAAAACCCAGAGGGTACCTTGTAATAACATCATCTCTTCCTGACAGAAATTGTCATGATGGATGTGAAATTCTGGAATGTAAAACAAAAGCTGTGAAAGGAAAAAAATAAAAGGCTATGAGGACTTCGGTGAGCCAAAGTGACTGGCAACATGCTGAAGATGTGCAGCAGACAAACGACTAATAAAGTAGTTAGAAATCTCATAGAAAACATGTAAAAGAAAAACTGCAAAATGCAGAGAATCAAAGTTGTCGCAAAAATGTCAAGCTACAGAAGATGTATCTTGAAATATATTCCTCTTAAAAATTGGGATAACTGTAGCAGTTTGTTTGTGATGCTTCCTTAGCTGAGTTTATACCTGCTATAAACTTGTACTACAACGCTTGGGCCCTTCTTAGTCTATGCAATCCATAGTATATAATAGGACACGGCTGGTTTTATTGTTTTGCAACATCACAGCCTGTTCTTAAAAGGAAACTTACAAGTATGTTTACAGAAATAGCAACAGCAAGAAGGAAAGAATAAGAAGAGAAAACAAGGGCAACAGTAAAATGATCATGTCTTTTCACAGGTTAACTAGTACACAATTTAAGGTGTTTAAGCAAACAGTTCTCAGCCTCTTTCTGCTTCCAATTTTAAAAAGCAATTATGTATGTATTTTTTCTAACAATTATTGGAAGGGTTATGACAGGGACAGATTTGTTGGCAGTTGCTTACTGTTTGACTTTGATTTAATCTGCGATAGGATATTTTCTGCTTTGGGGATGAGGAAATTGCTGACAGCATTTCTACTGTGGTTGTAGATTTAAATATGTCAGTCAGTAGCACTGAAGATAGATATTTTCCCCTATTTTCATAGATACTATTACTATAGTATGGATACTATTTTCATAGATATTATGGATTATATGTTGTTAAAAATAAATAATGAAAAAATATGACAGATCTGGAAATGTAAGGAGAGGAAATGAGTTTTAATATTTCGTTATAAGGGAAGAGAATACACTCAGCACTAAGCAAGGCAAAAACAGACACCCAAAAGAGCATTATGGAAAATAGCTGCATAGGAAAAAAGAAGGGAAAAAAAATTCAGAAAACCAATTGCCATATCACCATTCATGTGATATGTGTGTCTGTATAGAAAGAAATGTTGACACCGTATGTTTCCTTTTTTCAGAGTTTGATAGACCTGGCTGCTGCAGTGTATAAACCTGGTCATATGGTGTTAAGTGGTCATCTGCTTGTACTTAAGTGTGCTCTATGCTGTCCAGACAAACTCTCCTAATCTTGAAATCTTCCCAAAGATAGAGGAGGGACACAGCTTGTCCTTTGTATTTTCTTCCCATACAATCACATTCCAGATGCCCTCAGTCAGGAACAAGAATACTGAAGAATACTGAAAGGAACAGGAAAACATGCCTGATCAACACGTGGCTCAGGGGCTGGTGCCATTGGCGGAATTTTGGCTTTTTTGATCATGGGGAGGTATACACGGCACCGGGCCTGCTGGTGACGGATGGAGTTCAGCTGTCTTACACGGGGAAAAGGATTCTCGCTCATGAGTTGGCGGGGCTCATCAAGACGGCTTTAAACTAGGTTCGAAGGGGGAAGGGGATAAAACCAGACTCACGAGAGATGAGCCTCGGGGTGGCAAGCCAATGTTGGGGGCGAAATCGATAGCCCAGCTCAAGTGCATCTGCACCAATGCACGCAGCATGGGCAGCAAACAGGAGGAGCTGGAAGCCATTGCGCAGTGGGATAGCTATGACTTAGTCACCATCACAGAAACATGGTGGGGTGACTCTCACGGCTGGAGTGCTGCAATGGATGGCTATAAGCTCTTCAGAAGGGACAGGCGAGGAAGGAGAGGCGGTGGGGTGGCTCTGTATGTTTGGGAGTGTTTCTATTGTCTTAGAGCTCAACAATTGTGATGATGATAAGGTCGAGTGTTTGKGGGTAAGGATGAGGGGGAAGGCCAACAAGGCAGATATCGTGCTGGGAGTCTGTTATAGGCCACCCAACCAGGATGAAGAGGCCGATGAAGCATTCTACAAGCGGCTGGCAGAAGTCTTGCAATCGCTAGCCCTTGTTCTCRTGGGGGACTTCAACTTCCCGAACATCTGCTGGAAATACAACACGGCAGAGAGGAAACAGTCTAGGAGGTTCCCGGAGTGTGTGGAAGACAACTTCCTGACACAGCTGGTAAGTGAGCCTACCAGGGGAGGCGCCTCACTTGACCTGCTGTTTACAAACAGAGAAGGACTGGTGGGAGATGTGATGGTCAGAGACCATCTTGGGCTTAGCAACCATGAAATGATAGAATTTTCAATTCTTGGTGACGTCAGGAGGGGGTCCAGCAAAACTGCTACCATGGACTTCCGGAGGGCGGACTTTGGCCTGTTCAGGACACTGGTCAAGAGAGTCCCTTAGGAGACAGTCCTGAAGGGCAAAGGGCTCCAGGAAGGCTGGATGTTCTTTAAGAAGGAAGTCTTAAAGGTGCAGGAGCAGGCTGTCCCCATGTGCTGTAAGAAGAACGGGCGGGGAAGACAACCGGCCTGGCTGAACCGGGAGCTCTTGCTGGGACTCAGGAAAAAAAGGAGAGTTTACGGCTTGTGGAAGAAGGGGCAGGCAACTCAAGAAGCGTACAGGGATCTCGTTAGGTCATGCAGAGAGGAAATCAGAAAGGCAAAAGCCCAGCTAGAACGCAATCTGGCCACTGTCGTTAGAGACAACAAAAAATGTTTTTACAAATATATTAATGACAAAAAGAGAGCAAGGAGAATCTCCATCCTTTATTGGATGCGGGGGGGAACATTGCCACCAAGGATGAGGAAAAGGCTGAGGTACTYAATGCYTTCTTTGCCTCAGTCTTTAATAGTCAGACCAGTTATCCTCAGGGTATTCAGCCCCCTGAGCTGGAAGACGGGGATGGTGAGCCGGATAAACCCCCCATAATCCAAGAGGAAGMGGTGAACGWCCTGCTACGCCACCTGGATGCTCACAAGTCCATGGGGCCGGATGGGATCCACTCAAGAGTGCTGAGGGAGCTGGCAGAGGAGCTTGCTGAACCACTCTCCATCATTTATCAGGGGTCCTGGTTAACGGGGGAGGTCCCGGACGAGTGGAGGCTTGCCAATGTGACGCCCATCTACAGGAAGGGCCGGAAGGAGGACCCGGGGAACTACAGGCCTGTCAGCCTGACCTCGGTGCTGGGGAAGACTATGGAGCAGTTCATCTTGGGGGCACTCACAATCCATGTGCAGGACAACCAGGGGATCAGGCCCAGACAGCATGGGTTCATGAAAGGCAGGTCCTGCTTGACCAACCTGATCTCCTTCTATGACCAGGTGACCCACCTAGTGGATGAGGGAAAGGCTGTGGATGTGGTCTACCTGGACTTCAGCTCCCACAGCATTCTCCTAGAGAAGCTGGCGGATCACAGCTTACACAGGTGTAGTCTTCACTGGGTAAAAAACTGTCCGGACGGCTGGGCCCAGAGAGTCGTGGTGAATGGAGTTAAATCCAATTGGCAGCCAGTCATGAGCGGTGTTCCCCAGGGCTCGGTTTTGGGACCGGTCTTGTTCAATGTCTTTATCAATGATCTGGATGAGGGGATTGAGTGCTCCCTCAGTAAGTTTGCAGACGACACCAAGCTGGGCGGGAGTGTTCATCTGCTCGAGGGTAGGAAGGGTCTGCAGAGGGACCTGGACAGGCTGGATCGATGGGCTGAGGCCAACTGCATGAGATTCAACAAGGCCAGGTGCCGGGTCCTGCACTTTGGCCACAACAACCCCATGCAACGCTACAGGCTGGGGGAAGAGTGGCTGGAAAGCTGCCTGGTGTAAAAGGACCTGGGGGGTGCTGGTTGACAGCCAGCTGGATATGAGCCAGCAGTGTGCCCAGGTGGCCAAGAAGGCCAATAGCATCCTGGCCTGTATCAGAAATAGTGCGGCCAGCAGGACTAGGGAAGTGATCGTGCCCCTGTATTCGGCACTGGTGAGGCCGCACTTCAAATACTGTGTTCAGTTTTGGGCCCCTCACTACAAGAAAGCCATTGAGGTGCTGGAGCATGTCCAGAGAAGGGCAACGAAGCTGGTGAAGGGTCTGGAGAACAAGTCTTACGAGGAGCGGCTGAGGGAACTGGGGTTGTTTAGTCTGGAGAAGAGGAGGCTGAGGGGAGACCTTATTGCTCTTTACACAACTACCTGAAAGGAGGTTGTAGCGAGGTGGGTGTTGGTCTCTTCTGCCAAGCAACTAGCAATAGGACAAGAGGAAATGGTTTGCGCCAGGGGAGGTTTAGATTGGACATTAGGAAAAATTTCTTTACTGAAAGAGTGGTTAAGCATTGGAACAGGCTGCCCAGGGAAGTGGTGGAGTCACCATCCCTGGAGGTATTTAAAAGACGTGTAGATGAGGCGCTTAGGGACATGGTTTAGTGGGCATGGTGGTGTTGGGTTGACAGTTGGACTCGATGGTCTTAGAGGTCTTTTCCATCCTTAATGATTCTACGATTCTATGGTTCTAAGATCCTGTTTAGCTACCACATGGCAATAGATGATGAGAGCATCTTCAGGAAAGGTGACACTGAGTTGAAACTACAAGGGATTCCTCGCTTCAAAATGGTTTTGGGGAATGCCTCTGTCTTTCTTGCCTCTCCCAAGGATAGGTATATGACAAATACATATGAGAAGGAACAACTTTTGGCAGAAGAGATATGCGTACTGGGGAATCTTTTACATATAGAAATCCTGAGCATTGCCTAATTTTGGAATCTGTAGCATCAGAAAAGCATAAATTACTTTAATCTATCCTAATTACAACTATACTTTGTGGCTTCTCAGACTATATACATTGTAGCATGAATCACAAACTATACAGTTGTTGGACCCTTAAAGAATAAGGACCTATGAAGACATTTCTTTCTTCTTTAAAGCAATAATAAACAAATAAATAAATAAATGACAACACCAACAAAGAAACGCTACAAGTAACCAATAACCTTTTGGTGATAGACAGGGCACTAATCTGGAATAATATACAGAAAGAATAGTAAAAAACTTTATGACCAATTCCTATTTAACAACAGGTGTGAGGGACATAAATTTCTTTGGAGTATCATGGGGTTTTTTAGAACTAGATTTTGGACAAAGTAAAGTAAAAAATCTGCAGGACAACAGGGTAAGTAAAGGATAGTGCTTTTGATCGTCACCCTTTCAGGTAAGGGGATAAAAAATTCTAGATTTAAAAAGGCAGATGTTTAAAGCAGTATGGTGTCAGGTGGGATCTGATAGAGGAAGCAATATCAAATTTGATGCAGACCTATGCATAAAACAGCACATTAGGTTTACCCAGTCTGCTTATACTGTGGTTTATTATTTGCCCACGACTGCTTTGGTTAGTGTAAGACTACTTAAATAATGTCTATCTTGAAGTTTTAGTTAGAAACTACTTTTGACCAGAATAGGTCAATAACTTACTTTCTTCATGGAGAGTGTGTAGGACCAGTTAAATATGGTGGTCAGAGAAGGGCACTGTCAGTTAGGGTGAGTTATGCCCAGATTCTTCATAGGTTTTAGCTTTTTTGTGCCACAGAAGATTTGAATTTTGACTGTGGAGCTGGTGTCTCTGATTACCAAACCTCTCATATCCAGGTGGGACACATGAGGGGGGATGCCACGACACTAACTTGTTCCTATTAAAAGATCTTTATAGAGGCTTGAAGAAGATATACAGTAAATTAATCTTCTAGCTCCTTGACAGTTTGTACCTTGTCCAGTAATGTACTGGGTAGAGCTTGAATCACTTCTGTGTAGATAGTGGGCCTCATCAGACACACTGTGTACTATTCAGAGATATTCACCACCTTTTCTAATAGCATTTACAACATCGTTCAATATATTTGCAGAAAATATCACCCAAAAAATCCATCTTTCCATCACTCCCTGTGGATTAATGACATTCAGTCTGTGAAAAGATAAGCAAAATACTCAACACTTCAATTTTGCCAGATTTTTACCTGTAATGTTTCAGTAACAAGAATGTGGCACACTACAAACTAAACTTCTATAGTTAGCAAATGAACCACTATAGTTAGCAAATGAACCACTTAAGCTGCTTACAACAACACTGATACTATCAAGACTCATTAGCTCCAGTACCAAAACCAACATCATGGAGCCAGAAATGAGAATTTCCTAGAAATGCAAATAGCACCATTCTTTCATATGATGGTGATGATAACCTAAGTCTATGGTTTGCCCTTTCATTATTGGTCTCATACCTTTGTCTGTCTTTTTTCGCATACTTCAGCTATCACTGTTAAACTTCAGTTTGGGTCTTCTTCACATCTCCAAATTCAATTTCCACTTTTCAGTGCTCCTTCTTAAGTTCTCCCCCCTGTTCCCAGTTAATACTTGCTATAGTAACATAGCCAAGTTCCATACTGTTCCATTACAGCTGGTGAAGGGTCTGGAGAGCAAGTCTTACGAGGAGCGGCTGAGGGAACTGGGACTGTTTAGTCTGGAGAAGAGGAGGTTCAGGGGAGACCTTATCGCCCTCTACAACTACCTGAAAGGAGGTTGCAGCGAGGTGGGTGTTGGTCTCTTCTACCAAGCAACTAGCGATAGAACGAGAGGAAATGGCCTCAAGTTGTGCCAGGGGAGGTTTAGATTGGACATTAGGAAAAATTTCTTTACTGAAAGAGTGGTTAAACATTGGAACAGGCTGCCCAGGGAAGTGGTGGAGTCACCATCCCTGGAAGTATTTAAAAGACGTGTAGATGAGGCACTTAGGGACATGGTTTAGTGGGCATGGTGGTGTTGGGTTGACAGTTGGACTTGATGATCTTAGAGGTCTTTTCCAACCTTAATGATTCTATGATTCTATGATTACAATGTAACAAACTCCATTTTTATTTCTACGGCAGAAATAGAAAAAGGAAAGTTCTCATTATGCAAGATACTGAAGATACTCAGAATAAGAAATCAGCAGTATTATGAAGTATTTACAGTTAAAAGGGTTTATCATGAACACAGGCTTGAAATCAGCAGGAGTGCTCATGATAACAGTTAAGCAGTGTGTTTAGAGGATTGTGGTTTTGAGTAACCAAGACAGACTTAAAACAGGAACAAAATTGGAGGTGGAAAAATTAAGCAAAGAAAAATAAGTTATGTGCCTGAATTCAACAGAGAAGTCAAAGGCAGAAATTAGTCTCAGAGCATAAAAGTGCAAGTTATGAGCATTAACAGCAGATCTTTCCACGTGACTATAATGAACTTGTTACCCTACTTTTCTATAAAGACCATTAAATGCTTTCACAAAGAAAGTTCTTAATTTAAGTTATGTGAATGTGGAACAACCTATGAAATAGGTCAGTGTAATTTCATGGCAACTTAAACATCTTCTACAGTAATTTTAGAGTTTCTAGCTGGTTCTTGTATCTCTGACTGTGGTATACTGAGGTTGTTTTCTCTTTTTCCTTTTTCTTTTCCTTTTTTTTTTCTTTTCTTTTTCCTGTTCTTTCCCTTTTTCCCTTTTCCCCCTTTTCCCCTTTTTCTTTTTTTCCTCCTTTTTTTCCTTTTTTCCTTTTTTCTTTTTTTTCTTTTTTCTTCTTCCTCTTCCCCTTTCCCCCTTCCCCCCTTTTCCTTCTCTTGAGGTGATAGATATCTCTACTTACTGATTGCTACAAGAAGTGTATCAGACAGCATAGCAGTCCCAGTTTGGCTGGGATAGTGTTAATTTTCTTCATAGAAGATCATGTGGTGGTGTGTTTTGGTTTTGTGACCAAAACAGTGTTGATGATAACACATCTATGTTTTTATCTGTTGCTGAACAGTGCTTGCACAACATCAAGGCATTCTGTTTCTCACTTTCTTCCACTAGCAAATAGGCTGGGGGTAGGCAGGAGGCTGGGAGGGGACACAGCTGGGACAACTAACCTGAATTCACCAAAGGGATATTCTGTACCATACGATGTTGTGTTCACAAGTAAAACTGATAAAACTGGCGGGGGGGTGGAGGGGTGCAGTCCAAGTTAGCCGGTCAGGGACTAGCTGGGTATTGGTCATCTAGTAGGAAGTGATTCCTTTTGTGTCACTTCTCCTCCACCATTTTCTTTTTTTTTTTTCCTTTCCTTCCCTTCACTTATTAAATCGTCTCTATCTTKACCCACAAGTTTTCTCACTTTTGCCCTTCCGATTCTCTCCCCCATCCAGCTATAAGGGAGTGAATGTACTACTAGATGGGGGCTTACCTGGCAGCTGGGATCAAACCACCACAGAGACTTGTATCCCTTCTTCTGACATAAGAAAGCAAACCTAAAAAACCAAAGCATTATTATGGCACCGACCACTATATCCTGGAATTTATCTTTGTGGGTTTAAGTCTTAAGGTGCACTATCTCCATGCTCTGATGTAATGTGTTTGACTATCTGCTTGGATAATGCTCCTACTGCTGACTTCTACAAATCTTCCAATCTCCCATGTGGTTTTTGTGTGTTTATAACACTCCATAAGCACTGAAAGTGGCATTTTGATTTGTTACAAAAGGGAAGAGAGTGATTGTCCTCCCCCAATAGAGCAGATCACCCTTGATTTTGCAGTTTAAATTTTCCACATTAGCCTGTAACATAACATTTTTAATATGACAATTAAAAATAATTTCTTCAAAGCAAACTCCTTTTTCAGAAGGAACTTTCAGAATACAAATGTGAATGTGTCTTCAAAGTGTTGTCAATTTTCAGATCTATTGTAAATCTAAATAATCCATTAAAACTTAGCACCTACTTCCAAAAATCACGTCAAGCAATTCATCATCTTATAAAGTATATTTATAATGGTTTATTTCATTTATTTATATAAATAATATAAGGTGGCTATATTGAGGTTGGACGGGACCTCTGGAGGTCATCTGGGCCAAGCTCCCTGCTCAAGCAGGGCCACCTAGAGCCAGTTGCCCAGGACCATGTCCAGATGACTTTTGAACATCTCCAAGGATGGAGACTCCACAACTTCCCTGGGCAACCTGTGCCAGGGCTCAGTCCCTCTCACAGTGAAAAAATGTTTCCTTATGTTCAGAGGGAACCTCCCTTGTTTCAGTTCGTGCTCAAAAGGTCCTTTTCTGCAAAGCTGCTTTCCAGCCTGGAGGCCCCTATATCATTAATGAAGATGTTAAACAGGACTGGACCCAGTACTGACCCTTGGGGTGCACTGCTAGTTACTGGCCCCAGAAAGTCAGTAATCTGCTAGCTATTGACCACTGACTAGCTGACTGCTACTTATTGACCTCAACTTAAAATAATGAAACTTTAGCTCTCTGGACTTTTTAAATATAGCGTGTAATCTTTATTCTTCATTTCTTTTCAGTGATTTTTATTGTCTTTTGTTCTTCTCTTTTTGTTTGTTTTGTTTTGTTTCTTCTGTTCTGACCTTAACAGTTTTACCCAGAAATATTGCTAGGAAAGCAGAATTGCAGACCCATTCCTTTACCCTAGATTTCTCTGCATAATAGAAGCATTTAATTTTTCAGTAGAAGTACATAAAATTTTCAGGACTGTTATTTTAGAAATTTACACCACAGTATTTCACTCACATTCACTATTAGTTTTCCTGTAAACTAGCTTTTCCATTTTAATATTAAAGTTACTATTTCATATTTCAGCAAGTTTTTCCTCTTAAATACTTCTATCTTCAAGCAACAATACTAACAAAACCCTTGGAATTCCTTGGATAAATGAGATCATTCTTGAGTTTACAGTTTTCATAGAAGTCAAAACATACTAGTTCTCATTGTTTCATTCTTGACTTGCATATCTTTTTCCGTATTTCTGCCCTGTAGAGTAGATACAGATATAATACTTAGATCATCATTGGACCTACTATTTTATTAGCATAATCTCAAATAGTTGTGAAGCAACTTTGAAGCTTCATAATTCTCTTCCCTTTTTATTTTAAAAACTAATTTTTATTAAAAGAAATTTCTTCATTTAATTGCTTTCTTCTATATACATGTGTTCATGGGAATTCACATAGAACTTCTACCCCCCAATTTCACTTGAGAATCCTTGCTTTGTCCCTTATTTGTTATTTGTATTTATTGTTTCTTTTTTTTTTTTTTTTTTTTTATTATTTTTTTTAGTTTCTCCAAGGCAAATGAAGGAAAACAATTATGAAAGCAGGAAAAAATAGAAAACTGAAATAAATTTACAATTTTAGCAGCTACTGTTTCAGTTAATTTTGGTGGTGAGCCTGCATTTCATAATATTTAACACCACAACATGCTAACGTAAACTTCTGGTAAAAATCTCTGCAAGTGGGCATTTCTGTTTCTGTTCAGTCTTCACTATGATCCAGAATCAATTTTTTCCCTAACTCTCTTGTAATTCGTTTTCAAATGAATCACCTTCTAAGAACAATGACTATTGTCTGGAGACTAGAGCATTTTACCTCTTACCCAAAGGCTACTTTTCAGGACAGAACTTTAAGTTTCTTGAACGAAGCCCGGGAATTCTTTTTTTTTTTTTTTTTTTTTTTTTTTTTTTTTTTTTTTTTTTTTTTTTGAATTTTTTTTTTCAATTGGTTCTGTGTCATAAAGATACTGATATTTAAAAACACCCTTTTGAAACACTTCCAAATCCAAATAAGTAGAGTCAAATGCTATTATAAAAGCTATGAGTTATTTTGTTTGTTTGTTTCCAGTGGCACATAGATGMCAATTGTTTAGTAGAAATACCTGTCAGGAGGTGAACTGGGAGTAAAACATGCTGCATGGATTGGGCCCTTGTGAGATCTTAGAGTAATTTAACTGACATATCTGTTTGAAGTGCCTTAGTGGACGAAATTCCTACTTCCTCAGACAATATGCTTTGTTTTGGCTAAATAATTTCAGCCTGGCAGACTTTGACTCAAAGGCTCACAAAAATAATCTTCTATCACTCTGGAAGCATGCAGCAAAACTGCAGTTACTGTTGATTGTAAAGAAGGGATTCAAATAATACCCACTGTTTACCAGACTTTTACTTGAAAGCTTACTGAAGCAATGCTATACTATCCCAAAATAGTGTAGCATCGCTGCTAGTGTTAGGTGATACAGAGGCAAGATTCAGTTAATCATTTTCAAGATTCCATTTCCATAGTGTGGGTCACATAGATTCAGCAAGGTTGGAGCTAATGATCCTTCGCAATCACATTGGTTCTCATCTGGCACATTGAATCATATCTGTTGTAGACAGATGGGTCTGATTTTTAAGGGTGTTTCACACAACCCTATTATCTTTATCATTTCAGCTAATTACTCATCCTTTATTGTACCCCCAGCTTTTATCACAAGGACAAAGCTAGTATCAGTGCAGACAAATATATAAATAATAGGGACTGCATCCACAATTAGTTATGGATGCAGCATGGCTTCTAAGGAATTCAGATCTGCAGTGGAAATTTGAATCCTAGAGTAAATGCCTTTGCCTTTCTGAGAACACTGCACAGTAGTTAAGACAGCTTGCAGCCACTGTTTACTGTGTTAATTCATTGTTTGTTCATTGTTTTGTGCCTCCCTCTCTTTTTGCCACATCCACCCATTTTACTTCATTTCTAATTTAGGCTGAAGCTTCCTTTTGGCAAGAACATCTTATCTCAATAATGGTGCTCTGTGAGCTTCCACGGAGCTTGCACTCCTTCCTCTGACTAAATTCTACCATTTTGGCTCCTTGAGATTCCCCCGTACAATTTCAGATGAGCAAGTCTGTCAGCATATATCCTCTTCCAGTTACAGCTCTGCCAACTGCAGAAGTTACTGCCCAGAGTTGCTTATTACCAGTGCCTCAGACCTGCCAGCTATGAAGCTTCGTTTACAGAAATTGTATTTATTTCAATCAAAAATCAGACCACTGCACCTATGTGATGTGAAAAGCAAATCTTAGCCCCATTGTCTCTTTTAAACTGAAGACAGTTAGAAAACATTCACAGGAACATTCAGGTTGGACAAGGGAGTGACATCCTGCCACCTAGAAGGAAGCAGTTCTGCAGTTGTCTGCCACAGCTACCGCAGGTGCTGCGGGTACAGCTAGAACTGCTTTCAATCACAGCATGTGGCATGGCAGCTGGTTATTATTTTATTTTTTAAGATGGGTCGCAAGGCTGCAATCCTGCATGCAAGGTGACACTCTAACCTAGGATGTGTGGAAGGGAGATGGACCACAGCATTGCTTTTCCCCCTGAAGCCAAAACATTGCCTCACAAGGTAAAAGGTGGTTGTGTGATATTTGCGCTTATTTAAGGATATTGTTTGTGTCATAAGTGCTTTGTATTCAACAGTAAGCAAATTGGGCCCTATATAGTTTTATAGTTTAAAAGATGTCTAAGACTTTAGCGCAAAGATCCACAACAGAAATAAATATAATTTAACATTGATATATAACTGCATTGTGTGCAACTAAGTGAAATGAGGCCTATTAATAATGACACTTAGTGTTCAGATCAGAGCTTCCAAACTGACTAAATCATTAGGCCCTTAAAGAATGAAAGAAAAGCATTCATTGATGGATAAATACTGAGAGAATATCTTCATATGTAATATTCAGTTTGTTTCTTTGTTTCTACTGTATGTGCATCTCTGATGATGTTTTAACACACCAGAACAACTGTTTTGTAATATCTAGTTGGAGCAAACTATCTGCATTTGGGGTTTGAGAAAATTCTGAAATTACATAAAAATTAGGCCTCTCAAAGTTTTCAATTATTTTTGCTTTGCTGAGACTAGTTAGTGAAAATATATTTGATAGCTTTCAAAACAGAATAGAGGGGAGATTCTGCAACTTCTGACGATAAACATATGTAAGACACAGATGGAGAATCAACAGTTTTCAGAACTAAAACTATTTTGTCCCCAAATAATTGTTTTTCCCTTGCATGACTTTTTTTTTTTTTTTTGACAAAAAGAGATATATGAGGAAAACAAATAGCCACATCAAAATTTGTGGGTGTTCTTATCTCACTTTTTTGGTGTTTGAAGTTATTTTCTTCAGTTAAGGTTAACTGAATTGCCTTGCCTTGCCTTGCCTTGCCTTCTCTTCTCCTCTCTTCCCTTCTCTTCCCTTGCCTTTCCCCCACAATTCCTATGTAATGTGATCTTGCAGTATTTCTGGCTAGAGATGCACTATGAAAGCTTTATTCACTTCCTATGCTCTAATCATGTAATGAGGTGCTCTTCTAAATAGCAAGCAGGAAAACGCAGCATTAAAATAAACCAAAACCTTACAGTGACCTCATGTTTTCACTGGTCAGATAAGGAACATATCTTAGCATCTGATGTTGAACACAAACAGAACTGCCTCTTTGTGGAATAGTAGTTGGTGTTGGCTGATGTGTTGCTGTTTGAGCAACTGAGAACTCAAAACATGAACGCGCACACACACAAATACTCTTTCATCCTCCGGGTTTAAGTGGCCTAGTAGATTAAACATTTCTAATGGAGTATCTGCAGATCTGAATACTATATAAACCTTTAGAGATTCACCCATACCTAATACTAGCTTTTTGTACTCTGATCAAAATACTTGAATTCCATACACATGTTTATTTCATAAATTAGGAGGAAAAAGAACGTTGTTTCTAGACAAGTGACATGACTAGCATAAAACTACGGAATGACTATTTGAATTGAGCTAGTACGGGAAAAAGGAGAACATAAAGTTACAGGGCTTCTTTTATCCTTTAAGCATAGAATTAATTTTTCTTTCCATTTATAAAAGCAATAATTTCCAAGGCCTCCTTTCAAGTCATGAATATTTTACCCAGAGCTCTCCCTGAGAGGGAGAGAAACAGCTTTTCAACCAGCTGGTGCAGGGTTATATTTGGCATATGGAGCCTGGATTCAGTTATTGACTTAGAAGCCCATAAATACCCCCTTAACAACAGTGGTGTGTGTAATACACATCGTTGGGGAACTCCTTAACACAGATTTCTAAGGTATCCAGCCTGCTTGTCTACTAACAGCGCAATACACAGCAAAGCAGAAGACTTGAATTTAGATCAGGTTGATAAAATCCTGAGGCTGGCAGAAGCTGGGGAGTCTTCAGTAACAAAATAAACTCTGGGAATTTGTTTAATGAAGACGGAAGCTAAAACATTTTCAATAGTCCTCAGAACCTTTTTCAACTCATTTTGCATGGTGTATTAGTGAAAGATGCTGAATTAATAATGCTGAGAAATGGTACACGCTTTATGCAAGTCACATATACAGTACAACCAGCAACAATACAAGCTTTCTTGTAACACCAATTGGGCTGCCATGGAAGTCTGTTTTCTTTACAGGTTCAAGTTTTAATATGATTTGGTTTCAATTAAACATTTTAATAATTTTTTTCCTGATGAGGCAATTAAAATGATTCTTCAGGCTTAGTCAATTCACTCTTCTTGGTAAAATTACTTATAAAATTACTTTTTTTTTAATATTTGCAAATTATCTTGTTCATTTGCCTGACAAAAATAATATAAGGTCTGTATATGCTGAATAGTTCAATGCATGTGTTGTGCAGGCATGTAACAGCTGGGATCTATCACTGCCAAGTGATAATTAAACAAAGTTGGCAACAGAACTCTGGGAAAAGTTTTGTATGCAAAACAGAACCATATATCTTCTGTTAAGAAGTTTCTTGTGGGTGTGTGTAAAATGCATTCAGATGAGTTTCTGGGTTTTTTTTATTTAATCATTTACTAGAAGTAAAGACAATTTCAATCAATTTAAAATGGGGAGGTTAACTCTGAAAATCATTAAAATCGGAAAGGTCAGTCAAGTAACAGAATTCCTGAAAATTTACCTTATTTAGAGAATTAGAGCAAAACGTGACTTCTTAACAGTATCCATAATTAATCAATTCTGCTTAATTTCCAGGCTGGCAAAAGAGTTGTGTAAATTTTATAATAAACTTTGCTTAAAGGGAGTATCGTAGACTCATTATGCAAAGTATATAATTAAGTATTTCAATCTAAATTCTGGCTCTAAAGGTGATATACATTGAGTCAGGCAAAACAAACTGGCAGGATGACCATCGCTTTAAAAATGCTTACCTGTATATTTTTACACTCTAAGCATTTATCTTTCTGTGGTCTTAAATACAGCTACTCATAGTATGAAACTCAAACATACATGATTTATTGGCAGGAATTGGTTAAACATGCTGTTATCTCCACAATTAGACATCCTGAAAGGAAGACAGTCAGAAGGTACTTTCATGTGACAAGTAGTTACAAGGAAATGACAAATATCTCACTCTCCTGAAGTGAGACAAGGAAATGAAACTTTCTGAAGAAACTGCTGTGAATAGTTTGGTCATCTCCAGTTAGTAACTATGAATCTTATTGACACTACATGGGACCATAGAGCTGGAATCAATGTGCCAGTTCATCAGCCTGTACTGCAGGTTGCTGCACTGCAATGCTTTGAACAAGAATAAATTACTTGAGAAGAACTCAGAATTTGTGATGGTGAGATCTTATGACTTGCTTATTGCTATTGGCAATGGATAAAGCTGTTCTGGAGTTATGCTAGCTCTTTTGGAAGGGCTTGAAGATTATTGTGATGGTGTCCTATGTTCTTGACTATCACGCAACTTTTAGCCCTTTAAATGAGCTCAACCTGTTTTAGAGTGTCTATTAATTAAGTAAGAGCCAAATGGACTCTTCCTTCAGCCAGACACATTATACAGGAGCTACATCTGTGAATAAATTGAAAACTTTCACTGCTCTGATTCTCAAGTTATCTGCCCCTCAGCAAAGTGGTAATCTTTTTACCTCAGCTTGTCTTTTTTATTTAATTATAGCTGCACATCTGGAACCCAGGGAATATCTAAGACAGTGATTTTATACTGTGGGTCTCATTTCCTTCTTTTGTCCTTTCCTTTGCTTCTGGTCACTTAGTCCTTCACCCAGTATGAACTGTATCCATTCTTAGTATCTCTTCATAATTGTCATCAAATATACTTGCCACTATTAGGTCTACAGTAACATGTAGGATAAACTTTTCAGTAGTATTTTCTTATTGCCCAATACAATATGGAAAAGCAGACAATAAGCAAGTATAAGCCCCTTTGAATTTAGAACATTAGAAAGGTTACTAGAAAGCCTTCAGATTTCCAGGTTATTAAAACAGCAGTTTTGAGACTGGCTATGGTAACTGAGAAAATTTATAGAGCGTAGTGGTTGTATATTGTAACATTGAAGATCTTGGAATACAGCTTAAAAGTTTTTCAGCCAGATATGTGTTCTGTAAATGCATCACAGAAGAGTATCACAGTCTGTAAAGTATTGCATTTAAAGCTTCTATCTGCCACTAAGTATAAAAATGTTTCCTGAGGAAATGTAGCTGGTTATTATTGTGGGAATACAGTGGTCACTGAAGTGACATTATGTAGGAACTTTTCAATGCAGATCAATACTGGCAATTCATTTGGGTGGGTATGAAATTTCCAGTGTTAGTCCATTAATGTTGAAAAAGAGTAATGGAAGACAGGAAGCAGAAACAGAAGTAAAGGCAAGGCCATGATAAAAGCAAACAAACTGTTATATATTAAAATGGGAAGGGAGAAGGAGCAGGCAAAAAAGCTTACAGTATATGACTAATTTACTCACATACATGGTAGGCTACAAAAGAAAGGTCCTGCTGTTGAAACAGAAGGTGTGTGCTGAGTTCCCTGCTATGACAATGATCCCATGTGAGATCCTTAAAGCAATTATTACTGTAATTTTTCACCCTTTTCCTCCTGCATATACACTGGTGAGGTAGCTAGAGACCATTTTAAAACAAAAATGCAAAGTGGAAAAAAAAAAAAAAATCTCCTCATTCACAGTAAGATACAGACATATCTCTTTTCTATATATAGAAGAAGCCTGTGGTCGCCTTTCATATTGCTGTAGATTATTTTTGGTGTTAAAAGACAAGCCTGAGTGCTTATGCAAGTGTTTGCAATTAATGGGATTAGTAGTTTTCAGCAGCAGGAGAAGTAAGCATTCCAGCAAAAGGAAGTAGGAAGTACCTACAGTACAAAAGATACTGTAGTAAGAACCAGGGACTGAAAGCAATAGCATGTTATTATGGTCCTGAAATCCCTGGGTTCTTTCTGTTAGTTACTATGACTTCATTGTAGGCAGGTGACTCATATTTAGTAGATGGTTTTCACAGTTTTTGTAAAAATTGTGGCTTACATCTTGCTCACTTTTCTACTACCCAAATATTTGTGAGTCTCACTAATGAAGAAATTACAAGCAGGGAACTTTTGTCTAGGCACAATGAGGATCTCAGAAAGACTAAACCAAGTCAAAGCAAACCAGATATATCAGTATGTTTTATCTTAAAACAGTGTTTAAAATTCAAGAATTAGCTTATATGATTGTTCATACCTAGGAGGCAACAGCCTTTATAATGATCAGCAGAATAAACAGTGTAGTGAGGATAGTACTGCAACGGAAGATCAGTTCTTTAAACACAGGCCCCCTTCAGTACTTTAAGCAAGTTTCTCTCTAACATGTGATGTGGCAAGGTGTTCATCACTTCTTATGACTTCTGCTTTTTAGAGAAGTTAAAGCAATTTTAAACCATTTGGTTAACCCATGAAAATAATGAAGTTTAATTTCATTTATTAAACCAGCCGTGGAAGATGAAAACCATTACAAGAAGATGGAAGACTATTCTGAAAAAAAATCAAATTGTACCTTTCTCTTGATCTGACCTTATTCCCCTGACTGTCAAAGGAAGATTTCCTGTTAATTTCAATAGGAGAAAAATAATAAAAAAAAAAAAAAAAAAAAAAAAAATTGAGCAATTTAGCAAAATCTTGCCCACATGCAGAACTGACTAATAATAAATCAGGTAGAATAGAGCCAAATTTACATTCCAAGTGTAAGTAATCTCTAGATGGGTTCATGCTTAGTCTGTTAACAGCATTGCTGGATTAAATATCCAGCTCTTTGTTTTAAGGCCCATTATGTTTAGTGGTAATTGGAAAAATCTGTAGAAACAGGGATATCTGAGGAATTAGAGCGACTTTAGTCTCCTCAAGTATTTTTCAAGGGTTATTTCAGATGATGGAAGAATGACACCTCTCCTACTGCTTCATGGAGGTTTCTGATAGGCTGTTCTGCACATATCTTGAAGTAGCAAGCCTAATAATAAGACTTTGACTCTTTAATGAAATCTAATTGGACACAAATGACACAAATGTTTTTTGGTGCACTGTTTTGTGAACATGGAGACTGCAATTGTGTGAACTGCTACAATGAGTCATTAGCTTGTCTGTGAAGCACAGAGTGATGGAGCAACTTTAAGAGAAAAAAAAAAAACAGTCTTGCAGAGTATAGAGTGTGTCAGGCACAGTACAGTGGACTCTTGCCTCTATTTGAAAGCAGTCCTCTGCTTTCAAGGGCTATGGCTATGAAGCACGAAGTAGCGACACCAGTTTCTTTCCATCTTGTTATAGTAACTCATCGTTACACAGCACAGCAGTTCCACTTCCTCCTGTAATGAGCTGTTAGTAAGGATGCTTTTCAGTGCTGCGGTGGTACATAGGATTGACGTTCACTATGCCTCCTCTGTATGGCTCCTGAGGAAGGTTGTATGGGGACACATGAAAGAGTCCGTGAACTTGCTGATTGTCTATGAGATAATGAAAATTCTCCAAAACATAGGAGCTGTTAAGAACGAGGTCAACACTATGCAAAAGTAGCAGTTTAAAAGAAATATTTTATGGCTACACACAACGTTTAAAATATTTAAAATATCTTTTTTCTTCTTTGGAGCACTGTAAACTTTTAAAGAAGAAAAATCTATACTGTCAAGGTAAATAAAAGATGTATGTGAATTATTAGGACTGAATATGTAAAATCAGCTCTGGTTTTAAAAAAGTAAATGTTTGCAAAAGTCAAAACTTACTCTACTTTTCTAGAACTTTTTTCCTTTTCTTTTGTCTCTTGAAAGAGATTTTTCCCTTTGAGTCTTCCAGGTTTTTGGAAGCATTTTAATATTTTTTACCCACATCTGACTAGCCCATGAATGACACTTTCATACCAAAATATTATATTGTTGTTCATATGTAATTAACTGTTGGAACAATAAAACTTTGTTAGGATTCTGAAAATTGAGTTGGTGTATACTTGAATAAAAACAGTAAGCTATCAGATGCATAGTCTATGCAACAGGATACACCCGCTCCTCCTGAGGAAAACATTTATTCTAAAACTGCCTTAATTTACAAGAGTTTATTAAAAGGAGGTATCTAATCTCCCTCTCAAATGCAAAAAAATGAAGCGACACAAACCATATTCTCCTGAACCATTATGTTAAATTTGGTTAAATGTTTTTATTTCTAAATCACCTGAAAAACTGCAATGTCTTCCTTCTGTATTCTACTGCACAAACTCATTTGGCAGGGATGAGTTGCCAGATATTGTATGTTTGTAACCTGTGGGATGTAATTATTTCTTAATTTTGGAGTGACTATATTGCACTCTAGGAACTTGCCTTGTGAATTTTTATTACCCTGCTATAACTGATTCTTTATACTACTGTAGTTTGTATCACAAAGGTATAGTTTTCTATTACTTTGATGTAAAGGACAAATAAGCCCAAAGGAGCTAAATGTGCAGTATATAGGCGCTGATTATGTTAGTTCTATATTTTACTATATTTGCCTTCTTATTTTTAGACTATATGATGCTCAATGGCTTTGTATTGTTTCACTCTAACTTGAAGTACATTTGGAATTCATGGTTAAAACCTGCAAACTTTTTTCAGAATTAAATAATGAGTAATGAAATATATATTGGGTGGCCTTACACCACTTTCACAAGAGATATCGGCATGCATTCTCAACTTCCAATATTTATAGGCCTTACAATATATTGCATTGCTGCTTTATTTTTTTTGATTAAAGTCTTTAGAATTATCCTGCTAAAATAGCCATGGTTTTTCAATATGCTTTGATGGCATTATACAACATCAGATATTAAGTGTACATTTCAACAGAAAAATGAGACATGCTTTAAAATAAATAGTCTGTGTGAGAAAAAATTACCATGCAAATAGAATGTAAATGAGCAGAAGAGAGAAAGGAACTATGGTAGAATATGCTTATAAAATAGATGGAAAAAGTAGGTCACAGAGAGGGAAAAGAATAGACACTGGCTGTATGTGATAGGCAATCTTATAATTTATTTAGTTTATAATTTATTTACAAGAGCATTCATGCGTCAAAGACAGTATAGACTTGTTCAAAAATGGATGGAGAGTCAATCTGCCTGCACTCCAGAAACTGTTACAAGATCATTCAAAAATCCTAATCATAGTATTAGCAGCTCAATTTTGATCTGTGAAGCAAGAACCCCTTTCAGAGCAATGTGTAGGGAAAAATGAGTTAAGCTGACATGGGAGAGGGCTGTTCCACTGAGCTGCCATGCCCCATGAATCCCTTTTTGATTCTGAGAGGCATTACTGAGTAGTGACAGTTAAAGTTACAAATCACATGAAACAGAAAAGGGCCAAAACTTTGGTTGCCAGACGCTTGCTTCTATATTGAGGCTATGTGTATAACAAACATATTTCAGACTTTTTTAATGTTGTTTCATTGGACCCTGCTTCAGCCAAGTGCTTCAAGCAGACATAAATCCCTTTAATGTCACGAGTACTTGATTATATGCTAACAGTATACACTTAAATGTTTTTCCTGCCAGGTCTAAGCATTATGTCATTATCTGTGGTAAGAAAGGTATGATATGACTGTAGATAATTCTGAAATGAAGTTCCAAATTGTAAGTGTACCAGATGCCTGCCATTTATGTTTTTTCATGAATATTTCAATTTTGAATTTAAGGCTGACTTACCTGAAGTCTTCTAATGTCCACAAAACACAGAATTGCGGTCACATTACAGTACTCTGTTGAGCAGTCAAGAATTTGTTTCACCAGAAAGTTTCTGGAATAAAAGCAGGAAGAGACATGCTTTCAATAAGCAGAGCTCATTTTAGTGAAAAAAAAAAARAAAAAAAAGAAAAAAAATGCTTAAAATGGCTTATTTTTTAAATATTAAAGCTGAAGGTATTTCCAACAATGTCTGAGGCAAATGTTCTATTCCTAAACATATTGTTGTTATTTGATTCCAATCATAGTTATATTCCATATAGATAACTTGAAAAGTACATTGCAGTGCTTGACTGCTCAATAAGAAATAAATAAGGGAAATAATAATGAATAACAAATAATGGAATAGTATGATTTTTTCCCAAAAAATGAAATAATTTCTTTCAATTTTTACATTAACTCTGTTATTTTGAAGAGAAATGGTAGCTAAGATGCAGCAATTCATATCCATTTCCTTTTTGGTGTAGCCAAAAAACTGCAGTAGCAACACCATAGTTCATCATCAAGCCAAACTGCTCTTGTAAATCTCGTTGCTCATCCAGGATCAGCTTGTGTTTACTTAGTCCTTTGATTCCTATTCTCAGAGTTGAGGAAAGCAAAGAAATCAACATTCATCTTGCTTCATGCCTCGTGTAAAAGGCAACCCCAGACTGGAGTCTTCATGTTGAGAGGAACATAGGAGGCCATTCAGGAAAAAACAGACAGGGAAGACACAAGTAAACAGGCCTAGTCAAAACTGCATCCTGCCTGGTAAACTATCTTTCAGATTATTATGGGAAACTATTTTCAGATCAGCCTGGGAATTTCAAATGTAACAGTCTTATACATGAAGTTGTAATGAAATCCAGCACAGCGCACCAACCAGCCTACTAAGCTTAGGTTTTCTTTTGAAGGATTATTTGTCAAGAGAGATCTAACACTTAACGTGTCGTCTGAACAGTAATGGAGTCTGACAACACATTAAAAAAAAAACCTTTATTGAGGCAGTAAGAAAGATGAGCAACAGCACGCCCATACAGTGCTCACTGATAGCAAACACAGTAAGTGACGCCATGGCTTTGGAGGATGGCCAGGGACGCTTAATGTCCTGGGTCATCTGGCAGCAACAGTCAATCATGCAAATACTTTCTAAATGCAGGTGGGAGTTGTGCCACCTCTTGGCTCCACCAACAGCAGTGTGATTTGAGAGAATCGTTTGTACCTTACATGAACAATGTGGGCAGCATCTTGCCTCTGCTGACAATGTCGGTCAGGGGACTGGATGTCAGGACGAAGAGTGTTGGCAGTCTGTCTACGCTGCTGATACTGGTCAAGGGCAGGGTGTCGGGAGACAGGGTGTCATAATGTTGGAAGTTAGACATTAATACAATATTTACATGTGCTTCATGACTTCACTTAAATGACATATATATTTCATTTTTTGTCTTCATTGAAGCTGTATGTGAAAGTCTTGGAGATACATGTGCAAATCTTGTTACTGGATATCAAAGCTGATCTTTCAAGGTAAGGAATTAGAGCCATCCATTTTACTTCAATTATTGTCTCAATCAATTATTGGTTGGTAAGGAAAATAGTTTTCATTATTTAGAGACGGGAGACTTGCTACCTCATGCCTTCAGGTGTTACTCCTTGTTGAGAAAAAAGAAAAACAAAACATTAAGGTTACATTGCTGAATGCTTCCTTGCTCTCCAAAGAATATGCTTCAAAAAACACATACACAGGGGCTGGCTGTCTTTATTAAAGCATCTTCATTGAGGTTTCCCATTGTAAGCTTGTTTACTCCAGCAGGATACAATCACAATTTTTGGACATACACTGCTGCTGTTTCAAATGACTTATCTTCGCATGGCCTACCCTTTCAATAATTGTAAAGTATCAATTAAACCTAATGGATGTTGAACTTCACTGTTTTTCTCATTAATTTCTCACAGAACAGTCTATTACATTTTTCATTAAGAATAATTGGTTTAGAACATTGCTTCCATGATTGCCTTATTATTTTTTCCATATTTTCACCATAACACTTTGTTCTTTGTGCAATTGTGCATCTCTTTCTCCCCATAGAATAAATGTTTTTCCTCTGTTTAACATTTGCTATACTACTTCTTACTACAGGATTGTTTTTCCATTCCTTCCTGCACCCTGTATATTACCACTACCAGTGTGTAAAATCAATCCCTTTTGTTGTTTTGGGTTCCTCATATTTGTCAGAAAAGCTCCCTTAGGAGTATTCAGTCCTTACAGCCCCTTTTCTCACTTCTGTTCCATGCTTGACAGATCAACACTTGTGATTATCCGCTAATAGCTGACAAAGGTAGAACTATTTCTTTAATTTAGAGAAAGATGCAACACCCCCCACCTTCTGACTTAAGTTTCAAATTGATGACTGGGGAAGAGCAGTAGCTTTTGGTTTGATCCCCCCCCCCCCCCCCCCCCCCCGAGAAAGTATTTCAATTTTAATAGCTTAGGTGAATGAGGAATTGGAAACATACCTTTTTAGCCTATTATTTCAAAGGTTGTGAAATCTCCATGCCAGCAGCCACAAATGCCTTTCAACTACGTTTTGAAATCTGATTGTTTAGGTTTATAATTTTAAACAAAGAATGCAAACTGTCTTATACCCAGAAATGGAATAAAGATGGCTAAATATTTTCTCTCAGTAGTGAATTAAAAAAATCAAAAAGCACTCAAACAGAAAAGCTTTGGTAAATGTCTTAATTTTTAAAATTATTTACTTCAGTCATGCATTCATTTTAGTGGTGCCTTAAAAAAAATCTGAAAATTTATTTTTATTGTCTAAAATTCATCCCACAGACACACACACAATATTTTTTCATCTTTATTGTACTTCAAGGATTTTCCACCTTCTTCTTTTTTCGTTATTTGTAATTAAGATACATAGTTCTAAACTCAGAGCACATGTACTGAATAATTGCAATAAATGATTTCTAGTGAAACCTTAGACAGGAAAAAACTGTTGTATTAGTTTAAGTTCTCTGTAGTAATTAATTCAAGAGTTTTCCACAATAATGAAATTATTCTGTAATCTGCAAAAGGTTAGATTCACTGGATAACACATAAACAATGAATAATTAACTTCTATATGTTTGAGTAACTAATTAAGGAAGCATTCATACATTTGTTCTAAATTGCAATGTTTAGGAATCCTAAATCTGAAAATGTTTTTTGGTATTACTGCTGAGGAATAAGTAATTTTCAATGTGGAACTCATAAAGAAAGTAACGTAGATAATAGCTTTTTAAGGGACTTCTAAAAACAAAAGCAGTAATTGTGGCTTCATTGACTTTAATATTCCAAGACTAAAACCAAAATACAACTCTTATAGTGAATGAAAAACAAGCAAGCAATGAAACAGGAGTATGTTATCAGTGAAAACTTACTGAGATATGCATTTTTATCTTTCAGTTTTATGTGTTGATATCTGAACAAATGTGCAGATATGCATTTAAATGCTTCCTAATTTACTTGACTTTTTTCTGCACAGATTTTTTAGCTTTTTTTTATTTATTTCTGTTTCATTTTATTTTTGCAGCATGAGATGCCTTAGATAACTGTGCCTCTCCTTAATATCGTGTAAAGTTTGCAATGCTCTTAACTCTTGAAGATTAGTCATTAACTCCTGTGCAGTTGAAGATATAGTTACCTTATGTTGAGTAAATCAACAATCAAGGTACCAAATCATAAAGATAATTTAAAAAAAAATATTTTCAATACGCAAACCGTTGGGTTTCCTGACCAGTCAGAAAAAGCTGAAGGTTTTACTAATGAAATATTGATTGTTGCCAGTCCTATGACAGTGGCATCGCTTAAGACAGTGTAAATAAGCAGCAGCTCAAGGGCCACACTCACCAATATTGAAACAGGGATGTCACAGCCATTGATCTGGGACTCATTAGGGTGCAGACTGAACATTACTGTGCAATCGTGCTAGTGAGATGGATCACCATTTATGGACGGAACATGCAGAGCGATTTTACTGTCTTTTCCTGAGAAACATATGCAGTTTTCCAACAATAGGGAGATTTGTGGGTACACAAATCACATCTATTATGGAAAGGATATTTGTCTTGGAGCTCCAAGTTGCTTTTACAGACTCTGATGATAAACCCTGAAGCAAGATCGAGGCAACATGGTTGCAGTTTCAAACTGCAAAGCTAGAAATTGTAGCACAAAGCCATTGGAGGATTTGAGGAGGTTTTGCTCCTTTCTGTAATAACTGTTAGGATAGTGTTTCTGTGGCATGATGACTTTCAGGAATTCATAACATAAAGTAATTCCTGAATGCCCAAAGGTTATTGAGGAAAGTTAGGCTCATTAATTTATTCCTACTGATTAGACAGAAAGACAATTGTCCCAGACTACTCTGGAGGAATATAGGGATGCACAATTTAAAATATTGCAAACCAGTTCTCTAAGAAGCCTGTTAGACTGTGGAAATCTTGAAGAAGATTAGCTGAGAGCCTGTAGGACATCTCAGTGAAGACAAGAATTAGCTAGCAGGCTTGCCCCACATCTCTTACAAGAGGCATAGCAGATTACTCTTTAACTTCTAATTTGGATCAACAGTATGAAGGAGGCAGCCTTTACATCATCAGTGATCTAAATATTACTGCATTCAGAATATTGCCAAGTTTGTGGCACTTCCAGATTTTTTTTTTTCCATTCAGATAGAGCTTATACCTCCTTGTAAACATGCCATGTCCTCAGGGGGTTCTTTATTGAATCTTTGACTACAGAAAACGATTCATTCCCAATGGAAAAAAGTAATAGCCTGCCTGATGTTCAAGCTATGCAGTTCTACAAGCAAGCTGAATCCCAACCGCTGTATTTCAGCCTAGAATGTTCAAATCTACTACACTGAAACTAGTACAAATTATTCAATAATTCATTTCTCTACAATCTTTATGGGTTTGGAGTTTTTTAGTCTTTGACTTAAACTATGGTAACAAGTCTCATGATGACTAATTGGAACTAATTACTTCTTAGAACAAGTTAAAGAGGGTGAGATGGGAGGGGGAAATAAAAAAAAAAAAAAAATCCCTTCTGTAGAATATGTGAGTAGGTGTATTGTGCCTGAGCAGCTGTGTTGCTAAGTACTTTGAATGCTCCCTGTGATCTTACAATCCTAAAAATTTTAAACAAAATATCCATACATGTAATTTGAAACTTACTCTTCTGCATGAAGTTTAGGATTGATACATAGTGACTTTAGTATTCCATCATGAAGTCACTTAATTTAATCATTACTTTATATAACTGATTACTGGAATGCAATAAGACTCCAAATCAAAAAATAGTGGAAAAAATGAAGGATATGGGTGGATGATACCTGATAAAAGTGATTTTTCCAATTGATGTTTTTGCAGAAAAGCTAATCACACACTTCAAAGACTTCCTTTTAATGTGTTTTCTCCCAATTCGTTTTAAAAGTGACTTTTCTTTTGGTCCTTGATACTGATTGATACATATATATTTAAAAGACACCACTCTCCAGTTGAGTATCTGCCTGAATGACAAGATTCATCAAAAGATTCTAAAGCATGTACAATCACCTGAAATTTGTGAGACTTTATCAAATTCAGACACTATTTTTCTCTGTTCTTCAAATCTTTTTAAAATAATCATGTTTTTCTTTGAAACTAACAATGACAATAATGAGATTGGAATGAAAAACCCAAATGTAATAGAAAGTTAGTGGGTTTTTTAATTGTTATTTTATTTTAGATTAAATTCTAGATTTTTACACATACATCACTAGAATGTATCATCTGCCTAACATTATCACAGAGCAAATTTTTTAAAATAACAATCCTGACAGTTCAGAAACTGACATCTTGATTTTCAGTGTTAACACTGTCTAATCAAGCAAACCAGAAAACAAAATATAGAATTCTTGGAATGAGGGGKGTGTGTGTGTGGGGCAAGCTCTTCTTATTGTATGTCTCATCATCTTCTGGAACACTGACTTTTATTTAAGCAAAACTTTTGTTACGTATTCTTCATTTATTTTATACTCCGTATCACTGATTCTACTCTTGGTTCCACTTTGCTCTCTTTCTCAGCACAACTTTGCTCGTGCAGAATACTGCCATTGGGACTCGAAAGAAGTATTTCTCCTTAAATGTCTTAAGTATTCTTTTCTCTTTGTATCTTCACAATCTTCAGGGTCTTAATTGTTGGATGCTTCATTGCCTGCAGCATTGCCAGAGTATGAATCCTTCAACTCCAGCTTGTTCATGACAATATTAAATCAAATGGGATGTTGTGTTCACAATCACTGTATCTTACAAAGTTTTGGTTCAATATTGAATTACTAGACGTGAAATAGTAGAGAAGCCATTTCAAAGATTTTTAAAACAAATCTTTTCATTACTTTAATCATAACATTTAATCAGGTACTATCATTACTACTGAGATTGACAGTACTACACTTCAAAACATTCAGCTCAGAGTGGGAATCAAGAGGTACACAAAGCCTTACAAGTCCTGTCTTTTTAGGATTGTATTTTACAAGAATAAGTGTCACTATAGTTACTTAGGGTAATATATTTACTTCAGTGGAACACAGGTTCAAAAACATATGTGAAATTCATCCTACATGATTGCAGAGTTGCATCAAATTCATTGAGAATTAATTTATTCTTATAGTTACCTCTCAATGTCACTCCAAAGAAGATTCTTTCTTCTCTACAGGTCATATTCATGTATACTTGGTGTTAATGAAAATCTCTAAGGAACACTATTGTATTGCACAGTTTCTGCTATTGTTGCATATTCCCTTCCATCTGAATGTTCCTTTTTGAAGCAGTGTTTGACTTTATAATAACAGTATTTAGTTAATGTGTGCATGCACATATTTTATAGCTAAGCTTTAATCACTTTCAAGGCTAGGTTTTTGTTTACTGGTCTTCAGAAATTAATCACTGCCAGTGCATTGTTAAGAGAAAAATAATGAGACATTGATGAAGTGGCTACAATTTGTGCACTGTGTATAAAAATCAGATTATGCAGAACCAAATCAAGAACTTAAAAGATATTATTAAGGCAAGCTCCTTTCCTACCTTGCATTGCAAATGGTCATGGTTAAAGGTGCAGTAATTATCTCATGATAATATCAAAAGAGGGGAATACTTTAATAAATATTTGAAAAACTGTTAATCTATCTGCACGGATAGACCTAGTGCAATCTTCAGGAAATACTGACTTAACAAGGCAGCTCAGATTTCTGCAGCTTTCTTTACTGTTATTATAAATGAGTGATATTCTATCTTCTGTGAGTAAAGTAATTTTACAATTAAATGCTTGTATCCCACTTGGCTAAAGAGGTTAAACTCCATATACTTAAAAATTTGAGGAATAGTACATCAGAGGAATAGGTATTTATGTCAGAGAGAGAGAAGAGAGACATAGGTGTTGATCTTTATCTGCTTCAGGAGTTACATGTTTCCAACATGTTTTAAGAAGAAAAAAAGATGAAAAAAATCTGTGGATGTCTTAATCACAATCTCTTTCTCAGAACAGTCACTTCAGAAAATTGATTTCTCTTTCAAATTCTGTAATACTATTGTTCCAGCAAGGTCAAACCAAAATGTTTGGAAATCAATTTGGTTTTAAAAAAAAAAAAAAAAAGTGACAAAACCTTTCCTCAGAGTCACAGGAGTCCTCCTCATCCAGTTTGTCTTTTCATTGTCCTAGAAGCATGTCCTAGAAGCCTGCAGTCAGCTCTCTTCTGGAGGTAGCACTGAAGATAAGGATAAAATCTGGCTTCAAGTTTTAACAATAAAAAGGTAAGGGAAAACAGAAAATTGAGAGAAGGCAGGGAGGGTACTGAAATAAAAACTACTGGAAACTTCCTGGCTAGTTCATCTGACTTTTTTTTTGGTTTGGTTTGTTTTTTTCTTGCTTTTTTTTGCTTGGGTTGGAAAGAAAAATCTTGCTTTTTGCAAACTGCACACCGGAATAATTGTATTTGTGGTTTTGTTATTACTCTCTCTGCTCCCAGAAAGAGTGCACTCACAGTAGTCAAAGAATTTTCTCTTGTTCCCTACTGTGATTGTGAGCAGCTTTATCTGTTATTAACTCATACCCTTCCCTGGATGTCTCACTAGGATCTGCACCGAACTGGGCACAAGTTTGCTCTCTGCCTTCTTTCCCTTAAATAAGCTATTTGTGAGTGTCAGGCATTCTAGCTTCCAGTGACAGAGGATGCTAGGTGAATTAGTCACTACATCCTCCATCTGTATATCCTGCATCACTGTTTCCGTGCCAGATATTTTCATAATGGAGACAGAATAACAGTTCTGTGATTCTATCTTTCGTTTTGCCCTGAGCAGGGAAGTAAACAGATTCCTTTAATTGCATGAAAGAAAACTAGAATACTCAACTGGATCAGTTTCTTTCAGTTGTAAAGTACATTTGCACTAAATAAAGAATAACAAAAATAAAATAAAAACCAAACCAAACCAAACCAAACAAACCACA
>JAYKAV010002475.1:908818-949903 GCA_035582835.1 Phoebastria nigripes | reverse complement strand
AAATAAAAGATAAGGCATTTTAGAGTTGACACTAGTTTATTTTTGGCAATTTTCCTTAGTCTCTTTTTCTAAAGGACTGATGACTCTGCCAGTATGGTAATAGACTACTTGCTTCTGCCTGAACCCACAAGTAGTAGCAGAATTCATTGTACCCACCGGTAATTTTCCTCTTCTACCTTCACTTAGAAGAAGCAGTATTTCTCCATGTTTGCAGCACATTCATCATTTTTCACAAAATCACTTTAGGATTACATCCCTCCATGCAGTGGAATAAAAAATGCTCTGCTCTGAAGGCTGTTGGGTAGACAGAAGAGAATCCTGACTGGAGAACTGCAAAGGAGAACACAAGGGGTCACTTAGGTGGGGAGTCTATGACTACTAATGGCATCATAGTGTTTTCTAAGTATTGTCAATGGGACCAATGGCCTGTTGGAGTGAGCATTGTAGATACATGCATAGCAAGACATGTTCTCCAGCTGAATTTGCAACCTAAGTGGACAAAGTAGAAAGTGGACAGATAATGCCTTGGATTTTTTCCTTCTCAAAATACCTTCCCATAGAAGGTAGGAGGGATGAAGAATACCACGATATGAGTTATTTAACCAAGGCCACAGTATGGGTCAATGGAGAAGCTAAGAAAAAATCCAGTCCAAATCAGTAAGTTGTTGTGTGTCATCAAACTAAAATCTAGAGCTGGGCTCATGCTCCAGATCTTGCCTAATACAGGATCTGAAATTTTGTCTGATCCTTGTGGGAGGAACCATGTAGGAAGAGAATACCATTACGATCTTTTTCTCTTTTCCGGTAGCAGTGCCAGTCAGAGTCTGGCCCAGGGGCTATTCTGAGGGAAGAAAAGTCTTGGAATCTGGCTTGCTAAAATCCTTAATCTTCTTGGTGATACCTCTATACATATCTGTAAAATAAAAATGATGAAAGTACTGGAGAATTTCTTCCTAGGACCCCATGGGACTGTTTTGGGGCACTTCGAAGTTACATAATGAAAAATGCTACAGAGGGAACAGATAAATTGTGAGCAAGAAGGCTATAGTGCTCTGTCAGCAGGAATCAAGGGACTGATTTGTGCTGGTTTTCCTTTTTTACTGGCCAACTAAAGCAATGAGATGCATATGAGAAAACAGAGCCCCAATACCAGACTCAGAATACTGGATTACAGCTGTCTTGGACTTGCTTGGACTTCATATACTGTTGTGATTCACAGTTTGCCTGGCATGGTGCAGAGGGAACCATATGGTTGTAATTAGTGGCTATATGTGCTTCGGTTACTAATAATAGGCCTAGGTGCCTGAAGGGGTTTTATGGTTTTAGTTTACAACTGTACATTTATCTCTGGTGAAAGGCCTTTGCTGCTTATTCGTCTCTCCTCTTTTTGGTGAGTCACACCACAGAATGGATGAACAAGTAGAAAATCATTATCATTGAATCAATCAGTGCTTCAGAATCTACAGAAAAGTATGTGTGTTCATATGTGAACATGTATGTGAAGTATATAATTACATATTTATATTTATGAATAAAATATACAGTTATATATTTATATTTATGTATAAAAGAATGTAACAAGGAACTGAATAGAGGAAAAAATGAAGGCTCTTTGGCACAGATAGGAGTGAGCAGGGTCTAAGGAAAGGAAGATAGACGGTTTTAGAATCAACATTTTGTAACAACACAATGATGTGGAAATGAGAGTTAGTTACACTGAGTAAAGTGCATATTCCAAAGCATGCAATAAAATTAGTTTTACTAATGAAACAAACAAGGCATGTGGGAAGGGCAATCAAAAGCTGGATCAATAAATATCAGCATGAATACGATCTATGTGGAGCATTGATAATGAGCTAATGCAGTGCAGTGCAGAAACTGAAACTTTCTAGGACAAAAAAAAGGAGAAAGACCTTTTTAAAATTCCTGTACTCTTTAAAAGCAAAGAAAAAGTTTATCTAGGTAATTAAAATTAAGACTGTGGGAATCACATTTATGGAGGAAGAAAGAATCCTTGTCTATATTCAGGTACCAGGTGAATTGCTCCTGTGTGGCAGTAATAGACCACACAGGTCTGTTTGTTCCTCTGCAAATGCTCCTATGCTTCCGTAAAGGGTCTGACCTCACTGACGCATAAAGCTCCCTCCACCTTTGTCTCTTCTCCATTCCCTCTTGATAGTCTGTGACCTTGACTCAAACTATGCTTCCCTCAAGGACTATAGCAATGAGATTCGTTGGAAAAGGGAATGGGAAAAGCTTCTGGGGAAAACAAAACAAAACAAAACAAAACAACAGCTAGAACAGACCACTGCAGTGTATCTCAACTCATTTCACTAAACGCCTTACTGCCTTCATGCAGTTATCACTGTTTTCTCTCCATTTTTCTTTCCTGTTCATCACTTTGTTGAGCCTGTGTTTCATATACAGAGCTGTCTTGTCAATTGCTGGTAGAAGATATCTTCTTATATATATCTGTGTTAATATATGTCATAACTCCCAATAAGTTCAGAGTACAGCCTGATGTCAGAATAGACTTTGAATTGGTGAAGAATAAAGCTGTATAATAATTTCACCTTTTGTTTGTGTTGGACAAACTGAAAGCTTTTTCCAGTTGTTTGGATACTTAGTTTTCTTTGACAAAATGAGAAAAAAAAGCGTATTTTAAACTCATTGGTTTTTACTCTTTCAGTTAACAACAAATAAAACATCTAAAATGGAACATCACTGGAAGGACAAAGTGGAAATGGAACATTTAATAACAGAGCAACACTGAAATTCCTCTGATATCTGTTTCTTTTCTGTTTCCTTATTTCAAGCATCTGACCTTCAGAATACCCCTCTGCTAGATCAAATTAAATTTCTTTACAGAATATTTAAATTGAAACTTTGAGTTTTGAAACAGGGAAATCCAAAACTGGAGTGCAAGATCTGGTTGTCATATGGCCTCTGGATGGTGATGGCACCTTTTATCTTTTATACATGTCTTTATCTTTTATATACGTATATATAAATCAGCAACTAAAATCCCATTCCTTCCTTGTCAGTTTGACCATGTCATGCTTTCTACTGAAATCTGTTACTTCATTCATCTTCTCTACTGTATCACTGAACCTTTCCTTAAAAGACATGAAAGACTCAGTTTCTTGTAGGTATCTGTCTTGTTGACTCTTGCACCATACTATTCTCAGTCTAGTACAATCAGTCTTTATACTCGTCATTACCTGCCAGTGAATACCAAGGTTGTAACTGCGTTAGGAGCCCCGTGCACCTTGACATGGTCTGCAAAGTGACTGGCCTCATTCAGTTCAGGATTCATTCTACATTGCTGACAAGAAATTAAATGTCTAAGGATACATTCTGGTTTCATTGTATTAACATAATTTAATTAGGATATAAGCAGTTATGGATTTGCTCACTGTGTTATCTCTCACTGAATTTAGCTTAATCAAATGAGGCCTTAGTGCTCTGTCTTTCCCGAAATGTCTCAGACCAAAAAGGTAACAAATAATGAAAAATTAACTGAATCATGAAGATGGAAGCATGTGGCATTATGTAAAACCCGCTTTTCCTTTAGCTCATCTGTTCAGATTTTGTAAGACTTTTTTTTTTTTTTTTTTTTTTTTTTTTTTTAGTTGTAATTATAAGATTTTGAACAGCCAGTTACACTTGGAGACCTTTGATGAACCTTTCAGGTAACTCATTTTGAGTTTGTATTTATATGTTTCTCTGCCTTCCTTCCTGTACAGTTCTAATTTTTACCTTGCTTCCCTCAAATCCAAGAACAGCAGCGCAAAGGAACTATATAAAATAAAGTACCTCTGTTTCCTGGCACTCAAGGAAGCCAATAGCCCTGAGCTCTGTTGCATAAACAGTTCTAAAGACAGTCCATTTAAATGCAGCTATTTGACAGTTCACCTAGTCAGAGTAAAAAATACACCCCCTTTCCTTTTAGCAACAGAGGAAACCAGAAGGTTAACCATGGACTTTTCTTGAGAGCGGGCTTCAACACTCACTTCTGAAAGGTCTTTATAATTAAAAAAGTATACCCATGTAATTTAAGAGAAGAAAGTCTAGTACATGTTTCAAGTAAATTGGATTTTCATTTTGACTATAGTAAGAAAGGTTCTTTTGCATTCACGTAAAGTGAAGGGGAAGGGGGTGTCTGCAACTAGAAGATCCTTTTTCTTAGGGGTGAAAAAAAGAGAGTGTTTGGCCTTACTTTAAAGCAATATAGCGGCACACATTGTAAGAAAAGCATGAATGACTTCGAAGATTTCTTTCTTGTCACAGACACTCGGCCTGCTTTTCCGTTATTGCAGCTGGATGAGCAGGATAACTCAACTAAAGCCAGTGAAGTTGCAGTGGTTTTGTTAAAGGGACATTACAGCAAGCTCTGCTGTAAACAAACCTTTTTCTTTTTAAGCAAACAATTTTTTTTTTTTAATTTCAGTGCAATTGTGATTTTGTTTGGTTATAGCTAATCAACATACCTTGTTCAGTTATAGCAGTCAAAATATCTTGTTTTTAAAGGATCCCAGGTTCAGGGGATTTTGATAAGTTTGTGAAATTTTGACTGTTGCTTAAAAGGACTTTTTTGTTGTTGTTTGCAAATAGAATTCATACACATTTTAACCCCATGTGTGTCAATCACAGTTTTCTAATTTGAGCAGGTCTGCTGTCAGTACCTGGAAGGATACATATGCTGCATAACCGCATGAGACAGCTTGCCACATCTTTGTTCAATATTTTTTTCCTGGAGACACTGACCAGAAGCCTAGGCACAGGAGAGTATTTTAGGTATAACTTCAATACCTAAAACGGACTATTCAGCATGACCCTTTTGACCTGGCATCTTTTTATAGGCAAAGGGAAATAAAATCTTATAGACCTCTTGAAAATATTAAAATCCTGGTAGGGATGATGGAACTACATCATATTAATGATCTTTCTACATACATCAATAAGTGCTGGCTGTGTACTCTAATATCCCTGAATTCAGGTGCAAGCATTGTCAGTTTCTCAAATGGCTATATTGATTTTGTTTTCCTTCCTTGGATTTGAGACTAATAGTTTGAATTGAATGAAGGGACTTAAATCAATTTCCCTAAGCTATGGTGGATCTGGAAAACATTCTCATTGTATTGGCCTGTTTTGCTCTATAATACACCTGGAGATGTTGGAATCAGTGGGAATCTTTAGAGTACATCCAGGAGAGAGTTCATTTTACAGGAACACAACTTCTAATTCCATGGCACAGTTTAGTACTTGTATTGTAGAGCACTGGGAAGGAAGCAAACCTTGTGCCGAGACTATGAGCTACAGGATGACATCTGCATGTATCTGTTACTGAAGCATCTTGGTGGGTGCCATCCATTTGTGGTACACATTTCCTTGCCACCATGTAGGAGTAGACAAACAGAAGTCAGTGGGCCTCAGTCCAGGAGCAGTGCTGGACACCAGACTCCCCACATCGTTGAAATGTGCTAGGGAGTAAGCGTTTCACAAGCATGTGCCTATCTTGTATATATTCATCACTTCTTGCTGTGTACAGCACCATGTTGACTCCTGAACAGGGCATTGCAAGGACAAAAGAATTCACAGCTGTATGAAGTAAGAACTTAGGCCAAAAACAATGTCCACTCTGACTGAAACAACAGAGGAGTCTGAATAGGTTGTGTGCAATTAATTGCAATCTGCTGGACAAATTCCATCCTGGGTAGGATCCATATTTGATACGAAAGTGTCCTGGACCTCCTGGCAGACAAATTCCATCTACTAGCTATTCCAAGATAACTAACTGCCTGTCTCAGCACAGCACCTCACTGTAATGTGTGATACCATTAGTTCATTACTATCACACAGAGAAGAAAACCAAGTACTAAATCACCACTGCCACTTCCTCTGTCATCCTAGCAGAGATTTGCCAGCCAAATAACTGACCTAGTTCAGCTTTATTTAGCTTGTTAGTTCTGCAGAGACAATACTGAAAAAATCTTGTCACCAGGCATTTTGGTACGTTGAACTTTTACAACAGTAGTTTTCAAATTTTCACTTGTCACTTTATTTTTTGAAGACATATGGGAAAAATTCATGAACAACACTGCTAGAGAGATGTTTTCCTGTTGTTTGGCATGTTACACAATGGCATTCTTTAATGGTGCTAAAAACAGGTGCTTCAGGAAACAAAGAAAATTCTGTAAGTGATAGTATAAGCTTAGCTATAGTACCTCCCAAATTTTATGCTATTTTCTTCTGTCTGTGCAATTGTTGCAAACAATCCTATATAATCAGATTTTGGAGAATGAGAAGGAAGAGCAATATGTCTGCTGTATCTACATTTTTTTTCACTGTTGTTTTGTGGTTTTCTTTTCCTTGTTTTTAATGTATATACATTACTTCTCTGTGGGAAAAAGATTATCTGGGGCTGGAAACATTTCTTCTGTGTTTCTTTCCTGCTAAGAGCAGATTGCAAGCTACAGTAAAATCAAAGGAGTTACTATTAAAAAAGTACAAGATAAGCAATTCTGATAACAAGCAGATGTGTAAATGTTTAATACTCTGCATTGTTACATGCTACAGCAGAAACTAAGGCTGTCTAGTCTTGTGGTAGTGCCCTAGATTCCCTTGCCTTTGTTCTAACCATGCATCATTTAGAGCTCTCTTGGGTGATGCTGTAATACTAAGGAAATGGGAGAGTGAAAAAGGGGGGAGAAAAAAGGAATGAATTCCCATAAAAAAGGGGCATAATAACTGGTGTCATGTGGTATATATCACCTGTATGTGCTACATACGAAAGTACAGGGCTTACACAAAACAGCATACAGCATTTTGACACACTAACAAAGTCTTCTCAAGCAAAAGTGGACCATATGTTTTTTTAAGAGAATTCGAAGCTCACAGTTTATGGAAAAGCAATGTGCATAGGTATTTTTAGAATGTTGCCATTTTAAGGTATTTTCAGCACTGCCTTTTCTAACATTTTCCTTTCCATATATAGTAGGGGGACCCTCTTCTTCACTGAAAACAGGTTCTTGCCTCAAATAATTTATCTATCCCGTTGCTCTGTATCTTCAATAATTATATTGCCCAGCTCTTACAGATGGGATATCTGAGACCAGAATTCCAAAACCTCAGAATATTGTTTGTGATATGGGCCAACGGGGTAGGTATTTCTCTGAAGTATATTGAACAACATAAAGCTCTCTGGATTTAACAGTAACAGTATTAATTACTAAGCGATAATTAGTGTAATAACACCTCTGAACATTATTGCAGTTATCAGCTGAAGTGATCCTTTAACTATATTAATAAAGCACCTGGTAGTTTTTAATTTAACATTATCAATGAAATTTCTTTTTCAGTCTGTATAGTTTTTCTCAGTTGCTGAAATGGCTATCATACTATCATTTAGGCTAAGATAGTATAAATATTAGAAGTTAACCAATAGACTCATGGAAAAAATAATAACTCATGCATTTATATAAGAAAATGTGAAATAAATCCCTGTTTATGGGAAGAACTCATAAATTATGATTTCTTTGGTAAAGAGTATACCCCAAAGAACAGAAATATCAGCCAAAGCTGTCCTGATTCTGAAGAAACAAAACCACTGTATCTCATGGGATAATTAAGTGCATATAGCAACATCAAAAGACAGAGGGCACTGCAGCAGCATAAAACCACAACAGAAAGTTGCTACTGTAATGCACAGAATTACACAAGCATCTCCTTTTCCCATGCTTCCAATTTTAACAAAATGCTAACTTGTTTTTTCTCCATTTTTGTATCAAACTTTTTTTATGAGGTCACCTTTTATCTTTGTTGGTCTTGAAATGTTAAGAAGAAAAATCAATTCACACTGTGTCAAACTTTTCAGATTATTATGCTCAGTTCTCTTCACACAACTGATATGCCAAAGCGCTCTAACAATTGCCTCACTGAAAATGAATGTTGCTTATTACAGTGAGGGGTAGAGGGCTGCTGTTACAGATGCCGTCAAAAACGTGAGTTATTAACTAAATGGTCCGTTATGTAATGTTTTCTTTTATTCTCAGCATATATTAGAATTAATATTTTATGTTAATGGCTGAATAGTAAAACAGGAGGCAAATTTAGTGTATAATAAATTAGATTCAGCTTCGTCTTCCCAGCTTCGCCCTAAACTAGACAGGTGACTTTGGACAGTTAACTTCACTTCCAAATGCCAAAATGTTCTGTCTTTAAAATAGCTGAAAATACCCACAGACAAAATAGACAAGACACATAAAGAACTAACAACCTGTGTTCCTTCAGGACTCCCAGTGGATTAACTTAAATTCTTCCAGAGGAGGAGTTTGAAATACAGAATTGGAGAAAGAAAGCAGAAAAAAAAAAAAAAAAATCTGTTTCTGGTTTCTTTTTTCCCTTTTAAGTGGGAATCTGGTATTGACCATCAAGTCGCGTGAACCAATGAGACTTAGAGCTTCTGCTACCCCTGCATGGCTGCCTTGGGAAGGAGTTAGGCATTCTGCTTCTAGAGCATATAGTTCTCCAAGAACTACAAAACAAGAGGACAAATCATGCCAGTCTCACGGGTCTTAATACTCACTTAAAATGAGTTCATATTCATAATAGTTGAGAAAGTAGTCTCTTATAAACACTTTATAACACTGTTCTGTTTCCATGACACAAAAAAGGCAATAGGAACAAAAGGGTGGATTTTGTGCAGATCCCATCTCTCTAGCTTTTCAATTGCAAGTTTCCAAATCCTAAACTCTAAAATAAATCTTGAGACCTTTTATAAGGTTAAGTGAAGGAAGAATATTGTGCTTTTGTAGAATACTGCTGCTAGTTTTTGTAATATCCGCTTTCCAGAAGATATTGAGGGCCATTAGACCAAAAATGCAGACACTAGGCAGGATTTAGGAAAAATAGATTCAAAACTTGAAATTATTTTCTATTTTGGGGGGAAGGGAAGCATTGGGCTCAGTCTGCATTGCATGAGAAACAAGGCAACATATTTTAGAATATGAATCAAGTAGGCATCTACAAAGACTGTTTCTGGCAAGATTATCTGTATAAAAACCCACAAAACTGAATTTAAAAAAGCATTAATGGAAAACAATAGCTTTCAGTTCTTTGATCTGCCATGACAGGTACACTGCTACAAGCCTGAGAAACAAGGGAAATGAGTCTAGAGCAAAAGCCCAGACTAGGAACCCACTTAAAATAAGTAGAATTCCTTAGTGAGGGGGTGTATATACACCCACAAAAACACACATATATACATATATATACAGACACACATATATATACATATATATGTATATATGAGGAGCGGAAATTAACGAGAACTATAGAAATTAGGAACTTCTTTTTCTCATATTATTCCTCTCATGGAACAGGAACAAATTTGAAGCAGATTAAAATTTACACCTATCTTATAGCTATCTGAATATTTTCACACTTAGTGATCTGCATGCATTTTTTAGGTAACTGAATAAATACAAGGTTCAAAGCTGTTGGTACAATTATAGGACTTCTTCAGAAGACAGGGAAATTTAGTCTAGTATTTCTGAAGAAGTATGTATAGACTGACAAGAGTTATGAAATATTTTGTGAGACTTAGTCCTGTATCTAAAAATAAAATTACACACTGTTGTATAGCTGTGTTACAAAGCCTATCTACCACACATCTTGCAGGTCTATCAAACTTACACACTGCAAATTAAGTGACCCAAATGTTTGACATCGCGTGCCAGGTTGATTTGATCAGAGAAACCAAGCACACCTACAAACTGTCAAACTGCCTTAAATTACAGCTACTGCAAGATGGAGCTCATTCTCTGCTACGATATTCTCTGACTAATAATCCTTAGGAAGGATTGGTGGAGAAAGAGGAATGTTTCTGTCATTTCAAAAAGATAGATATATATATATATATATATAAACCTTTATATTGCAACTGATATTTTAGGCATGACTCTGTTTGCCTGCTGGACTCTGTAGTGGTAATGGAAGATAAAGAGACTTGTTAGACTAGCAAAATGTGATTAATATTAACAAGGTAGAAAGGACTTCCCTCCAATGGTCAAGGACCAGATCCAAACAGGATATAAGTGCTTAACATTTACCAAAGTTCAAAGAGGCATCTTATATGTCTCTGTTCAGCTTTGCTTCATTCTGGATGTGCTGGTCTGCATAGCCTGAAAATTTGCAGTTTCTGCCTGTGTGTGCCCAGAAGTCCCCTGCTATGGTTGAGACTTAGGTGTACTCAGTTTCCATATTGGATAGTTACCCAGGTGTGCAGGAAAGAGAAAGCATATTGGTGACAATGTTGTGTTACTCAGAAACACAGAAACTATTTTGCACAGTGCTAATGATGTTAAGTAGACACCCATCAATTCTTCCCCCTATTCCTGGTAAGTATTCCTGACCAAGCTGACAGAATGCAAGACTTCATGTACTCTTCTCTTCTTTGTTACTGGCTGTTTCTTTTTTCTTTGCAAAAGCCTGACCTTCCCATTTTCAGTGTATTTTTTAGTGTGCAGGACATGTAGAACTACATTGATAAAAATATGTAGTTAGTTTGAGCTTTCTCTTGAATCTCAGCATGTTTAGTTCTAGAAACACTAATTTAACATGTTATCACAGAAAGCATGATTAAGGGCAGTATTAAATTTATTCGTAAATAGTGCACGTATAAGGCTGGCAGAATTATAACAATATTAATAAGAAAAGACTACATATATGTACTTTAGTCAGGTAGGTATTTCTCTGCAAAATAGTAAAATATTTAAGTAAACTTACTTCTAGATCTGACTGTAATCATACACTATTGTAGAAGAATTTTATTTAAATATATATATTTAGGATAGGATTTTTTTCTATATATGTTCTCAGAGGCCTGGTAGAAGAAGGGGAGTAAAGGAAGAAAAATGAAAATATTATACCAAAAGGTGTGTGTTTGTGTTTTAGAGGTAGTTAGAGGGATCGGGTAGGCATGAGGCACTAGGGACCATCTGTAAAATTAATTGAGGGGAGCCCCAAGATTTTGTAGAACTTGGCAAATTAACTTGAATTAACTTGAGCAATTTCTCATTGTGCTGAAAATCTTGCCAGGCAAGAGGCAATTAATTAACCTAATTAATTAACCTAATTGCCTCTTAACTGGACTTGGTTAAGTCTAAAAGAGACACTTGTGGTCTCTTACTACCAAATGCCCATCAACTAGAGTTGCTTTTAGGTCCCAAGGCTTTTGTGGTCTGGCTGTGAGCCATAACAGTCTTGTTTTCTAATTCCTAAGCCATCCCTTCATGCAAAAAATTGATCTGCTCCTGAGACTCCATCCAGAGTCCTCTTCCTGCCTTATCATGCTTTTTTTTTTTTTTCTTTTCTGGGAGACATTTAAAGGACCTCCTGCAAGATAGCTGTTGCCCTGGGAGTCTGTGCTAGTAAGAAGCTTATCAGGTCTGTACCTTCGTATCTGTGCTGTCTGCACTGAGAGCCCTTTCTTCCTTATAATTCTGCCCCCAAGTGTCATTCCCCTCCTTGCAAATGTGTTTATTTCCTCTACCTTTTCCAGTTTTCTCTGCAGGTGTATCATGTTTGTTTTGTTTTATTTACTGTTGTCATGGCTGGGCTTTTAGACTCACTTATAATATGTCTTCTAATAATTAGGAAATGTCCTTGAACCATACGACCTGAGTTCTGTAGTCTTGGCTTAGTTTTACTCTTTTACCTGGTCAGAATTAAAGTTTTAATTTTGCAAGACCAACAGAGGAATGTGCAACAAAACATTTCCAATCTGTCCTCAAAAATTATTTAAAATTAAAGCAATGAAATCTTTTAGAGTTTATACCAGTGTACAAGTTGGGTCAATTGTCTCAGGCTCGTGTTTGCAACAATATTTCCCACAGAACACAGTGTGATAGTATTGCTAAAGCACTTGAAATACCATATAGGAATATTTCTGTGAGCTTCTGAAGATTGAAAGAGATTGCTATCCAAATTTCCTTACCTTAAAAAAAGCTGTGTGCGACAGACTATGGGAGAAAGAGTGCTGAAAAGCAAGAAATTCTTCAAGAGGGAATTTTGTATTCCTGTTAATACTAGAAATACATCCATACCAAACATTTGATCTTAATTTCTCCAAATCCTAATCTGTTTTTATTCAGACTGAATATTAGTAGCTACCTCCTCTGTATGCAAGAAATAGTGTGTAGAAAATGGTCAACATAGAGAAACTGTCAAATGCAAAGACAGTGAATGTTGTGCAGTGTTGTTTGTAGGATTTTGTTCCATCTTTTTTTATTAACTGCTGTCGTGAAAAAGAAGCCTTTTGTGTAGTTGACGTTTTTGTAAGACCAGTGGAAAATGTAGTTTAAAACTTTTCTAATTGGTGATGCAGCCTTAGTCACCATCGGCAAGTTGAGCAACGTGGGCGACAATTTTAGGTTCTCCTTGTAGTAGTACCCTGTGGCAGTTGAAAGATTAGGGACATGCAGCTATTTTATAAAATCAATCAGTTCTGAAATACTGGAAGGAAATGTTAGCTGAACCTGCTTCTACTTCTGGGGACGGTCTCCAACAGAGTACTTCTGGAATGAATCACGGAATCATAGAATAGTTTGGGTTAGAAGGGACCTTTAAAGGTCATCCAGTCCAACCCCCCTGCCGTGGGCAGGGACATCTTCAGCTAGATCAGGTTGCTCAGAGCCCCATCCAACCTGACCTTGAAGGTTTCCATGGGATGGGGCATCTACCACCTCTCTGGGCAACCTGTGCCAGTGTTTCACCACCCGCAGCGTACAAAATTTCTTCCTTATATCTAGCCTAAATCTAGCCTCTTTTAGTTTAAAGCCATTCCCGGCCTTGTCCGGTTGCAACAGGCCCTGCTAAAAAGTTTGTCACCATCTTTCTTATAAGCCCCCTTTAAGTACTGAAAGGCTGCAATAAGGTCTCCCCGAAGCCTTCTCTTCTCCAGGCTGAATAACCCCAACTTTCTCAGCCTTTCTTCATAGGAGAGGCGTTCCATCCCCCTGATCATTTTTGTGATCCTCCTCTGGACCCGCTCCAACAGGTCCATGTCTTTCCTGTGCTGAGGGTTCCAGAGCTGGATGCAGTACTCCAGGTGGGGTCTCACCAACGTGGAGTAGAAGGGCAGAATCACCTCCCTCGACCTGCTGGCCACGCTTCCTTTGATGCAGCCCAGGATACGGTTGGCCGTACGGTGATTCTGACTGGTGTATATTTGCCTTTTCCTGTGACCTCTGTGTTCTTTAGATACTTGTATATAGGCTGAAATGGAAGCTACCTGCAGTATGTTTTTCTTGAAGGAATTGGAGATACTCCTTTATGAAATGACTGAGTTCTACATTCACTATCTCCAGACTGCATTTTTTTTTTCTTGTTTTATTGTGCATATAGATCTTTGATTTCAAGACAAGATGGGGATCATAGCCCTGATGGAATTTCCTAGTGCTAAATCACTCTTTTGGATTCTTGGCAGTTCTGAACTACAGTCTGKCATGTGTCCTCATTCTTTTAATAGAACTAAGAAGGTGTATAAGGCAGCAATAAGCTGAAATTTGCACTTTCAAAGAACAGAAGCATCAGAACTTGTTTGATAGGTGCTGCAGCACACTTACAATTCCCCTGCCTATGACAGTGGTAGATGTCAAGACTGGAAGCAGCACAGGGTGCTTGCCATCCTGAATTTGGAGGTTTATAAGCTGTAAATCCATGTCTGTCATCCTATCAGAAACTGTTACTTAGGCAGTCTACTTTTGAAAACGCATATTTTTTTATCATCAGTGGTCATTATGGTCAACTATGGTGATTGGAGCAATGCCACCTTCCCTCTCCATGAACAATACTGATGAGTGATAACTTTTATGTGAAAGAAGCGAATGTTGACTATCTAAGGGTTTATGCTAAAGTAGCTGTAGAACAGGTTTATGTAGAGAATATTGTTTGTTTACTGTGGGACAGTCGTGCCCCATGTTGTACCTTTCTACCTAGTTGGAAACTCACCTAGACATTGTCCTTAATGCTGAAATAAGACCTTCTCCCTTAGCTTTTTATCATTTTCATGGGGTGAGACCCATGGCATGAGGAAAAGTTTTCTTAGCCTGGTTAAGAACCACAGCTGAGGGTCTGAACCCTCTAGCCCTCCAGTACTGGACATTACAAAAACAGAGACAGTGTCTAGCATCTCTGGTCTGTACTACACTGTTTTTGAGTTGGTATTTAGCATGTTTTATGAAGCTCCTGTGCCTATTCCCAGGTATGTGGTTAGTGGCTGGGTGTGGTTAGTGGCTGGGCTATTGTGCTTTCCAAAACCCAAAACTGTGGGTGTGTCTTCTGACAGTTGATCTCTAGTCCTTCTTTTCTTAAAACACAACCCTGTTTTAATTTTGCAGACAATATTAAAGTATAAGCTATTGAGTGACTATTAATCACCTTAAGATAAAGAAACCTTTTGTAATCATTCAACATTTCCTTACTTTATCTGGCTGAAGGAAGCATCTGCAGGAGACATGATCTCCAACACTTTTTCCATTTTAAATGTATTTTAATTTTGTTTTTAAAGACTTCAGCAAAATATATTATATATGATTTCCTTTCTCCTTAAAATCTCTGGGAAAAAAAAAAATGAAATGAGCAAAGCACTGCCAATTAAATGTAAAATATTTACCCTTTCCTGGTTCAATACACTGTAAAAAGAACCTAGCCCTAAGACACCTGGTTCTAGCTTGCTTTCAGTAGATAATATTGTTTCTACTGCTGTCTTCTTATTTTAAACTTTCTTTTTCTCTTTTCTAAATAAAGAATAAAAAGCAAGGCACTTTCAACTTTTCTACTTTTCATCCAGATGTCCTATTTAAACCTTGGCAACCAGCCAGAAACATAAAACAGAATGGAAAAAACTTTAAAAAATCTCTCCATCGCCTTTTGTGTCTCACCTTATGTACACTATTTCAGTTTTTTATTCCAATTTTCTTTTTTAAATACTAATATCTGAAGGGCAAAGAACCCCTGCCCCATTATCCATCTGATGTTACTGTTGTGTAGTCATTTTTTATTTTCAGAAAAATAGTATTTCTGTATTTTGAAACCTATTCAGGCAAAATACCATTGCCAGTTCCTTATTTGTCCAGCTCTGAAGTGGCTTCAGGTGAACTGCTTGTTAGGACTTTAGGGACAGAAATGACCAGAAAGCTTGTTTTCTGTTTGGTTTGGTTAAGAAAACCAAATCTCATTGAACTGCAACTCCAGAAGTATTACAGTTGCTGGCTGGACTTTACCAGAAGGAATATAAAACTACAATTTTGCATTAAATGGATGGGTAGCATTGTTCAGTGGCCTAAAGAAAAGCAGGAGATCCGTGGTTTTCCTTCAGAAATGCCAAGAATGGCTTTTCAGCTATAGTTTTATCTGCTCTTTATAGAGAATGCTGAAAAATACTGCCATAGTTGAGCTCATTCCTCAGTTTGGAGTGCTAAGCATCCACTGAATGCAAACAACAAACAGGTACCAATGTCAGCCCCTCAGGACTGAGGAGTTTTAAACTTACCAGTTTTTAAATTTCATCTGATTGGCATTGAGCAAAATCTTTTTTTTTTTTACTCAGATGGTATCAAATGATTCAAAGCAGAATCTGATGTAGCTTGTTAAAATGTGTATGTGTGTTTTTCAGTAGTCTGAGTATACAGTACCAATTTCCAGACAAAATCTTCCCTGCGTGTAGGGTTTGGTCAGGCTCAGAAGGGAAAGTTGGGATCTTCACTCTCTTTCACGGTTTGCTTTTTGTTTTTTTGTTTTGTTTTGTTTCATTTTGKTTTTTTTGTTTTGTTTTGTTTTTGTTTTTTTTTGTTTGGTTTGGTTTGGTTTTTTTGTTGATTTGGTTTGGTTTGGTTTTTTAGTGTGGGGTTTTTTTTCTTTTCTTTCTATTCTTCATCCTTTTTCTTTGTACTCTTACATGTTTAACTTACATATTTTCTACTCAAACAGCCAGGTAGTAATTTCATAATTCGTTTTCTTGCAATAACTTGGGAAACTCTAAGAAGCAGAAGGGTTTAAAATCAGACATTATGAAAACTTACATTACCTTTTGAGTCCCCCCCACCCCCTCCCAGGGTCCTGTTGCTGAGGGTCTGTATAGATAGATAAACCACAGTAACTCAGGTGGTGACTCACCGATCACAGTTGACAGGTGAGCTGTATTTTACTGTCTGTATGTATGTGCCTAAGCCTTTGTAAATGCAATGGAAGGGAAAGTATGCAATAGTAAATAGCCCCAAATTGTCTCTCAAAACATTTGCATGGCTCAGGTAAACAGGAAGGGTGTTGTGTTTTTTTTTACTTCTAAGTAGTGCTACGCTAACACATTTTACTGCCATTTGCATGAGCTAGGAGCACACAAACAGTCAATTAAGATTGATGCTTTGTAGCTCTTTTAAACTCCCTTGTTTTGTAGCCCTATGTCTGTACCCAAAAGTTGGGTGCTGTTTAAACCGTCTCCAGTTGTCCTCTGTGTTTCTGGAGCATTCCAACTCTAGTGAGGTTTTCACAGCTCCATGCCTGTACTCAAAGTATTTCTCTTCATGTGATTTATTCCTGGCACCATTGGCTCTTCGTGATTACTCAGAGCCAAGGAGTCTAACAGAGTTCTGCTTCCTCCAGTGTTTCACTTCGAACTGATCAGAATTGTAGAACATGATCCCCTGCACAAGAAAACAGCCCATTTCTAAAAGCTTTTCTGAGAACCTCTTACATACAAGATCTCCTGCACAGCTGGAGAATAGAACATAATTATCTGTCAGGGAAGAATGCCACAGACCTGCAGACTGAGAAACAAATGCAGAAGGGTTATACCAGGATGATTTTACATTTTGGATGGCTGTACAGGAGAGCGTCTTGAGCTGAATAAGGAACTGCTGGATCATCTTCTCTCAGTAAGTAAGTGCTGAATGTGAAATTTATTCTTGGAAGTCCTAGCCGTGAGTGTTCTGGGGAGCCTGTGGAGAGCTAGACCTCAAAGGATTTGGGGACAGATTTTAAAAAGTATGTAGGTGCTCATGAAATTTCAAAACATGGAAGTCTCTAATTCCTAGCACAGTGTTAGGGGGAGTAAGGCACCTAGGTATGTTAGAAGATCACACTGGGAACCTGTTGTTGTTTACAGGTGGGCAATTTGGAATGAGGGCCTCTGTGCCTGGAGATCTGAAAGTACTGAACTCCAAGCCCATCCTTGGCACATCAAGACAGTTATTGTACCTTCCACTAGTTCACTCAGTTGATGTTCATGTTTGTAGGAAAGGAAGTATGCAGAGGGATATTTTTGGAAATCTTTGGAAATGAACCACCTAGTAATAGGGCTGCTTACAATGCATAAGATGACTGAGGCAGTCTTCCTTCCACACAAGGACAAGGGCCTGGAAAATAGAACTATGTCTACAAATATGTATTTATAAGGCTAGGAGATTTTTATGCCCATGTACATGGGAGATATGGACACAGTAAGTTTGCAGATTATGTTTGCCTGATACTTTACTGAACCTTTTCAGTAAAGAAGATCTTTAGAATCTCTTCACTGGAGACCAACAATTTCTTACTTAACTGGGAGTTGTCTTAACCAGTCAAGGGTGTCATACATAACTAGAAGTTCTATCTCTCCACAAAAATTTTGTGATTTCCATGGCTCAAATAAAAACTCAGAAAGATAATTTCTGGGTAAATGGTGGGTTGCCCAGTTAAACATGGTAGGTTTTTGTATTGTGTTAGGATTTGTATATTATGCTGAGAAAGGTCTTCTCTACTAATTTTTCAAACTTCATAAATGAGTTACACAAGCCTCTGGCAAAGTATATGTACAGGTTTCAACTCAGTTATAACTGATCAGCAAAAAGGTACACTTCTTTACAATGTTACACATTGTATGTACACAGCAGAGATTGTTTCCAGTAGAAAGAATTTTACAGTCAGACTACTGACAATTATTGAATGCTACTAATAGAGTGAAGGAGCTCTAGATATCACTAAAAGGTCTCTTTATTGTAGTAAATAAACTGATACTGTACCTGACATCCCTGATTTAACAATACATCCTACATCCATCTATTTGGAAGCTTCGTGAAGTGAATATAAAAAAGGTAGAGGCTGAAAAAAATTGTCCATCTAATCCCACTTTTTCTCATCTCTGTATTCTAATTAATCTACTTCTTTATTCTAAGAAGTCCTTAAAGCATTTTCTGCTAACCCACATAATAGCTGAGTCTTCTCTAAAGAGCCAGGGGGTTCTAATATTCTATTTCACTTGCAATGAGGTAATATGACCAGCCTGGGTTATCTCCAGAGTGAAAGAAAAAGCCTGTTCAAAAGAAATAAATCATAAAAAGGGGAGAACTCTAGCATCCAAATTCCTCAACTGCAAGAAAGACACCTTGCGACCATGGGGAGTCAGATACATGCTTTCTTACTTCCAAAGCTAGCCCAGGAACATCTAAACCATCTTAAAGTTACCTCTGTGCTATCCTTTGCAGAGCATATATTCACCAGATTGTACACACAGCCACGGAACAGATGCATATATCTGTAGAATTACTCTCTTCAGCTCCCACTTGGATTCACCAAAGATGGTAAATGTATGAGTGGAAGAATGCACTTATCTTCAGTGGCTTGTTTTGAAGAGGTCTGCTTCTTAAGTCAACAAATCAGAGAGCAAGTTGTAGTACACAAACCTGTGGCATATTTGGCCTCAGGACTCACTAACATATCATCCAGAAGTTCAGCCTTTTTTGCTATTTTATTATAAGGCAGAAAAGAGTTTCCAAAGTTGTAGTGCTTTGAGGGACAAATTGAACGACAACTCCAAAGAATACTCATGTTCCAGTAATAATTGAAAGTAGAGGCATTAATATCAAATGCTGATATTTCTGACACAGCTTTACATGAAAAAACATGTGCTTCTAAATGTACCTAGGTCTGTCTTTTTTAACTGCTGGTTAGAGTTAAGAGCTCATGATTTCTTATGCTTTTATAGGTATTATAGGGGTGCTTGTTTACTATGGTCATGAACCATGGTCAATGAAAAAAAACCATGTGTACCAGAAACATAAAACTTACACCAATTTTCAAGCCCATAGGACTATTAAACTCAAAAGAATTATGTACAGTTTCCCCTGGTGATTAAAGTAACCCCTTCCAAGCCTCCAAATATGGATTTATGTCAGCATATCAAAATGAAGCCAATCCCTTCAAACTGAAACAGTAAGATACATAGCAAAGGGTTAGGCAGATGGCAGATTCTCCTCAGTGAAACTGGATGATTACGTAAAATGAAAATAAAAAAAGTTCCCAGCACATATGGCAGGAGAATTTGAGAACTGGTGTCTGCAAGAGTGAGAGAAAAGATGTTCCTCATTTTAGCTGCTGGGTAGAGGGAAAAACAGTCCTGAACAGCTTAATCATTGACTTCCTGGATTCAAAAGCTGTTTACAAAAAGGCCCTTTCCTGCAGCATAGCCATACCTTCAAAAGGATCTGAATTTTAAGTTGCCTTTTATCAACTTAATAGTTCATATGCTTCTCTGATAGTGATTGCTTTACTCATAGGGAAATGAGGACAGACAGTTGTCATAGCTAGGTGCACCCTTTGGTATGACCAATCTATTTAACATTATTAGTTAAATTTCCTATTAACAATTTGTATGTGAACCAACTCAAATCTTTTTTTTATATCTGAAAAGATTACTAAAAAGTTATTTCATTGTTTTATGCACACAAATTCTAGCCAATGGACTGCTCACAAATTATTTGCTATGCTATTTATAATTTATATTTCCTAATCTCTCTGGTATTGGTATCTGGCAGTATTGTTCTCTCTCCTCATTGGATATAAGAAACCATGAGGAAACATAAAGAACACAAAATAGAAACACTTGTAGGAAATTATATATTTTATATATATACACACACATAAAAACATATTTCTACAAGAGGCTGTGACGACACATACTTTCCTTCGACAGACTAAACTGTTGTTGGCACGAACATTTTGGAAAGAAATGAAAAAGACACAGTGCTGTCAAAATTGGATGGTGTTTTTGTACCTCAACCTGTGCTGATGAATACCTATTCCCAATACCATTATTTTCATTATTATTTTCTGCTGTTTGCTGCCCTGTTTAGCCCTAAGTGTATAGGCGTTCACTTAAACTAAATAACTTCTGTAAAATGGGGAGTCAATGATTTCCTAAGCACACTATAATTTGAAAGGTTAATGGCTGAATTAAAGGCTGGTGTAAGTCTCAAGAAGTGACTACAATTATACTGCAGATTAATTTAAAGCATGACTAATAAAAGACAAAAATATAATACTCTCAGAACGCTTAGAAATTTCCATTATTTTATTTTACTGTTATGGAATGGGTGTCTAATTTTGTCATATTTCCATATATCATGATATTACCATGTGTTTCTTTTTGTGATAAAAGTGTAGGCAGATATTTGAGTATAGCTAAATGAATTACTTTATCTACAAGCTACTGGTACCCTTCTCTTTTAGCATACTTATTTCCCTTCAGTTCAGTTTCACCCATTGGCTTGCCAAAACAGTATTTTCAATAATGGATTACTTAGATATCTTTTGCTGTTTTGAGTATTCATAACAGTCTTTAAAATGTGAAATCGCTTTTCAATAGAAGGAACCACCCCTAGCTACTCCTTCTGCCCTATGTTTTTAAACCAGGTAAGAATGGAACATGTGAGCTGACAATTTTGGTCTAATAATGGACCAGCAATGGATAATCTTGTTGGTCTAAACATGAAATACATAGATGACTGAAAGAGAACAGAATGTCATGTAGCAGCAGGAAAGATGAAACTACAGTACTTATTAATGATTTATCAAATGGAGAGTATTCTCCGTTCTGAGTGTTAGAAAATCAGATCATAAATGCTAGTAAACACAACCAATTTTCTATCACAGTTGGGTCCTAATAGCTGCACCACTCTTATGCTTCTTGCCCAGCATCTTCGAAAATGGTATATTGCTACAGTAAACTATTTATTAAGTCTTCATAATAACACCTATGGAAGCAGCCACTGCTATCGCAAACAACTTTATTAGATAGTTACCCATTGTCAGCTTTGCCTCAGGATGGAAAACTAACAAACTAGTTGCTAATTACTTAAAATGGCTGGCTCCTTGGGAAATACAGTTTCAATAATGCATGACTTAAACACCACACTGTGCTATTTATCCTTTACAAAAATGATCTGTTCCTTTCCTTTGTCTCAATTCCATAGTTTGGAATACACATTGAGGTAAGATGAGTCCATACTTAAAAGGAGGCACCGCTGGTAACCAGCCAGCTTCTTCAAGATAAATTGCTCATGGGGCAGCAGAGAGAAGGAATAGATGGGCTCCAAATTTATTGAAAAGTATAACCTATTGCTTTTGAAATTTGCTTCTTGCTCCTATTTTCTTTTTATATTGCTACCCACTTGTTATATGAGCTACTGTTGTGAAAAAGTTATTTTTTTAAGTAGGAGGAGTCTTATAACCACAAATTCAGTGTCATTCTAGCAACTTAGAGGCTTTATAAGATTCTCTCTCTTGTACAAAATATCATGCAAAAGGAAAAAAAAAAAAAAAGACTATTTTTTCTGCAGCTCAGACCAACTATTTCTGCAAAAGTCTGTGGCCACACTTCACCTTGAAATTATTTTTTAGACAGGGAAAAAAGTCATTGAGAAATACTAATTGTATTTGTTAAATCACAACTTTTTTCACAAAAAAAATTAAAAACAGCAAAATAGGTTTTTAAAGCTTGAGAAACATTAGGCCATACAGTCACAACATAGAATAAGTACAATGTAACTTTTGAGACTAGCTGCAGTGAATATAAAATATTCATATTTAATAGTTGACAAGTAAGCTGCAGGACAAAACTCTTGTTTTTAATACAAATAATTGGTCAAGCAATTGTAAATCATGAATGAAGTCATGCCATATTTGTGAACAAATACAAAGGTTGACTTTTCAAATAAGTTAAAGACAATGAATCATTGACTCAGTTCTAATAATGTATAGATAAATTTAACCTTACACAGATAAATTTAATGTTACACTATGCTAACAGCCAACACACTCAAGCTTCTAAGAATGAATTTTCCAGGCAGCTATATCCATCATGAGAATTTTACAAAGGTATTGTTTTTTTTAATGTTACATGACAGTTTAGATAAACTTTCCTTTAGGAAAAATCTTATGTATTTAACTTCCTCATTTCTTTCTCTCATGTCTTGTTAATAAGATAAAGTTGATAAACTTCTGTTGTGATTTGCAGGTATTATGTGTTGTGAAGATACAATTCTGATTTAATTAACTTTTTCAAGGCATGTGAAATTAGAAAAAGTAATGATTTCCCTAAATATTATCCATTCTCTTTAAATGAAGTATTAGTTTCCAGAACAAAACCTGATTAAAAAACCAATGATCATTATATTTGTGTTTAACTGTAGGGAGTATGTAAATTGCATGAATGTGTTTCCAAATGCACTCCACATTTTTCTGCCAATACACAAAATGTGACATTTACCACAATGCTTCCAAGGGAGCCCCATAACTTCTCTTATGGAAGTTGGTAGTGAAATGACAGTTTGAAAAATAATTACCTGTAAAAATGGATTCTTTTCAGAGTCCTCCTGTGAGCTCTACTAGCTTCTCAAGTATTGCTGGACTCAGTCTAATGCATCAAGCGTTAAATAATATCTTAGCCACAGTATAGGTTTTAGCTGTTTTTCCTGCTTATGAGCTTTTCACTTGCAGTTGGTCCTAAGTGTGATCCTCACTTAACTTTCTCACTATTTGGTAGGGTCACCTTTTGCATTACAACAGTTGTCCATTATACTGATCACCTCCCTATTACCATTTTCCTCTTAGGAAATGCAAGCTAAATGAACTACTGAACTTGCAAAACAAAGTATTATGCACTGGCTCTCAGCCTTCCAGGACAGAGCACTGTTTGTGCTACCTTTGACACAGGTTCCCCTGGGTTAAAATTCTAGCTTACTACAGCTGGAGTGTCTATAATGCTGTGCTATAATCTGTCACCAAAGCATGTGTCCTGTACAGATGGAGGTACTCTGGTCATGCTTTAGCTGTATGGATAGCCAGAATAGAAAGGAGGGCGTTTTGTGTTTTTTATCCAAATAATGAGAGGAATGAATGCAGAGGTCTTGGCAAGGGTATCTTTCATTAACATGAATAACAAGTAGTACAATCTTAAAAGAAACAAATGAAAACAACAAAAAAACCCAAACCCTAAATGCAGAAGTATAATCTTACACCTGTATTGCACCCCACACTTTGAAGCAATTTGTGATAACAGCAATAGGAACTGAATTTAGCAGAATGAAACATAATATGGTCCACTTGAAATATGACGAGGAAAAAACACATTAGCCTAATTTATTCATCTTTTAATGACTGAATGAGTGACTGTGTTTATGGGCAAATTGTTAAGAACTTGGTACAGCCAGGATCTAGCAGACACTGAAACAGCTGTTAGAGTCTTACAGGAGTGCCTACACACATTGTCAAGACCGTTTCTGTGGGAGCTCCTCACACTGTAACACAAAACCTCCAGATTTGGATCAGCTCTGGAGAGGAAATTTATCTTTTGCTAGACAGGTGCCAAGCGGGACCAATGAGTCATGTGGTTTGTACAAAATAAGGGCTCTGGCTTCAGAAAATGGCAAAGAGAACGCAAAGCATCCACCTGTCGTGCTTTCCTCATTGCCCTATGCCTTACTCAGAAAAATTCCCAAACTTGGGTCCTGTGAGGGTAGAATCCGGGGTGGAAATTGCTGTTGCTTTATGTGCTGGCATTTCACTTTTTAGTGCTCTTTGGCAAGACCACTTGCTCAGCAAGCCTTTGTTTGAGCCCAAAACCTGACTGGGGGGGAAAGGGGAATGGAGTTGCTTAGCAACAGCTCTCTTTTTGGTCAGGTAGCACATGGTTATGGGAAAGAGAAATCTGTAAATTCAGTGGATTTGGGTCCTATCCAGGAATTTTGTTTCATTTTCCAAAATCAGGCTTTTCCCTTACAAAAATCTTGGACTGTCTTGATTCCCCAAAATCTAAAGCACAGACATGGTCAAACAACAGCATCCTGTAAAGAGCAGGCAATGTTAGGCTAGTGGTGCATTTAATTCAGTTCTTCTGCTGTATCTGCCCTAGTATGCACTTCAGAAGGATACTTTCTAAATAAAAAAGTATTCTCAAACTATACAATTAATTTATTTCCTTTTATAAACTGGTTTAACTATATGAGAATATAAATCCATACCTAAAAATTAAACTCAACCTCTCTTTTGAAGTAGTAGGATATTTAAATATTTTATCCCTTTTGTGTTAGTGGGGTTTTGATTCAGCTTTATGTATGTATTTATTAACAATGAATAGATAGGAGTAAGGGTTCCTATCTGGAGAATAATTCTTGTTTCTACATCTCTTCACTGTCTACACACCTGTAGCAGGGGGGATAGTCTTTCTTACGTAAAACATGACATTATTTTATTGAGACAACCTTGAAAAAAAAAAAAAAAAAAATCTGTGGATTGGAGGTAACCATAGCAGCACCAGAATCTGTAAAGTCAATACCCCTATCTCTGGGTGAGGAAAATAATGCTATTGCTATTTAACCCATCTACCTTAAACAGAAACTGTCCTATTTTTCAACTGCACTGCCATTTTAGAACTCAGAGCAAGCACTTTAGCATCTCCTGCGCAAAACGTGTTCTGTTCTTGAGTCCAATCTAAGTTTAAAAGGCAAACAGAAACATTGTATTTCTGAACATATGGGGGTAACTTCCCATTCTGTTTGATTCTGTATGAAAATTAAAACAGAGTAAAAAACCAAAAAGACTCTTAGGTGACTGTTTTGAAGAGACTGCTAACGATCAGATAAATGAGGAAGAAGAAAGCTGCTCAAGAAAGTGGGCAGGCTGGGTTTATCTACATCCATACTGTGTGAACCCAAGTCTCTCTCTGAATGTGTCCTTTGTGGAGAATACTGTTTGATGACTAGCGCTCTCAGAGAAAGTTATTCAGGTTTTTGCTATGGAGTCATTCCATGCTGGAGTAGAGTTTTGGAGGATTGTAAAATACACTCTGGATAGTTCTGTACATCAATGTGATCAGCATATGTGTTTACAGTTATGCTGCATATTGTAAGTTATAGTTGTGGTTTTTGGATCTCAGAAAATTTGGATCAACCCACAGGTGGAAAAGATAGAATAGGTACTGTACAATGTTATTAAGATTCTCTACCAACCCCTCTTCATCATCCAGTGCATTACTTGTAGACCATGTCACTACAAATAGATATTTCTTAATAAAGGAAAAAAGATTAGGGGAAGTGAAGGAAAAATACAATGTTTGTCTAATTTGTTTGTATATAGGGAACTAGTGATAATTAGTATAGAAAATAGAAAACTTAGGGCTAGGAAATAATATTTTCCCAACAAATTTAGCTTAAGGAGACCATGCAAAACATTCATTTTTGTTGAATCATTTTCTATGTTAACTTATGGAGATTGTTATGAGTAGATAGAATATTAAGATTATGTATGAACAGGTGCTGCCTAGTAAACAGTTTCAGCATTGATCTAAACAGACTGAATGGGACAAAAAATTGTCAGGTGGTTACAAAACCTATTCACACTGTATCATTATTCCCTCTGCATTTCGTGGCTGTGATAAGTACGCTTTTGGAACTGCAGTGTGACAGAGGTGGACCATATGAAATTGATTCACACCTTAAGGCTCAGTGGATGGTTCCAGGGAAATTACACACTTCATTACACTTAAGCACAGAGAGATGAACAATAATGAAATGCTAATATGCAATGGCCATAGGGTAGTGATTATTGACATAAATAGTAGTTCAAGGAAATGGCTTAGTTTTTTTGGATGACTAAGCAACAATCGATGTAATGAGTTTAGCTAACTCTTGATAGGAAAATAATATAATGGAGTAGTATTAAAATGAAGAATAATATACATGTTGAAAAATCACATATACTAGAGATACAGAAAGGATCTGCCTAGAATACAGACAAATCAAGTATAGCACCTCTGCATAAGGGAGAGGTGAGCTACAAAAAGAGTGACAGCATTAATGTGGGTTGTCTATTTTTTTCAAATGTATTCACTTTCTAGAGCTGCATTAACAAGTGTTTTGTGTTTAATAAGGTCTGACATAATGTACATTTTTTTAAATTCCAGTTCACCGTAGACGTGGCATTCTCGAGGCAGCTGACAGCAGCCTCAGCAACATTTTGCACTAAAATTTCTACATGCACTCACATTTTTACTTTATCAGATGGCACCAAATTTGATATATAACTCAGATATAAAATACGTTGGCAAATCTAGAATCCAGCTGGCTGAAGTTTTAAGGATGGAATTATCTGAAGAGATTGAAAGATTTAGGTACAAAAATCCAAGCTGAGAAAGACATCTAAGCCATTTTAATCCCCTAGGAAATCTCAACAGAAGTTTATGCCATATAAGTCTACTTAATTGCTTTGTCACGCTATATGCAAGAAAAGTGACATGAGTCTTCCTCCATCCCCAGAACACCATGGTAAAGAAAAGTAATTTATCACAACCTTACCATCACTTACGCAATTGTCTTCTTTCTGGCAGCACGTGTTCGACTTCCTTTTGCTGGGTGCTATGCTGGTTGTGCCCAGGTCCTGAGATGTACTGGCTGCAGACCTTTTAGCACTCTTAAACAGACAAAAGCAGAAATGGGACCGAGTCAGCAGAAAATCCAAGAGAGTTTGGAAGTGTGTTTTCTGCTCCTGAAAATACACTGATCAAATATTGACCAGGTATGCTGATGGGATAGTTTTGTATTCTCTTTTTAAGTCATGTTTAATTCCCGATGCCTCTTAATTATTGCAGCAATAATTAACTTCTTCAGCAAATGTGAATAGAGGATTTAATCCTCAAGCATTGAAAATCATCATAGTTCCACAGAAGTCGATAAAGAAATAAATATTTTCCCCAATAGTTTAGCCATTATCCTTCCCCTTCCCTAATTGTGTTGCCTTCTTCCGTTCAGTTTAATAATCATACTTCTCTCCTGACAAAACTTAAAATTGAGAAAGTCCTGGGTTTTTTCTCCTTCTGCAGCCTATCAATTTCTCTCACACAGACACATAAGACTCACAGACACACAGGCATATGCACACAAACTCCCATATAGCACAAGCTAGCTTATGTGTAGCTCTCCAGAGACTGCTGTAAAATTGTGTGTACACACAAGGCACCATCTTTGACTAGGTAATACTTCACAGAGCCATACAACTTTGAATTTTCTTTGCTTCAGAGGAAAACGAATCGGCACTTTTCAAGCATCTAGGATATACTTTTCTTAAATATTTTAATATATATCTACTAGTTTTTTAAAAACTGATATAAAGGAGGAAGACGGAAGACATACAGATATTCAGTAGGAAAAATGAATGTGTACAGTAATGGAGTAATAAAAGACAAGCGTAAAGCTTCAAAAATTATTTAAAGGACTCTACACTGATAAACTGTTGAAATATTTCATTGCATTGCAGATTTAACCTAAAGTCAGATGCTATATAAGGAATATAACAGGCACTGGGTCAGTTATCTGAAGTCTTGCTGGAAACAGCTGTTATAGTGGATAATCAGATGGTTTGGGCCTGCATATACATGAGCATTTTGGAGTTATGTAGGAGAGGTCCCGTAAAAGGAAGTTGTTATATAAGTTACTGTTTTTGTTAGTTCAAAATTACTCTCTAATCAGGATTTCCACCTTTGGGACAGAGATATTTCAGTAAGACAAACAAGTTCAGTTTCTAAATCACAGTGCAGGATGCTTTTACATCTTACAGTGGACATAACTGTGTTCTCAGAAGTGGTAACCAAAAACCTAATATAGCGGTGCTACTTCTGATTGATTGGTTTCAACTCATTATGCATTGTGATGAACAGAGGATTTCTTCCTTCTCATTTGTTTCCCAAACCTGCTTCTTCTGGTATCACTCACTTTACTGATCATTTGCCCATGCAAGGAAAGGAGTCTTCCCCCCCCCCCNTTTTTTTTTTTAAGGTAACAGTCAAACCCAATAGTAGTTGGGTTTTTTGTTTGTGTTATTTGAAAGTTGATGTTCTTTTTTGCAAACAGGCTGGGCTGGCTCACGTCAGAAGTCTAGTCACTATTTCACAACTAGATGACAGGCTTGTGATTGTCCAGATCTGATGTTCATCTCATGTTCATCAGAGGCCAGGCATGCAGTTAAGCAGCGTAGATGAGCAAATGTGCACTTTTAAAATGTAGTTTCTGTCTTAATAACAGCAGAATCAAGCTGCCAAAACTGCACATTACAGGTGCAATGCATTTGCTGAAAGCATTGGGCTGAATCCTTATCAAAGGCTGGGGTTTCTGGATGTTCATGGTAAATGCTGTGTATGCTCTGGTGCTTAAGGAACTCTATTACAGATTCATGAAGAGGTGTTATTACTTCATTCCACATCCAAAGATTTAGAGAGTCTCCTGGAGTCCCAGGCAATTCATCTTTCTGCTTTCCCTACAGCCACTGTCTGTTCTTACATCTTAAAATAGTGCTTTTTAGAGACAGAGGGAAAAGCTTGCTTGAGGCAACCAGAGTGTGTTTGAGGGGATACTACTTCCTTTTGCAATGGTCTGCTTTGTAACAGATTGACCCACATCAGAAAATCCAGAATTGTCTCATAGATTTGCTGAGCCACTGTCTGTTTTCACTTAAGGGTAAGAAGGAAATTAGATTCACTCCCATATTTTATCCAGAAAAAAATGGAGCACTCCTGATTTTCAGGTGGCTCATTCATGTTCTGTAGGTAGCCTACATCATGAAAGGACTCAGGATCTAGTGGTCATCTTACGTGCTCAGGCAAATTTGGAAACTGTTGTCACAGGAAGAAGTCCCAACAAGTTCAGTTTTTCACTGGAAATTACTGTCTTATATTGTGTATAGTCAGGAAACAGAACCCAGTGGAAAAAAAAGATGCCCTGAAGTATAAGAATTTCCTCTGGGTGAGTAAACACTAAGTAAAAGTAATGTTCTTTGCTTGGTCTGTTAACTATCTCCCAAACTCTGAGTGATCAGAATTATTTTTTCACTTTCTTATAGGAGAAGGTAGTTGGAAGAGATGTTTTGCCCAGTCCCTGCTTAAATTCAACAGCTGAGTGTCCTTTTTGTCTGTCCATGAAGACAATGAATGACAAACTTCATTGTCATATGACTACACTTTAGCCATCAGTAATCTGATTCTTCTAATGAGGCTAATTTTTCCATTTGCAAGATTGAATAGATAGATAATGCTTCTGTAATGGCATCTTTGATCTGCATGTGTGCCATCACTGTAAATTTTCTAAAATTATTATGGTTTTCCCCTGTGATCAGAATAAAGCATATGACAAGGGACTCGAATCTGTAAAAGCCAAAGATGGAAAGGTAAGAATTCACCTGTGAAAGCTGTGCACCTAATCTGACTGTTAAGCCTAAAAAATGAGAGAGAACAAATCTTATGTAAATGCTGCCTTATGTACTTCATTCTTTGGTTTGGTCTTCTCTGCTTTTTTTTCAGTGTTGTGGAATGTGAAATGCTAGCTGGGGCTCAGGCTGCTTCACCAGGCAACTGGCGGTAGTGTCTGCCAATTTGTGAATTTGTACAACATGACAGAAGAAAACTTCAAAAGGAATTAGTGTCGATGTCGCTTCTAGAACCGCTGAGGCTCCAGAGGAGGACCATATGCTGGAAAGAGCAGTCCCAGATCTAGTTCCAAAATCATGTGGAGCTTTGATCATGGAAGGGGTCTTAGCCTCCATGACATGTTTTTCCCTCTCTATGTGTTTCTTAATTGCTAACCTCCTGGGCCTTTTGAAGTAGCTGTATATGTTTCTCTAGCCTTCCCCTTTTATATTTAATCTTATGCACTTCTGGAGCATAAAAGATCTAAATCATAAATACAGCCATCTCTATTTTGTTGTGATCTCTCTACTTTGAAATATATCTGAGAGGGAATGTTTCAGTAGTTAAGACTGATCTTCTGTCCTGTGCTTATGCTCTATAGCTCAGTAGTCAAGCCATCCCCTGCAATAATATAGAACTTTTCCAAAGACTTTCTGAAACTTCTGAGATCCTCTCTGTTGTGGATTATTGGTTGTATTCTCCTCAGAAGACTGAGAATTACCTTGTGCAGGTAATGGCACAGAAGCTCTGGTATTTCTGCATAGCTGCTGAAGGCTTCTTTCCCTTCCAGTTTGTCTACAGTTGTCAGTCCAAAATCAACTGGGGGCACCAGATGCATGTCATATCTGCATGCCCCGCCTCGCTCCCCCTTCCAGTTCCGCTTTCTGGAACATCTAAAATTTTCTGTTTGCACCTAACTTTTCAAAGGACTTGTTGAATCTTGTCAGAGGTCTCCAGTACCTTACAGCTGGAAAAATCAATTTCTATTCAATTAGTAGATGAAGATTTTCCTGCTAGAAATTGAAACCAATCAACTGCAGCTTTTCAGCTTTATATTACAGATCTCAAATATGGAAAAGAGGATACTGTATGATCACCACAGACATCACTAATCACAATCAAGTGCTACTTTACACCCAGATTTGTCTATAAGTAGTTTAACAATCTACAACTCATGAACACATTTCCTGCTGCCTATAGATTTCACTTTTATCATAGCTTTTTATCACTATTCCTTTGTTTTCTTAGTGCTTATAGCTTGGCGCTCTTTCCAAACAGAGCAGAAAGTCCACAAAAATTGTTGAATATTTGGCTGTTTCCTAAGGTAGTGGAATTCCTTGTCATCTCATCCTTCCCCTTTCCTACCTCCAGGACTCATGTTTGCTGTGAACAGTGCAGGCCTTCATTTTTTCATTCTTTTTTTTTTTAAAGCAGGGAAGGAAGAAAGGAAGGGAAGGGCCAGCGTTGTTTCATCTGTTATTGGATCCTTACTAAAAAAAAGTAAATGCATCAGTTTAGTTTCTATTGTCAAAAATACTGACTTTCCTTTCCAATTACAGTGTTTACAATTAAACCTTTTGCTAGATTGCAAAATACTTGCCTGTGTTAACATTCCTAGAAAATGTATGTGAAATGATAACCAATGTAGAGTTTAAACAAAAAATGTATATTCCTCTCCAAACAATTTTCTCACTCAAATTCTCCTATACCACAGGTTTGGCAAAGGTTTTAAAGAACCCCTCAGAAAAATGTAGCAACTGTATTACAGTTCTTGGCGTGTAGTTTACTATCTGGCCACACTCACTTGACAGTCTTTCTGTAGCCTAATATTTGTTGCACATGTATGTAAGTAAATCTCAGTTGTGCTCATTTTCATAGTAAGAGGACACAACCAAAGGAAATTAATTTTTAAATTAAAAATGCTGGATAAATTTCTTGGTATTCAGCCAGCTCCAGGCCAGTGTCCATGAAAAAGAAAAATTCCAGTTGCTTGCAGCCCATTGGCTTTTATGTTTTCTTTCACATAATCTGCATTCATAATGGGCATGCTGAGAAGAAATGACAAGTGGCTAGCCCCAAAGCTCATCAGCTGTCATAAATATAGGCAAATATCACTCTGAGAACTTTCTTTTGATGAAATAATTGCTTTAATGCATTTCTTACTGTTGTAAGAGTTATCCAGGATATGTCACTGCCTCTAGTATAGTAGTTTCTTCTGTAGGCTTGAATATTATTCATAGAAATGAATTCTCCAAAACCAGTCTTGTGTCTGAAACATTCCATTAGAAGTGACATTTGTGCAGAGAAACTCAGATTTTTCTTGTTCTAAGACATCACTCCCCAAAGTTTCTGCTTGCGAAAGTGATAATAGAACTTGGAGTTCAAAGTGATTTTGACCGAGTGCCAGGTATTTTGAGATGCCTGCAGCTAACACATCGTTGCATGACAAATCATTTTCACTAACCGCTTTGGAGCAGTCCGTCGGTTTGTCTGCTAAGCTCCTAGTTACTGGGAGATCGCTTGAAGTTCTGAAGTGTAAGACATCATCCCCAAGATGTCTGTGGGCAATTACTGGATATCTTTGCACTTGTAGATCTCTACAATTAAGTGCTTCTGTTTGGAAAAGGGAGAATTCTCCAATTTGTGAAATAGAAGTAATATTTATCCCTCTTAAACTAGCATGTAATCATTGCTTCTCATTGACTACTATGACTATGTTAAGTGCTACCAAGAAGCATTTGAACAGTATACTTTCCTGTTAGAATGCATTATGTAGCACCTGTCCAGTGAGGGCTGAGGCTTAGGAGAAAAAAAATGCAACAAAACCAAACAAAAAACCCCCTATAGCTGAAAGATTGAAGTATAGATTTTTGTTCTGAAATAAAGATTGGAACAATCATTCTTATCATAGAAAATAATTTTTCATCTCCCGACATTATACATTTCATATTAAAGGTTCTCTTAATCATCCTGGTTAAAAAAGGAATGCCCAGCATACTCCACGTTATTTTCTGGAAGTGATCTACATTCTGGTGTTTCCCTATAGGGAGTGCTGGAAAATATTTGAAGGAATCAAGATCAAAATATCATGAAGTAGTCTTTTAATTCTGTAATGTCATATTTAATAGTGAGTACCATCCATCTGATGAAAGATACAGTGCCTGTTCTTTTGATGATCTTGGTTTTGGTTTCTTTTGTTTAGGTTTGCTTGTTTGTTTGTTTGGTTTTTTAATAACCATTTTCTTTTCCTGATTGCAATTTTTTATTTAAAAATAATTATTCCTTTTATATAGATATGTATCTGCAGAAGATTATCTAATTGAAGGGCTTATTTGAAAGCTATTGCACAAAGGACAGCATAAAATGGTGCCTCCAGCCATGTAGGTAATTGCTGAATAGCAAGCCTACTCTGCAAGCCAAGTTCTTACCTTCGGGGCTGCACAGGTGCAGCTAATCACGTGGTTCCCTGGCTTAGCCAGATACTACATAGTGCTGATGTGTTTTCACAGAAGCAGCCAGTCAGATTTCAAATTAGTTGGGCAAGAACTGGAACAGGTTTTTAGGTTTTTGTTTTTCTTCTCTCGTTGAGTTCGCTGGATGTAGGGTTTCTTTCGATTTAATTGCCTTCTGCAGGTTTACAGCTGTCATAGGGAAATGCTGAAAAATATCTAGTAACAAGGTAACAAGAAGGCTCATTAGAAAATACAAATCATATCACCTGAAGTTATAATTACATCCAACTATTTATAAAAGACCCCAGCATAAATATTTAATAAAATATATGTATGTTTAATGACAAACTTAATAAAATGGTGATAAATTATTAAATGTTAAATACTAAGAATTATTATTAATTGATCAGAATTATTATGAATGATGCTTGAGGTATGATTCTTATGTAAATTACAATGAAAAGCAGAAAAAAAAATTGGAAATACATATGGCATATTAAATATATCACTAAACATATATGCTACATATATCAATCACTAAAATCCCTAAAAATACTAAAAATACTGTTACTTGAAAGACATCTATCCAATCTTTGTAGATTGAAAGCACATTCTGATCTTACAAGAACTCTCACTGTTTGTCACTGCACTTTCTGATGGTTCTCTAGACATAAATTAAAAAACAATACCACCATCACCAAAAAACAATTACTTGAAAACAGCTCTCTCAGTAAGCATGCCTTTTTAAAGTTACTGTAATTTAGGCAGATCCAGAGGTGCATAAGGTCAGTTTTAGCCTCTTACAACCTCAATTCTTTCCAGGTATCATACATTTGATGTAGAAAATGGAGACTAAAATTGCTCCCTAGGTTTTCTGATGTTCAGAACTATCAGGCGCTGATCTCCGTAAGTACAAAGCATACCTGGAAAGAAGTATCATGTGGCTGTCTCTTCATGGAGTTAGACTCCATTTTTGCAGAGCAAAATTAAACATGGGGACTATTAATTGCACCTCTTCAGTATTTTCTGTTACAAACCAAAAGAGGTTACTCCACAATATAACTCCAAGGTGTGAAATAGTTAATAAAATTGCTACTTGCTTTTGGGAATTGGAGGGGAATGTAATACTCTGTAGATACATAGGCAAATGTTATGCTTAATCCGAAGTTATTCTGAACCTGAAATCTTTAGCAATTTGGAAGTGTTAAATTTCAGGCAAATCCTACTATAATTCTGTATAAGAAATTGCATTAGTTAAGGATTTAGAAATAGTTTAAAATACACATAGATGCTGGCATAAAGAAATGAACCTTAGGTCATTTTGAAATAAAACATTCAGTCCTTCAGTAAGCATAAAATTTTTTAAAAAATTAAAGTATGCAAATAGGAAGTAGAGTATTTATCTTGAGAAAGGTAAAGTTTTAAAATATAATCAAGCTGAAATATTGTAAAATGAGATTTACTGCAACAATAATTTAAGGTAATAGCAAAGATGTCATTTAAGCAATTTGCAAATCGTATATTTCCCTGCTGTGTTTGCAAGATTACCTTGTGAATCATCAGGAACTATAACTCAAAAAGCTTTTGATTTACATTTTCCTGAGACCTAAAGGCAAGAAAGGACACTACAGATAAGATGAATAACTTGATGATCTACTAGCTTCAATAAAGAAAAGGCTGCTTTTTCCCAACTGGCTCAAGTTAGCACCTGATACGTTCTTGCAACCTATCATATAGATATACTGCATGGTAAAAGACTGTGTCTGGCTCAGTTTGCGAGAAGTTTTAGTGAGGCTTCTACATTATATTTATGAGTAAATATAATTATTTGTCTGAGAGTGCAGGAAAGGAAACTTACAAAAGCTCTGGAGAATGAATGCAGTATTAAAATAATTTGAACAATTAAGGTGTGCTTTTCAAAACGGTTTTGCCTTACATTTCTGGCAATACCACAGGTTTATTTCTGTGGGAGCCCCACATTTCTGCTGAATGTCTGCCTCATTCCATTCAGGTTCAGCTCTGTCTACTATTACTGAAACATCTGAGTGCCTTCTTGTAGCATATTAAGTAGTGTGGCTAACATCTGTTCTGTATTGATTTGTTCTCTTGTTTTTATTCCCAAAGAGAGAAAAATGAACAGTGGAGGTTTATTTATTTATTAATTTTATTTTTTTTTCTTTTTTTTTTTTTTTTTTTTTTTTTTTTTTTTTTTTTTTTTTTTTTCTTTCTTTCTTTGTGGGGACTTCCAGAATGTGCTACTATGGATTTACATTAGAAGTGAGGATCAGGAAAGAAATGTATCCTGTGCCTGGAATAGATGACAGTGAGGATCTCGTTGGTCCTCAGTTCCCAGGGGAAGCTCTCTATCTGCATAAGACAGGATTTAATCTTAGAGAGCAAACATACACTGTGCTAAAGCAACAGAAGTGCTGACACCAGCTTTCACTGTAGGGTAAAAGATTATTTTTTCAGTAGGTTAGATGTAGTCTACTGAGTGCCGTGAAGATAAGGAAAGCATCTGTAAATTTGTCTATCTTCCATATGGCAACCAGGTAAAAAGGGAAAGCCAGGTGTGATGCTTTCAAGTAATCTATGTTGTAGGGATATCTGATGTTATGTGGGTACATAAAGCCCAACGATTTGTTTCAGTTCATGTAACTTTCTTGCAAGCATACATGTCATAGAAGAAAATAAGTTTATCCTAAAAAATAGTCCAAAGTTATTTTAGATAAAAACCTGTACTTATGAATACAAGCTATGTGAAATGCTTATGCCAGCAAATGTGAATCAGCAGTCTTCTGGAAACAGGTTTCCTATTGAGATTTACAATATTTTTTACCTCTGCTTGGACTGGAAATAATGCAATGAAGCTTGCAACATCTTTGAATAATGTATTCTACCATGGTTGGCTGCTTAGGACACGCATACTTTGATGGCACACAATGTTTGTACAATCCCTTCTCATTTTCCTACAATTCAATTTCCTCGTTTTTCAATTTCCTCCAATTCCTTCTCATTCTTGGGTAGGAAAATACAGTTACAGCATAAATATAGCTTATCATTCACTGGAATCTAGCAATCTCTGATGCTCAGCTAACTCCAGTATGTATCTCATCTGCAGAGTCTACAAGGGCTTGGTATTGTTTTCAGATGGTCTAATACTCCTGCAGGAATTGGGTATGACAACAGATCTCTCCAATATAAAAATCAAACTTCCCTTTCTGTCACTGCTTCTTAAAACAGTAACGCATTTAAAATTCCTGCTATTCCTACTACTCTCTGTCACAGAAGGGAATAATGCAGAAAAATTTCACTTCACAAATGATATTAATCTTATCCAATTGTAAACTTGAAAGCTGCAGAGATATTGCAGTGATGGATTTGGTGCAAGAACTTTCTTGCTTACGTTGGAACTTAAATGGAAATAATTGTGATTTACCTACACTTAGAAAGCCCTACATCTTTCAACCTTTTCGTATTCCTAGATGTCCAGCATCCACTTGCCACAAAGCAAAAGCTTTTCTATGTCTGTCCAAATAGGAAAAGAAAGCCAAGAGATGGATCCCTCAATTTAAATTTAAGCAATGTGCTGCAAGATGTTCTAATCACCAGAGGACTCTTCAGTACAGTGATTTTGAAAGAAACTGTGCTGTTGAGAGGTTTCTGGACGTAGCAACAATATAAAATTTGTATCCCTGGATTGAAACCTCCCCAGGAGTAGACTTTCCTGAGTTTAGCCGAATGATACCCAAACAGGCTACATGAAGGGGCAAAACTTCCCTTTTTAATTGAGTTTCCTCTTCTTCTGACTTCCTTATATGAAGGTATTTCAAGCAGGGAATCACAGGCCAATATTTGAACAGAATCTCAAAAACCTTGAGTCTATTGAGTGAAGCACAAACCAACAGCAAACATTGTGAATGACTTAGTCTGCTAGAAAAGGTATTAGCATTTTCCTTCTGAAACACAGACTTGATGGAACCTTGTAACCTAAGTCTTCATGTGGGATTCAGGAAGTAGAACAGTGAACTTTCTTGAGTAAATTAATCCTCCACTAGCAGCAAACAAACCAACAAAATACATTTCTAGTGTATTATGCCAATACTGATAGAATGGGGGAAAAAACCCAAAGATACTCTGGTATGATAAAAATTAATAATTTATTTCTCAAAGTCATAGAGCTCCAGTGGCAATAAGATGTGATCAAGTATCTCTAGACTGTTTAAAAGCAAATACTAATGTTAATTTCACTTGCTTTCCAAACAATGAGTTGAAAATAAACACAACTCCCAAGAAATGGAAAAGGAAGAAAATTGCTGAGGGGAAAAAAGGATTTGAATTTGAGTTTTCAAAAGATCATTATAAATGAGATTTTTTTAAAACTATATGGTAAATATATTGATCAACAGAAATTTTTTTTAGTTATTTGTGTTGTGCTTGATTACTTTTTTTTTTTTTTAATTGCAGCCATTTAGGTAGAGAAACTACATTAGCTAACTTTCATATTAACTAATAAAGAATTTCACTTGATTTCACATTACTAATATATGCCCTATAAATTTCCAGTGAAGGATGTTAAAGTAATTCTATATTGTAAAATCACCTAGAAATTTTTGCTATTATTCTGAAGGTTGTTTGGTTTTGTGTACCAAGTAGAATTAATATTTGAATACTGCTTTTTAAAAGCAATTAACTATCTAACCAGTTAATTTTGGGAAATAAAGCCTCCAGACCTTGCAATCTTTATGAGGTATACATGAGTTTGAAATTACAAACCCTATATTATCGTTACTGGTTAATGAACTCCATATACAAAAACTTTCAATGGGACCCCAACCCAGGAATAAAATTCACACTCTGGATTGAAACTGCACCTCAACACTCTAGACATAAGGTACAGATTTCTTAGGTTACTAAGTCCTTTTCCAGAAAGCAATCACAAAAAAATAAGAGATTAAAGAAAGAATAAAAAGCTCGTGTAACCAAATGAAACTGTGAAACAAGTTTAACTGTCTCTCCCTTTACATGTTTTCTTTTTTTGTGTGGCATAAGGACAATAAATAAAACTCAAAGGAGTGTCAGGAAAAGTTCACTGGATTAGTTTCTAGTCAAAATACCTTTGTGAAATAGGCATATATTTTCAAGGAAATTCTTCTTTAAGCTAAAAAAAAAAAAAAAGCAGAGTGCTCTGTTTGTTTTGTTTTGTGAAAGCTAAGATTTCCAAGGCAGTTTAATAATAACATAAACCCTAATGAAAAAAATTTTGCCGGTGAAAATCTCTCTTTCATCTACTTTTGAAAAAGAGAAATCTCTCTTTGCATGGGCAAGCTACCCCTCTTTTGCAAAGATCACCTGGAGAGCTCCTATAGCGATGCATTGCCTGAAATTCAGGACTTCCTGAACTCCTCAACACATCATATGGGGGAAAGTGCTCTGCTCCCCTGCAAAGAGCCCTTTTTTGTGAAATCAGGTTTCCGGGTGGAGGTGGTGGGAAAAGGGTACATGCTTTTACCCTGGAAGTTAGGTAATATAAAGATAGTATTTTACTCTTTATGTCAATGTTTTCATACTCTTGTAAGGGATCAGTGTCAGAGGCCTGTAATTTTAGGCAATATAGTTGTGGAAGGGCATAAAATGTATTGAAGCTGGCGGTAGTAAAAGAACAGACTTGAAATCCCAGATTGTGAACACCATTCTCATCTGGTAACTACAAGGGAGAAAGGTATTTTAATGAAAGTAAGATAAGGGATTTGTAGGGCCTATCCATTATGACCCTTTTCTCTCCCAAGTGTTCAAAATATCATACACATTTTACTGAACCTATTTGTTCTTCCTGTACTTTTCTGAATTTTCTGTATTTAAGACTTAGCACAAGACTGATCTTTCTCTTAAAATTTTCAACTTTATTAAAATCTGTGGAGGAAGATTGTTCTCACAGAATTTCCCATGTGGAAAGGAGAGGTTAAAGGGTCATGACTAGACATTGCCAACTAATTTATATGAGTAAAGTTGCTGAAAAGGCCAGGAAAATTCTTTTTGTTGAGCCACTGATGTAAATGTTTGGAATGTGACAATGTCTATATGGCATCTCTAACTATAGCTGTAATGGTCATTAGTACCAGTTTTACCCTTTTTGCTGTATTTATGTGAACATTGCAGACAAGATCTCTGTTCTGATATCCTCACTAGTTAGTATTGTACCTGAAATTTTGTGTTATACTCATCTCTGACAAGGCAGGGCTCTTTTTGAGAATCTGTGCAGTACTAGCAGTGAAATTGAAACAATTGATAGGATGAGGGGCAATGAATCTCACATGGTTTCAATACAAAGAAGTATTTTCATTTTTGGATCAAGAAAACAGTCACCTGTGGAAGGAGAGGAAGTTTTCCTCTTCCTCTTCCTCTTCCTCCTTCTTTTTCTTCTTCACCTTCTTTTTCTTTCCTCACTATTTCATGGTTTTCTGGTTTAGAGTTGTGCTGAAGCACTAATATGGTTTACTGATTGGCAGCTGTTCTGTCTGGGTGATGGCTAAAATGATCTCTGTGTGCTTTAGCTGTCTGTTGCGAATTATAAAGCTTGAATAAATTAGATTTGCGAAGTGTATGAGATATTGTTTGAGATCCTGGAGATAAAGCCAGCCTAGGTGTGCCAAAACCTACATAATTATCACCATTTTTCTCTGGCCGAATTCTTCTGATGACCATGTCCATAAAAGGGAGTTTTGGGAATGTATGCATCATTGTTGCTAACACTGGTATAACTCCACTGTTGATGGCTTTGTATTAACAAGATTCCCATGGATACAGATGTCATGTCATTTAGTCTGGGTTTAGACAACATGTCAGTAAACCCCCAGTAGCCATAGCAGCCTAGCAGTTTTGTCCGTTCTTGTTTGTATCACGTGTTATCAAAGGCAAATTTTGCTGAATTGAACAGTGACAAGAAACTAATGAAAATCTTATAGCTTATGAATTAGATTCACCCATGGGCTACTTCTACCAGGATTATACAGATGTTTTCAGCCATCCCTGAATTCTTCTGTCCTTGGATAATTTGGTTTTCCAAGACCTTTCCAAATGTCTGAGTAATCAGTTTTCAAACGTGCCTGCCCTTACTGGTCAGAATTCAGAAATAAAGATTGTCTTGCTTATATTTCAGTTATGGCCACCTTGTTACCTTCATGGAGGATATTTGAGGTGAGAGATGCTATGGTGGTTTCATATGTCATAAAATTCTTCACTGGGCAGTGAAAGTTCACTGTGAAAAATTAGCAAAAACAACACCTGAAGCTTCTTTTGGTGAAGACATATTCTAAGTTGGAAAAAAAACAATGTAGTGCTACATTTCTCAAGCAGCAAGGCAAATTTCTCACAGCAAAGGCAGATGAGTTTTAAAATCATAGTTTTTCAGGAAGCAGCAGGCAGGGCTGCTCTGCAGTGGCAGCAGAACCAAGGGCAACCCCATTACAGGGCAGGGCAGGGCAGGGCAAGGTAGAGCAGGCAGTGCCCCCGATGGGTGCAGTTCCCCCTCAATGGAGCAGGGTGACCAGGCCAGGTCCCTGATGGTGATCAGGGCCAGCCAGGATTCTCGTTGAAACCAAGAGGTCAAGCCAGGGACTTGAGTCTGTGGCTCACAGTCTGGATCAGCACAGTATGTCACAGGAGTGTCCTGGTTTCGGCTGGGACAGAGTTAATTTTCTTCCTAGTGCTGTGTTTTGAATTTAGTATGAAAAGAATGTTGATAACACACTGATGTTTTTAGTTGTTGCTAAGTAGTCTGCTAGTCAAGGACTTTTCAGTTTCCCATACTCTGCCAAGTGCACAAGAAGCTGGGAGGGAGCATAGCCGGGACAGCTAACCCAACTGGCCAACAGGGTATTCCATACCATGTGATGTCATGCTCAATATATAAATAGGAGGCGTGGTCCAGGAAGTAGCRATYGCTGCTTGGGTATCGCTCAGCAGGTGGTGAGCAATTGCATTGTGCATCACTCATTTTGTATATTCTATCATTATTATTATTATTATTATTATCATCATCATTATTTCCCCTTCCTTTTCTGTTTTATTAAACTGTCTTTCTCT
>JAYKAV010002475.1:759992-907418 GCA_035582835.1 Phoebastria nigripes | reverse complement strand
GAATTAGGCATGCTGGAGGTGGTTTATAGCGACCTGGACGAAGAGCGAGTCTCCAAAGATCCAGATGAAATCCAGTGCACGCAACCCATGTGGTGGAAGTTTGTACGGAGTGCACCAGCGTCATATGCCAACTCATTGGCAATACTGTCCTGGAAAGAGGAAGAAGCACCAATGGTGGATGAAGCAGTTGGCAARCTCCGGRAATACGAAGAAAGTATCTCTTCCTCCCTTGTCTCGGCTGTGCAGAAACTGTCCCGGGAGGTCCAGCAACTCAAAGAGGATATGTCCTACTCTCCACCTGTGTGGACCAGTATCTCGGCCATTAGGAGTCAGCGTTCTCCTGCTTAAGAGAGAGGATATAGAAGGTACACATCACGGGGCACCCTGTGGTTTTACCTGTTTGACTATGGAGAAGACATGAGGAATTGGGATGGGAAACCTACTTCGACCCTAGAGGCACAGGTACATGAGTTGCAAGGGAAAACAATCACACAAGGGGTTCTCCCAGGAAAATTGCTGCTCCAGTTTCCAGAAAACACCTGTCTCATGACAGTCCACTTTCCAGTGAACAATBYCCCAGACAGASTAGATGGGTTGATCTCACTTCGGATTGCAATGAAGAAATTCTTGACTCGTATTTACAGGAAGTGAGTAACGAATACTATGACCAAAACTAGAGGGGCCCTGCCTCCAGCCAGGTGGAGGAAAGGGATAACCAGGTTTACTGGACTGTGTGAGTTTGGTGGCCTGGCACATCAGACCCACAGGAGTGTAAGACTCTCGTAGACACCGGTGCACAGTGTGCCCTGATGCCATCAAGCTATAAAGGGGCAGAACCCATTTGTATTTCTGGACTAACAGGGGGATCCCAAGAGCTGACTGTATTGGAGGCCAAAGTGAGCCTAACCGGGAAGGAGTGGCAAAAGCACCCCATTGTGACTGGCCCAGAGGCTCCGTGCATCCTTGGCATAGACTACCTCAGGAGAGGGTATTTCAAGGACCCAAAAGGGTACCGGTGGGCTTTTGGTATAGCTGCCTTGGAGACGGAGGAAATTAAACAGCTGTCCACCTTGTCCTGTCTCTCAGAGGACCCTTCTGTTGTGGGGTTGCTGACGGTCAAAGAACAGGTGTCAATGGCTACCACAACAGTGCACCAGCGGCAGTATTGCACCAACCGAGACTCCCTGATTCCCATCCATAAACCGATTCGTCGACTGGAGACCCAAGGAGTGATCAGCAGGACTCACTCACCCTTTAATAGTCCCATATGGCCAGTGCAAAAGTCTAATGGAGAGTGGAGACTAACAGTAGACTCTCGTGGCCTGAATGAAGTCACACCACCACTGAGTGCTGCTGTGCCGGACATGCTAGAACTTCAATACGAACTGGAGTCAAAGGCAGCCAAGTGGTATGCCACCATTGATATCGCTAATGCGTTTTTCTCAATCTCTTTGGCAGCAGAGTGCAGGCCACAGTTTGCTTTCACTTGGAGGGGCGTCCAGTACACCTGGAATCGGCTGCCCCAGGGGTAGAAACACAGCCCTAGCATTTGCCATGGACTGATCTAGACTGCACTGGAACAGGGTGAGGCTCCGGAACACCTGCAGTACATTGATGGCATAATTGTATGGGGCAACACAGCAGAAGAAATTTTTGAGAAAGGGAAGAAAATAATCCAAATCCTTCTGAAGGCCGGTTTTGCCATAAAACAAAGTAAGGTCAAGGGACCTGCACAGGACATCCAGTTTTTAGGAATAAAATGGCAAGATGGGCGTCGTCACATCCCCATGGATGTGATCAACAAAATAGCAGCCATGTCCCCACCAACTAGCAAAAAGGAAACACAAGCCTTCTTAGGTGTTGTGGGTTTTTGGAGAATGCATATTCCAAATCACAGCCTGATTGTAAGCCCTCTCTGTCAAGTGACCCAGAAGAAGAATGATTTCAAATGGGGCCCTGAGCAATGACAAGCCTTTGAACAAATTAAACAGGAGATAGTTCATGCAGTAGCCCTTGGGCCAGTCTGGGCAGGACAAGATGTAAAGAATGAGCTCTACACCGCAGCCAGGGAGAATGGCCCTACCTGGAGCCTCTGGCAGAAAGCACCAGGGGAGACTCGAGGTCGACCCTTGGGGTTTTGGAGTTGGGGATACAGAGGATACGAGGCCTGCTATACTCCAACTGAGAAGGAGATATTGGCAGCATATGAAGGAGTTCGAGCTGCTTTGGAAGTGGTTGGTACTGAAGCACAGCTCCTCCTGGCACCCCAACTGCCGGTGCTGGGCTGGATGTTCAAAGAGAGGGTCCCCTCTACACATCATGCAACTGATGCTACATGGAGTAAGTGGGTCACACTGATCGCACAACAGGCTCAAATAGGAAACCCCAGTCACCCAGGAATCTTGGAAGTGATCACAAACTGGCCAGAAGGCAAAGATTTTGGACTGTCACCAGAGGAGGAGGTGATGCGTGCTGAAGAGGCCCCACTGTATCATAAACTACCAGAAAATGAGAAGCAATATGCCCTGTTCACTGATGGGTCCTGTCGTCTTGTGGGAAAGCATCGGAGGTGGAAGGCTGCTGTATGGAGTGCTATACGACAGGTCGCAGAAACTGCCGAAGGAGAAGGTGAATCAAGCCAGTTTGCAGAGGTGAAAGCCATCCAGCTGGCTTTGGATATTGCTGAAAAATGACCAGTACTCTATCTCTACACTGACTCATGGATGGTGGCAAATGCCCTGTGAGGGTGGTTGTAGAAATGGAAGAAGACCAACTGGCAGCGCGGAGGCAAACACATCTGGGCTGCTGCATTGTGGCAAGATATCGCTGCCCGGGTAGAGAACCTGGTTGTAAAAGCATGTCACGTAGATGCTCACGTACCCAAGAGTCAGGCCACTGAAGAACATCAAAACAACCAGCAGGTGGACCAGGCTGCTAAGACTGAAGTGGCTCACGTGGATCCGGACTGGCAACATAAGGGTAATTATTTATAGCTCGGCAGGCCCACGACACCTCAGACCATCAAGGAAGAGATGCAACATATAGATGGGCTCAAGATCGAGGGGTAGACTTGACCATGGACRCTATTGCATAGGTTATCCATGAATGTGAAACATGCGCTGCCATCAAGCAAGCCAAGCGAGTAAAGCCTCTTTGGTATGGAGGACGATGGCTGAAATATAAATATGGGTAGGCCTGGCAGATTGATTATATCGCACTCCCACAAACCTGCCAAGGCAAGCACTATGTGCTCACCATGGTGGAAGCAACCACCAGATGGCTGGAAACATATCCTGTGCCCCATGCCACTGCCCAGAACACTATCCTGGGCCTTGAAAAGCAAGTGCTATGGTAACATGGCAGCCCGGAAAGAATTGAGTCAGACAACGGGACTCATTTCCAAAACACCCTCATAGACACCTGGGCCAAAGAGCATGGCATTGAGTGGGCATATCACATCCCCTATCATGCACCAGCCTCCGGGAAAATCGAACGATACCATGGACTGCTAAAAACTACACTGAGAGCAATGGGTGGTGGGACWTTCAARCATTGGGATAYACATTTAGCAAAAGCCACCTGGCTAGTCAACACCAGGGGATCTGTCACCCGAGCTGGCCCTGCCCAATCAAAACATTTACGTACTGTAGATGGGGATAAAGTCCCTGTAGTGCACATTAAAAATATGCTGGGGAAGACAGTCTGGGTTACTTCTGCCTTGGGCAAGGGAAAACGAATTCGTGGGATTGCTTTTGCTCAAGGTCCTGGGTACACTTGGTGGGTAATGCGAAAGGATGGGGAAGTCCAATGTGTACCTCAAGGAGATTTGATTTTGGGTGACAATAGCCAATGAACTGAACTGTATGATGTTAATTGCTATATAAAACTGTATGTCATCACTTCTATGATTGCTATAGGCCATATCAACAGTATTACAGTAAGAATCACACAGATTAATGAAGAATGAACTTTGATGAAATCAAACAAAGTACAGCAGTGATGGAACCAGAACTGGCTTCAGCATGCAACAATCCAACACCACACACCATCTCTCCTGCCCTGAAAGACTGTTACAACAGGTGGAGCCCAAAGTCATGGACTAAATGAACTCAATGGACATTTTAGAGCAATGGCCCATAGACTAAGGGAATGATATCTCTCTATATATACACACATATGTATCTCAAAAGATAAGAAAAGTGGTGGTGATTAAATAGAGTGTATTGGAAAATGTGAAATCTAGGCACGACGTAGATGGTATAGAATAAGGGGTGGATACTGTCCTGGTTTCAGCTGGGACAGAGTTAATTTTCTTCCTAGTGCTGTGTTTTGGATTTAGTATGAAAAGAATGTTGATAACACACTGATGTTTTTAGTTGTTGCTAAGTAGTCTACTAGTCAAGGACTTTTCAGCTTCCCATGCTCTGCCAGGTGCACAAGAAGCTGGGAGGGAGCATAGCTGGGACAGCTAGCCCAACTGGCCAACAGGGTATTCCATACCATGTGACATCACGCTCAATATATAAATAGGAGGCGTGGTCCAGGAAGTAGCGATTGCTGCTTGGGTATTGCTCAGCGGGTGGTGAGCAATTGCGTTGTGCATCACTCATTTTGTATATTCTATCATTGTTGTTATTATTATTATTATCATTATTTCCCCTTCCTTTTCTGTTTTATTAAACTGTCTTTCTCTCAATCCACGAATTTTACTTTTTTTTTCCCCGATTCTCTCCCCCATCCCACTGAGGGGAGGGGGGAGTGAGTGAGCGGCTGTGTGGTGTTTGGCTGCCTGCCGGGTTAAACCACAGGTGCTGGCACAGCTGTGGGGGCTCCTGAACAAGGTGGGGAAGCAGGGGCATTATTCATAGCCCTTTCTCACAGCTGTTAACCCAGGTCCAGGCAGTCTCGTCATGTCAAATCTGGCATTGGGTGCAAGCAGCAAAACCCTTATGGTCTCTATGCATGCGTGTGCCTATGTGTACTGAGGGGGAATGCAGGGGCCTTACAATAACTGTTAGCCTTACCCCAGTCATGAATTAATCACATCATCGTCATTGTTACTGAGCAAGGTATAAAACTTCTTTTGAGGACAAGACTGACTTCCAAATTTTCTTGAGAATAAAATTGAGGATTTGGTAGTCCCCTGAGACTGTACAGAATCTCATACTAGTATCAGCAGAAGATCTACACAGAAAGGGAGAATGCAATTCTTGAAGTGATCTTGATATGTTTAGTTGATACTGCAATGCCACATTGAGCTTTGATTAGTGAAAAGTACCTGCCTGTCCTCACACCACTGTTACTGTCCATCTATTCTCTTTATCCCTTCCTCTCCTGGAATCCTCTCTGTCCCTTCTTTCTTCTGAATTTCTTCCCTGCAGCCAGTCCTAAATTATAACCTTTCAAGGCATCATTCATACCACCTTTCTTCTTTCATCTTTGGAATAGTTAGTATTATTGACTTGGAAGCTTTATCATTGTAATAATATTCCAGGGGAAAAAAATAGCTGTGGAGAGTTCATAGTCCTGAATCTGCTGTTTGCAGATGGCGGCGAACATCCTGGTTTTGTTTTATACTGTGTTCACATCCAGAACTTTCTTAGTTGCTCTAAGGCAAGAAACCCCTGAACCCACATTTTTCATGAACACCTAACCTACTCTTAAGCCCTGCTGTCCTAGCTTAGACTAGAAGCCAAATGCCACCAAAGAACATATCTATTAAAATGTGATTAGCTAACCTTGAATTCAGTTTGGGCTTAGGTCACATCTGCACTACTAACAAGAGTAGGTGAATATATTCAGAACGATTTATACATATCACTACAATGTCAAGGCTACTAACTTGCTAAATTTTCTCCCTCTGCCCAGGACTAGAATAAACACAGGGTTGGAGTCGACGGGTAGGAGTGAAGTGGACTGCCTCGGTCAAGGCAATGCTGTAAGTCTACATCCTTCATAGCAATGAACTTGTTTGCAGGTATGAAAGAAGTGTTTGGTTTAAACCCCATTTTCTTTACAAAGCAGTTATTTGTAAAGTGCTGCTTCTCTTTACTTTTCATTACAGTGATAAGTCTTGCCCCTAGTAACATCACTCACTATACAGTCACCATCTTATATCCATGCCATCCATTAGGTGAAATCCTGCTGGATAAAAGAAATAAACCTGTTCAAGGAATAGATTTACTATACACCAGGGCAATGAATTAAGAAGTCTCCAAACTCTCTAGTGTGTTCTATATTTCCTGGCCATTTAGCACATCTCTTAGAAAACAAACAAGAAAGATCACTTTCCTCACCCCAACTTGTAAAGGCAAATTGAATCTAAAATAAAAAAAGGATGCATAAATTCTTTAAAAAATGCTGAAGTAACTTTTCTCTTCTGATTTTTTTCTCTTTTCTTTTTCACTGTCTCCTAGCAAGATAATGCATTCACTGAGAGTAGTTTATGATGGTGTGCTTTCCCTGAATTTCTGTGCATGTCAAAAGAAGTACTATGCTAAAATTTTAGAGACGTAGGTTCAGTTCCAGGCACTTTGATGGACTTCTTATGTGACCTTGTACTAAGTGACATGGTGATAGATTTGGTACAGTAGTCAGAATTCATCACTCAAGTTAGATTTTCATAAGGTTTGTCTTACACTGTTGAGATGCATAATGAGGAATGAGACGTTTTCCAGTTCCTTGGATGCTGAACTGCTCTGAAAACCAGGCCATATATTTCACAGAACAAGCCATTAGAGCCTAATATCTTTGAGTGCTACCAGCCACAGAATCTGGCCTCTTAGAAATCTGGCCCCGGCCTTTTGTGACAAGGAGCCACCTATCATCTTTGTGCCTCAGCTTGCCACTCACAAAATGAACTTCCATTTCACTTTCCATCCCCTCTTGCTTTTCTTTCAAAGCCTGTGAGAATCTGTTTTTAGCTAAATACATGGGCTATACCTACTGCAATTCTTTCAGTTGTTGTTATTAGAGGCTCCTTTAGTATCAATAGTCATGATATAAGGAATTTATGATTCTAAAATAAATTGTATAACATGTATCAGCAGCTACCAAACACACAAATACACTGCTTTAGTTGATCATATTACATACATGAATACTTTAAGCCAACATAAAAAGCAGAGTAATATGTAAGGTTTCCACAGAAAAGAAATAGGAAACTATTCCTTTTAGAAACAGGAAATAGATGTTGCATTGTCAGAGAAACCTTGACTTCTAAAATTTATTGACTTTTAAGCAGGGCTGGGTGAATTCATACTTATATTTTTCTTTAATGACAAATTTACATTTAACATTGTAATATCAAATAAATCTCTACTGTATTTATTTTCAGTAAGTGCACTGTCCACAATTACTTTAATGGGTGAATTAGCAAGATTGTCCAAATCTTTTTTTATGGTTCTATGATTTTAGAAAATACACATGGAAAGTTAATTTTAAAGTAGGAACCATCAGTATCCACATTACAAATCTTCCTTTAGAATCTGCATTTGAAATATTGGGGTTTTGGAGAGAAAGAACTGGTCGAGAGACTAACTGGAGGTAATCATCTTGCACCAGAACCTGACACAGTAGCAAAGTCTGAGAAAGGTTATTGCATACCAAAACATGTCTGTTGCAGGATAATACATCCACTTATTGTAAGAGGTACCTGTGCTACAAAAGCAGTATTTTATTAAAAAATGTTGTCCACTGATTTTTGTTACCACTCTACCACTAAGTAAACATAACTGTGAATTTTGGCTACAGGTTTTTAAAAAGTTGTCAGGAAATAAGAAAATAACTCTTGTATCATGCTAGGGTGTCATACTTGCCTTGTTTGTAAATAAAAAGTGTGTGCACAATAAATAACACAATGCAGTTTTTTGTTTTTTGTTTTTTTGTTTTTTGTTTTTTTTTTCAATTGGGAACTTCAGATATATCTTTCATATGAAAGAAATCTATAATTTTTAATAACTATTTCATTAGTTCTATGAAATTCAAGCTTGCAGTGCATTGTGGGATGGAAGAGATTAGAGGGAGAGAATGGTAATCTTTCCAAAGAGCAAAATCACTACAAACAGCCTGCTCAGGGAGTGGATCTTTTACTCTTGAGGGAAGGATAGAAATAAGTGCCAAAACATGGGGGGTTTTTATTTTTATTTTTTATCTGTGTCAAAGAGATTGTTAACCAAAAGTCATTTTCCAGATTAATTCTGTAGTCTATAAAAAAGACAGTTCTTCCTCCTCAGCTTTGTATTTTCAAAACCCTAGACTAATCCATTCCTTCCAAAGAAATATTCTTTTCAAATGACTGATGAATGGAGGCATCCATCAGCTTCTAAGTAATTGACAACTGGACATTTTAACAGAAGCAATGCATAAAGCAGCATTACAGAAGAGCTGACCAAGTCAGTAGTTTGTGCCACTAGCGATAATTAGATGTTACAGCTCAGTGGTGTGCTGCATTGTTCAGCTCCAAAAGGTATTTCACCAATACAATAATTCCAGATGCACATCTCGCATGTGTCCAAATCATTGTCTGCACTTGTCCCTCTAGAAAGGAGCCGTAGCAGAAATGAACTAGGGAAGAACCAACAGAAGAAACTCGAGATTAAGAGTCATTTGCATTTCAGTGGGATTGCCACTGAAGCAATTTTTCTCTAAACCTTGTATTCTTGTTACTTGCAGTGCTCTACTCAAAAGTGTGGGGAGGGTGGTCTTACCTGTTCTTTCAGTAGAAACACAGCATGATTTTACTAGAAATTAGGTATACACTAACGTATATACTGACTGTACCTTTATGCCTGTTGGATGAAGTTTTTATGTAGCATGTGAAGGAGGAATCATTTTGAGGATGAGCTACACTATTATGTCTGTTAAAATACTAAGAGTGGAAGAATATTGGGATTACTAGAGCTAACCATGCAGCCTCTATCTGACCAAGGATGAACATTTCAGATAATTTCCCGTCAAGTAAGCAAGTTAATCCATTGTCTTATTCCCTATTTTTTGACAGTAAGCACTTATGAGTGAAACAGTGATAATAAAAATATTGATTTCTTATAAATGTGTTTTCTGTGTTTCTCCTGGGAAATATTTCATGCAGATTTAGAGCAACCATTGAAATACCTCACATTGCCATAATCTGTGTGATTTCAGAGGGACTTAAAACACCAAAACCATTGATGGCACTTAGAAGATTTGCATCCTCCACCAAATCACAGTTGCTTCTAGAGCAAGAAACAGTAGCTTCATAGTATAAAACAGGAATATAAGTTACTTGGGACCTGGAGCAGTAACACAGATTTTGTTTCGAACTGAATGGAAGATTTTGTAAGAAGCTGTTCAATTTTCTGAAGGCTACTCATGGAAGTTACTTCATGATTTATTCTTTATTGTGCAACATAAAAATTGTGAGGTACAATTTTTTACTGGGGGTGATCCAATAGTTCATTGTGAAAAATAACTTAACTTTCTGTAGATGTTTTTATTGCCTTTTAGAAATCATTCTCTTTCATGGCCATGAATTTTGCCTCTGATTATTCAGTGAAGTTGTGCAATACTCATGGTTCAAGAATCACAGAATCATAGAATGGTTTGGGTTGGAAGGGACCTTTAAAGATCATCTAGTTCCAATCCCCCTTGCCATGGACAGGGACATCTTCACTAGATTAGGTTGCTCAAAGCCCCATCCAACCTCACTTTGAACGCTTTGAATGATGGGGCATCCACAACTTCTCTGGGCAGCCTGTTCCACTGTCTCACCACCCTTACTGTAAAAAAATTCTTCCTTATAGCTAATCTAAATCTGCCCTTTTTCAGTTTAAAAGCATTGCCCCTAGTCCTGTCACTGCAGGCCCTGGTAAAAAGTCATTCCCCATCTTTCTTGTAAGGTCCCGTTATATATTGAAAGGCCACACAACTTTTATATATTAAAAGGTTGTTTCTTTTTTGTTATTGTTTTGTTGTTCTATCTTTTTTGTTGCCTGAGGTAAGTGAGCAGTCATCCAAATCACACCTTTCTTCTATTTTCTAATTTGGATGACCCACTAGCAAATGAAGAGGTAAAGAACAGATTTGTTGGTGCACACTCATCTCTCTCTTCTTGCAAATATAAACCCAGCAATGCCAATAGAGGCTAAAAAAATATTTTAAAAGAAGGTCAGATAAGTTTAAGCTTCTCAGAATTCAAAATATGTTGTGAACACTACTTTTCCATTTTTCAGCATATCCTTGTCCTTAATAGGCCCCTTTAGAATAACTTAGATCTCCAGGTTAAAAGTTTTGTGGAAATGTAGGATTTTAGCTTAATTTTTCTGGAACTTCAGTTCAAGGTTCAGTTAGACTCTTGAGGGAAGACTGGCTATTTCAGTTCATCCAGGTGCTTGCTTTTGTGCCATGTTTTATGTTGCAAATAATTTCAGGTGGAACTTGAGAGTCATATGAAATTTTTAACAGAAAAGTTACTTGGAAATCTACTTCCAACAAAAATATCACCACTTTCCCACAAAACTTTTTCTACATTCAAAAAGATATGTCTTAAATTAAAATGCAACCAAACAATAAACCTCAAAATTATTTTCCTCACTTTAATGTTGCATTTTTGCATTTATTTGTTTGAATACATTTATTAGTGCTCAAGATTCAGAACTGACTCTTCCGCATATGTTTGTGTAGTGACTAGCTCAGCAGGGGCTCAGCCACAAGGTGATAGCACATTTCTTATAAATCTTTAAAATAATATTAGTAATAGATAACAAATGTGATTGGTGCTAATGCTGCATCTCTTTTATTTTTTCTTAAAGAACATAGGCATTAGTCTTCTGGCTTTGCAAACATAGATACTTGCAAAGGATAGTTGAGAAGATGACAGGTGCTTAGAAACTAAGGGAACTCTCCCCACCTCTGAAGTTAAGTTTATACTTCCAGTCAGGATATTTCTCGTGGATGATTTTCTACATTTCTGATGTGAGTCACATGGCACAATCACAGTGCACAATCACAGTTTAGAATAATAATAATAGTCCTAATCACTTATTGAGACGAAATGTCCAGAGGTGGAACTAAAGGACTGTGTACTTAGTAAATTAATAACTGACTCAGGCAATACCAAACTAAATGTGGAAACCTTTACTACAGATTAAAGAGCAGGTCTGGCTCTCAACTTATTATTAAGAATCTAGTTACCAGTTAGGTTCTAATGTACTATGGAAAAGCACAAGCTAGCCCAGACTACCTTTCTTCAATAACTGTGTTTCCTTTTTGGTTAAATAGAGTAAACTTCTATTGCATGAAATCTGGTCAATGTAGCTTACACCATTTCAGGTTCATACTAGCACACAGTGGTTTTACTCTTCTCAAGTGATTGATCTCTAGCACTCTGCCACTTGGCCAGTTTCTCCAGAACCTATTACTGGGAAAATGTCTGTACTGGCTCTTTTTGTCTGTATCAGCATAAGTTGGGCATGAAGAACAAAATTTGCAAATGGTTTCCTTAATTTGAATACACAATTGTAAACTGCACTCTGTTTTTACCATCTTTCTTCCCCGCTGCCCCACCCCGTGAAAGTATTCAGTTGCATCTCTTAGCCCTAATTGAGAGGAGAAGAGTGAAAAACAAACATTTAACTTTGAGTAATGGTTTTCCATTACTAAAATTCTGTGGAAGAACAAAAAATACATCACAAATTATTCAGAAATCAGAGTCCCTTTAGGAACTCTTCACAAAAGAAATATTAAAAAAAAAAATATTGTAAAAAAAGGTGGCATAAACCCTACCAGGAAAATATGTACTGTATACAGACAGTGTAGTTGGTTTCTTGAAGGCTTGCCTCTAGTTTTATACTTCATCAGTTATTCCTTCAATGAAGTAATATTCTGCCTGGTTAGACAAGGTCTTTAAAGCAATTACAAAAGGTTAATTGTACCAAATTAGCATATCTAATATGATACTAATGCCACAATATGTGGTGAATACCGGTAGTTTTACCCACCATATGTATTTAATTGCCATATCCATTTGTCAAAGTATTTCTGAACACAATGACCTCCTGAATGTCTGTAGCTGACTAGTTTAATTTTTTGTAATTATTATTTTCTTCTAGTAAATTGTGAATATTCGGTTCCCCTCTATCCGGCACAGACCTTCACACATCTGCCAAGCTGCGTTTTTGTTTCTACTATAAAAAAGTGCAGGTGATCAGGTCATCACAGCTTTGCACCTCTTGAATAAACATTGTAAAAAAATGCAACTGACCTGTCTATTATTTTCAGAAATGGCACTGGGTAGGCTCAGTGATGCAAATTTCATAGTGGTGAAGCTGGAACATTTAAGTATCCTTTAGCATGTGCTTGTTCTTTTGTATTTTTGATCCTAATCTGAAAAAAATAAATGGCAATTTATTAAAAGATAGTAGTACTAGAAAAATCCTAAACTTTTCTTTCTGTTATGTTAGGCTAATCCACTGGGGATGTCCCCAGTGATAGCCACGGTTAAAAGGGGAAAGTGTGAGTTAGAAATGAGCAGGAAAAAACAGTCAAACCCAAACCAGGTTTTTATTTTGCAGAACTGTGTTACTCATGTGGCAATGCTAGCTTACATTGGTTTACCACAAACGTCTCTGGCTATTATTTTCATCCTATTTTGAAGAGTGGTGCAGAAAGGTAAAATATAAAATTATTTTGATCACTAGAAATTATTAGGAGATGAAGGGGAGGGGACAATGACAAGAGTGCTTTTCTTTAACTGAAAAAAAGTGTTTTCACTTTATTTTCATAAATTGATTTCAAAAATATCATTGGTGGTAATAGGGAAAAGAGCCCAGATGAAGTGAGGTCAGATCAAGCAGAACACAACTGAGAAGCAGAGAGAGAGAAGTTAAGCTAAAAAAAAAAAAAAAAAAAAAAAAAAAAAAAAAAAAAAAAAAAAAAAAAAAAAAAGGAAAAAAAAAAGAAAAAAAAGAAAAAAAAAAGAGGTAAAGACTACAGATGAGAAGATGACATTTGAAATAAGAAGAGTTATAAGAAGAGTTACAGAGAAAAGAACAGAGAAGACAGGAAAATGAAAGAAATATTCCTTTAAGTCAATTCTGATTTAACAGACACTGAAAAGGAGAAAATAAAGATAGCAAAGAGATGTTTTCAGTATATAATGAATGATGTAAAGAAATCAGAAAAGTATTTTCTTACCTTTTTAGAAGCACATTTTGCAGCTGTTGGCAGCTGCAGCTGCATTGATGATATTTGGCATTTAGTGTCAACATGAATTAACTGTTATGAACACCACTTTAAAATGCCCTTATTTTCACTAGGAAATCCTGGGCTAATAAGTCACCAGCAACTGTTAATGATGACAGTTGTGATCCAAAGAGTCATTGGAGTTTTTTGACATTTCTGTTCCCTGACTCTGTCCTGAGCAGACTGATAGAGGCATCATAAAGATGCCTAGATCCCCTTCCACCCATGGCTTTGTGACTGCTGGAAATGCACCAACACAAAAGCAGGCTCCAAGAAATTGCAGGTGCAAACAAGAGCTTCTACAAAGGAGATTTAATAATGGGTTTTCAGCTGAGACAGAATGAGGTTAAGTCCACTCTGTGTCTTCAGTTAAAAGTTTTAAAATGTGGCTTAGATGTTTTAGGTGAAGGCATGTATTGTGAAATACAAGTGATTTTTTTAATATATTGCATAGGAGCAGTGGTGCATGGAAGGAGAATGAGAGGCAGCGGGCAGGAGCTGAAACACGAGACACTCATGCTGGACTTAAGGAAAAAAACACCACTGTGCAGAAAGTAAAGTATTGCAGCAGGGGCCCCAAGGGGTTGTGCAGTCTCCACCCATGGAGATTTTCAAGCTGACTTTGCTTTGGGCAGAGGTTTGGATTAGAGATCTCCTGAGGTCCCTTACAGCCTTAGTTATCCAATGATTCTATTTTGCTTAACTGCTTAGACATTTTTAACTAAGCTTTGTAAATTTTCAAGTTATGATTAAAATGGCATGCTTTTAATCTCATTTTCTGAAAAAGGTTAATACTTATTCTCTGAAGTCAGTTTATATAAAAATATAATTTACTTATGTGTCTGAAAAAAAATTAATGACATTTAAAAGTACTTATCCACTTATTAAATTTTTATTTTTATAACTACTGATTTTATATTTATATGAATTTTATCATATATTTGTTCTGTTTAAGTCTATATTTAAATATGTAAGCATGTTTACACTGTTTCAATTTTGTCATAAAAGAAGTGACTGTGCCTAAATTGAGGTTAAAAATACTAAAAATCTTATAATTTGGGAATTTTTTTTAAATGTTATAGCCAAATTGGTGAGATACGGGCTTGGGAAGTGGACAACAGCGTGAACGGTGGACTACTGGGTGGGTGCAAAGGGTTGTGATTAGTGCAACCAGCCTGCCCAGTTCCAAGTTTTACAAACAGTGTTAACTTGGGGGTTGATACTAGGGCTAATAATGCTTAACATCTTTACTGGTGACCAGGTTGATAGGTCATAATGTGTTCTCCGCAAATTCTTTTGATACCAGGTTGGAAGAAATGGTCAATATTCAGGAGGGCAGGATGGCAGAGGGTCCCGGACAGGCTGGAGAAGTGGGCAGACAGGAACCTTATGAGGTTCACCAAAACTGAATGCAAAGCCTGGCCCCTGGGCTGGATGAAGCCTTGCAGTAGGGCAGTGTGGGGCTGACCGGTCAGAAGCAGCTCTGCAGAAAAGGGTCTGGAGCCTCAGGGACACCAGGTTAGCCAAGAGGCAGCAGTGCTCCCAGGCAGCGAAGTAGCCCCCCTACTTGCTGGGCTGCACAAGCAAGGTTTCAGCCAATAGGTCCAGGAAGGGATCCTGCCTAGCTGTCTGGGACCTGTGAGATGCACCTAATGTGCTGTGGCCATCCTGGGGCTCCTCCATATGCGGCAGACACTGATATACTGGTGCAAGTCCCATGAGCCCACCAAGGTCGTTGGAGGCTGGAGCACAGGTTGTTTGAGGAGCGGCTGCGGGACCTGGATCTGTTCACCTGGCAACAGATGGCTTCAAGGGGACCTTATTAATTCTTCAAGCTATCCAGTAGGGTGGTGTAAAGAAGACAGAGCTAGATTCCTCTCAGAGTTGTACAGAGGAATGAACAGACTCTTGCTGGAACATGGGAAATTCTGACTGAAGGTAAGGAAAGTTTTTTTTCACTGTGGATATGATCAAACATGTCAACAGGTGCCCAGAGAAGCTGTGGGATCACTGTCCTTGGGGATACTCAGAGCTGCACTGAACACAGCCCTAAGCGACCTGCTCTAATTGGACCTGCTTTGAGCAGGGGCTGGGGTTGGTGACCTCTGAAGATCCCTTCCTATCCACACTATGACTCTGGTGGAATTTCACTTGCAACTTTCTATAACTGAGAAAGGCCTAATAGCTTGCGTTATGGACCAAATACTGCACTCTCCGAATCAAACTCCATAGTCACATCTTTTGATTATTTAATTTACCTCTAGGTAGCTAGTGGCAAGGTTTTCCTTTCTGTTCCATCATTTAAATTAGCATATTCATATTTTGAGGCTTCTTTTCTCTTTGGTAATTATTTGGTTTTTACTGTAACGTGAATGTATAGCTACAGAAAAGCATTTTTATTGACTTGTTCATTTCAGAAGTTAATTATTACTACATTTACACTATTGTGTTAGAGGTAAAAGGTTGGCTGGCCTTGATAGTCATAGGGGATATTAGAAGGGGAAAGAATAGACTACTCTGGAAAACCATAAAGCACCTGAGGATGATTTTTCAAAAGACAGAGGAGTGTACTCAGAGGGAGATACTACTAGCTCTGACAGTGACAGTGAATATAGAATATAGAAATCAAACTATGTACATCATACAAGCTCATTGTCCATAGCCTTGCAGATTCCCATTCCTGTCTCTCCAGCAAAGTAAATGTGAACATATTGTGACAAACCCAAGTCAGGCAACAGATACTCAACAACCAGACCATCATATCCAAGGGGTCCTCCATGTCTCTGCATTCTCACTACGTTGATATTAATCCAACATCATTAGCTACTTTAAAACAAGTTTACTTAAAAAAAAATTCAAAAAACAAAACAACAAAACAACAACTTAAAAAAAACCCTAGGAAAAACACATGTAAACTTTTGTCACTCTTCTCTCAATTTATACAAGGAGGTTCACTCCATGTCTGAACTTTCAAAACTAGAAGTCCTATATGATTCTCAAGTTGCAACTCCTTATTCCACTTCCCAGCAGACGTTTTCTGATATGTGCCAGAGAAAAATTGCTCAGTAAATCTTTTGAGTGAAGTTTTGGTTTCAATACTTCATAAGGAGGTCTGATCAATGCAGGAATGCAGCCTTAATGTTGTTTCATAACCTGTACTTATAATTTGACCATGTTATGATAACCTCTTTCTTTAGTTTTTCTTTAATTCTTATGATCTTCCTGATGTTTTGAAATAAGTTTGAAACAAGTTTGAAACATCGTCTACAGGTAAAGTCTAGATCTCTCATTATATCCATTAGGGTTGACTCCTAATCTTGCTGAAATAATCACAATTTTCTTCTCACCGCATTCAGAAGTGAAGCCACCTCCATTTCCAGAGGAACTGAAAGTAAACCATCTTTATGGAAGTTTGATGACCTCTGTTTTCCAAGGTTAGGAAACTAGTTAGCCAACTGTTAGGCATCCGAGATATATAAAGAAGCCAAGGGAAATGCAACTGCTTTCAGGACATGTAAGTAATCAGCCAGAGGCATCTGTGCCTCCCTGAAGGGCTAACTCCCTACAGTACATCCCTAGTACACGGATATATCTTTTAAACTCTAAAAAGAGTGATCCAGCAGTGTGCCATGTAATTAAGTGTTCTCCAGAGCTCAGTGTGCTGCTGACATAAATAAAGATTGTCTTAACAGAATAGAGACTGAGGGTGAAGCAGGGAATTAGGGTTTCTGCAAGTACCGAGGGGGTCTGGTTGAAGAAAGAAGCAGGAGACCTTAGCTGAAATATTCTGTGGGAGTAGGTAGAAGACAAAAGTCTACAGATTACTTCAAAGGTGGCAAAAGTGGAGGAAGGAATGATAATAGAATAGAATGGTAAAAAGAAAGATAACGAAAAGATGCCAGCAGTTTCCTGTCCCAGATACTAGACAAAAAGGTAGAGTTCTCCTCTGAATGCAATGTGAAAGATGTGTTTGATTCCAAAGTCTCATTCAATTTTGAATGTGACAACTTTTTAGAGTACCAAATCTTAGACAAAATTTAACAATCTTACACTAAGGTATTAAATGTACAATTTCATTTAATTAACACATATATATGGGTGAACAAACAAGGTTCTGTTCAAGGTTTTGTTTGTTTGTTTGATTGATCATGATTGTCAGTACTGTTGAACCAACAAGGTTTTGTTCAAGATTTTGTTTATTTGTTTGATTGATCATGATTGTCAGTACTGTTGTGATGGGGTAGATTTGTTTGTTATCTTTTTTCTTTTTTTTTTCTTTTTTTTTTGTGAAAGAAGATTCCACAACTGTATAGAGTCTGAACTGTGGCAGTAATACTGCTCTTGATATACACAGCCACACGCCTCTCTGAGTGTAATAACAAGTCAATGCTAAAGGAAAGCATGGAGTATTGTTAGGATATTGCCTCCAGCATCTAATGCCCTAGGAATCCATTTACCATTGGAATGCACTCCATCACTTATGTTTTAGCATTTATTAGGAACTTGAAGATCAATTTATCAAATGCAGGCTGCTGGAAAAAAAAAAAAAAGACATTGCTCGAGGTTCTTTGCTATATTATATTGGGATATCAGCACTTAAATGCCTGCAATATAACCTGAGCCTTGTAATTAGTTATCATTCATTACAAGCTGAAAACACCATATAGAGCACTTACAGCCCCAAAGGACTTAATTGTTAACTGCAGCTAGTGTTGTTTTATGATTCCAATAACTAAAATCTATTGACTGTGATTTTATTATGGTTTGTAAAGAAAGAAATTGAGTGTCTCTTCCATTTTCCTCTAGCCTCAGGCATTTGCTGTCTGTCTTATTTTCTGTTACCATTAAAACTGAAAATCTGGAGAGAAGTACATTTCTTTGTATTAGATGGCTGATGGAAATTAGCAATGTGCAAGCAATTGATGATATTAAATTAACATATTTAATCTTGAGTATCAAGCTGCAGTGCCTTGTTCATTAATATACTTAAAACCATATGGTTGCTTTTGTTTTTGGTGTCAGTTTGGTTGGGTGGGCAATGCTTAGGCACAACATAAGATACACTTATTGATTCTTAAAAGGTCTTTATTCACACTTGAGCCAAAGCAGCTGGTAGAGGGCTAAAGAGCACTCAAGTCACCCAAATCTCTGGATATTGCTTTCTGCTGTACCATCTGTATCCTGTTAAATATTCTTGACTTTTGCCAAGTTTGGTCAATTTATATGTTAAATCGGTTGCTGAAAACAGGATCCAAGATGCTTGCGCAGGAAAAAAAATAGTATTAAATTGCAAACTCTTATACATTAATCAGTTGTTTTGGAAAAATCCAATTCAAGTTCTGCTGCACAAATAACGGCAGTGAGATGTCAGATTTCTCAGTCTCCAAGACAAAAATAGGAGGGCAAGTGTGACTTCAGCACATTTTGTTCCCAGAGAAGGGTACCATCTTCAGCCCTGAGAGGAGGTGCCATCCAACTTCTTGTTGGAAGAGTCAAAACCCACCAGTCCTGTGAAGCAGCTCTACAATCAATTGCAATTGCAAATGCTTTTTCATCCAGTAGATGCTATAACCAAATGAGTCCTAAACTGGCTAATTACTGACATTTTACTGCCTTGTAACCAACTAAACATTGAAGCAATCCTGAGTACCATACATTTAGTGCTACTATTTGATGGTGATAATCTGTAAGCAAGTCAGTGTTATTAATTTTCTATTAGTTTAACTTATTGAATTAGGAGGACACAAACCTTATGTCTGTATGAGATATTTTTCCTATAAATTGAAGACCTGCTGGATCATGTCAATGATGTTCCATCCACTGATTTCATGTCAGTCATCTCCATGCAGAAGTTTGAATCTGACCATCTCACTAAAACCTACTGAATGCATTAAAAGTGTCTTTTTTTTTTTTTTTTTTTTTGATGGGCTGCTGCTTTTGTCTTTAAAAAAAATCTGTTGACTCCTGACAAAAAGAGATTTTTTTTTAAAAATGCTTCCAAATATGCTGAGAATGATTTTGTATCCCTTTGTTCTTCCTCTGCCTAATTCTTCTTTTTATACATTTTACTTTTACATTTTAAGCTCTGCCATTGCAAAGACATTTACACTTTGACTGCAGGATTTGTGTATATATTGCTAGCAGTAAGACCTTGCCAAATTTCTGATATGATAGTTTCAGAGTCCTGTTGTTCTCCTTCCCCACAGTAATACCATAAAGCGTGTGTATTTTTGCACCTTCTCACCCTCATCTTGAATGAGTATTCATTTCAATGAGAATGCTTCCCTGCTGAGATTTGATGATATGCCAAAGTGGCCTAACTTCAATGTTAAATCAGTTACGCAAAAAAGTAACTGTGGGTTAAATAACAGTATAAATAATGTCTAATACAAGCAAGTGTGTCAGAAATAATTCTCTATGAAAATATTTGGATATGTTGCACATTCTTGCTTCCATGGTGCTCTGATTGACCTGTGGTAACTACGAGAAACAGAGCATTCAGGTCTAGAACACAAAGGCTACCATTACTTCACTTTTGAACAAAATTTCAAATTGATTCACTCAAACATTTTTTCAATTTTAACTACTTTTTTTTTGTCATGAGAAATACAAAGGCTTTGAAATGGAGGAGGGGGAAAATATTGCCTTGTTTCAAGGTTTATTGAAAAAGACATAAAAATACAATGTTCTTTCTCCATAGTGAAGTTTCACAAACTCTTCCTAAATCTACAAATCAGTCAAGCCTGTACTTGATAATGCATGAACAGAGTGGGTCTGAAATGTAATGCCTTTGTTAATTTACTTGCACTTTTAAGTGCTTGTTTTGTTTATATATATAAACAAAGTGATAAGTGAAAATGTTGCTTAGCTGGCTTTTTTAAGTGTGCACTCCTCTTGTAAAATATAGGCAATAATCTTATTAAAGGGCTAAGCTAGCTTGCCTGATTTCATTGCAGCAAGCGGTACACAGAAGATGTGTTTTGCCTATTGGATTTCTGCATTGCTCTTAACAGGTTTCTTGGTTACAATTAATCCAGGTGAAAATACAAATCTTGAAACATCGTTACAAGTAATGACTTCAGGAAATATATAATTAACTTATTGAATGGTAATTAAAATTTATCAAGATCTACATACAAACTATCAGCAACCAAGAAGAGATGATAACGTTTCCTTTTTAAAACTGTTTTCACACTAGGGGGAAAAAAAAAAAAAAAAAATTTCAAAAGCAAGTGTTGAGTTACTCATTTGGCTTTCCAAATGACAAGTCAGAGATTTTACAGGTGGTGCCAGTGCTTCATGTCAAGTGTTATATCGGAATTCAACGGAATGACACCACTGCTTCATTATTAGGTCTCAACTACCTAAATTAAATTGGAGTTGTCAGCTCCTCTGATTGGGTGATGATTGTTAATTTTCCCAAATTGTTCATAACCTATTTGATATTTATTGAAGAATTAGGATGCACTATGAATGCCACCTCTGAAATGAAACCATGCCAGGATTTTTATTCTCATATACTTGTGCTGCATGAATTTTCACTATTAATATGAACTCATTTTTTAGAAATGTTAATAGTATCTTCTAACAACAGATGAATACAGGAATGATGTAAAGTTGGTCTCTGCTTCATTAGCTCTGTGGGACATGGATGGGGAAAAACCTTTTTTTAACAAATACCATAATCCTAAATGGCTTTCCTAATGATTGGCTTTCTGAGAGCAATCTTATTCTGTGTGCTGCATACCGGTACTTTTCGTTTAGGATTCTACACCTCAGTTGTGGTTTATACACACAAGATGCTTAGTACTTCAATAATATTCAGAAGAAAAATGGTTATGTACAGAGACATGACTTAGTGTTTCTCCGTCACCCAGTAATAGCAGAAACCTGGGCATTCCAGATTACTATGTGAGGTAAAACCAGACAAATCAAAGACGAGACTTCAGATATTCAAACACTGTCAGGTCTGAAAGCAGTACAGCAGGAGTGTTCCATATATGTTAGGTTTACTGTGCATGTGTAAATTACCTTAACATCTCTGTCACAGCAGCTTATTTTCATGATACCCAGAACCCAGAGTGAAAAGGTAATGAATTACTACTAAAGTAATTGTCCATTGTCAAAATGAATCACCTCTGCAGGTCAGAGTGTGTTTCTCAAACTGTAATTTTGTAAAGTCTTGTCTTTTAAAACAGGAGTATAAGCAAGGTGCAAATTGACAATTCTTTCTTGCAGAAATCTTGACTAAGATACTTCTGTCTTGCCCTGGGATTACAATTTTCATATATTTCGGTCTGTATCTCTTTCCTAGGCCCCTAACAAGTTTAATTACATTATAATCTTTCTTCTGCATTTCCAGAGTTTTAAACTTGAAAAACCCATACACCAAGGATCTCATCAAGAGTATGTGGCCTAGAAAGGTATTTTCAGAGCACTTGTCTTCATTTAGGTAGTGATAGGACCATGGAATCTCAGGCTTTCAACAGTGAAGAATATGTTCACTCATACAGTGATCATAGCTGCTTCATGTTACTAAAAGTTTCTATGTTAAGGAGCTGTGCAAACTATTCACATTTTTCATAATAAAATTGTGAACGATTCGTATCAGTGTAAGGGATCCTAAGAAAGTTATCACTATTGTGAAAATGTTTATTTTATTCTCATATGCATGCTGTTCTAATTGCACTGAAAAATTGCCAGGGACTGTGCAAGTGTAGTAAGATTGTCTTTTCTCAGTTGGCCTTATGTTTTGAATTGACCTATTGTCATTGTTCCCTGCATGTACAGTCTCAAGGTCTCTCCGCTTCAGGCTCCAGTGAATTATGCACATAGCTGAGCTAGTCATACACACTAGCCTGAATACTGAAAGCAGTGCAGAAGTAACAACACAGACTGTACAGTCTAATTAATCTACCTGTTGTCACAGCTAGATCTCTCATAGAAATTATGCTGGCTAACCTGCCTCACTGTCACACTGCAGCCCACTGGGTAGATACCTAACTGTCTCACAAAGATTAGCTGCTCAGGTAAAGTGCTTTAATTCCTAGTTTAAATAACAAAGTTGGAAACCTGCTATTTGTTCTCCTAAGTAGCTCTAAACCATCAGTGACTATTAAGTATGAGTCCACTTCGAGGCCTGTATCCTTCCATCTCTTTCTGCAGCTGCACCTGTCCTCATTCCCTTTCTTTTTCTCTCTCACATGCTGAATTTTTTGTTGTTTTTTTTTTTCATTTTATCCTTTGGACATTATAGCAGCTGTATTTGTCATTCATTTTCCATGCTGTCACTTTGTTAACGGTTTTGCCCAACCCTCTCTGATTTGATCAGATGGCCATGAGGGAAAAGGATGAACTGGCACTCATTCAAACTTCCTCCTGCTAGCCTTCAAGCATGATAGGATGGAGGGAAGGGAGAAGAATAGCTGCTGTAAAATGATGTCCTGCTTTTCTGTGTTTTTTTCTATTGCTGACTTCCATATCAAATTCGCTCATTCATAAGCTAAAACCAGATTTTTCTAACTGTCAGAAATACATGCTTGTCCTTTCTCTGAAAACTAAACTGGTTCTTCTTGTCTCCTACCTCATCACCCACAATACAGATTCTGGAATCACAACTTAACAGGCAGCTTGTGATAGTGCATGGAAAAGAATAACATATTGTGTTGTCTTTGCAGTGCTGACAGCACTAAATTTTTTGCTAATAAGTTAACAGCTGCATTTCCTGAGATACTGTGGTGGGTTGACCTTGGCTGGACACCAGGTGCCCACCAAGCCGCTCTATCACTCCCTTCCTCAGCAGGATGGTGGGGGGAGAAAATAAGATGGAAAAAACTCATGGGTCAAGATAAAGGCCGTTTAATAAAGCAAAAGCAAAGGCTGTGTGTGGAAACAAAGGAAAACAAAAGGTTTATTCTCTACTTCCCTTCAGCAGGCGATGTCCAGCCACTTCCCGAGAAACAGGGCTTCAATACGCATAGCAGTTGCTCCAGAAGACAAACGTCATAATAACAAATGCCTCCCACCTCCTTCTCCTTTCACTTAGCTTTTATTGCTGAGCAGACGTCATATGGTATGGAATATCCCTTTGGTCAGTTTGGGTCAGCTGTCCCGGCTATGTCCGCTTTCAAGATCTTGCCCACCCCCAGCCTATTGGTTGGGGGGGCGGAATGTTGGAGAGACAGCCTTGATGCCGTGCGAGCACTGCTTAGCAGCAGCCAAAACACTAGGGTGTTAACAACACCTTTTCTAGCTACCAATACAAAGCACAGCACTATGAGGTCTGCTATGGTGTGTTGGTTTTTGCTGGGGTAGAGTTAATTTTCTTCATAGTAGCTAGCATGGGGCTATGTTTTGGATTTGTGCTGGAAGCAGTGTTGATAATACAGGGATGTTTTCATTACTGCTGAGCGGTGCTTACACAGAGTCAAGGCCTTTTCTGTTCCTCACACCACCCCACCAGCGAGTAGGCTGGGGGTGCATAAGAAGCTGGGAGGGGACGCAGCTGGGACAGCTGACCCCAACTGACCAGAGGGATATTCCATACCATATGACGTCATGCTCAGCAGTAAAAGCTGGGGGAAGGAGGAAGAGAGGACGTTCAGAGTGATGGCGTTTGTCTTCCCAGGTAACCGTTACGCATGATGGAGCCCTGCTTTCCTGGAGATGGCTGAACACCTGCCTGCCGATGGGAAGTAGTGAATGAATTCCTTGTTTTGCTTTGCTTGTGTGTGCGGCTTTTGTTTTACCTATTAAACTCTTTATCTCAACCCACGAGTTTTCTCACTTTTACCTTTCCGATTCTCTCCCCCATCCCACCGGGTGGGAGTGAGCGAGCGGCTGTGTGGTGCTTAGTTACTGGCTGGGATTAAACCATGATATATGGAGAAAATTAACTCTATCTCAGCCAGATGCCATTATGTATAACAACAAAACAAAATATTTTCATGCTACTTTCTTTTGAACCAAACTGGGAGACAGTTCAATAAACATATCTTGCACCTTAAAGAAGTTTTTCTCAGAAAATATTGACCCCAGATATGAATATTCCAGAGTCTTGCTTCACTCACTCCTTCAGTATCATGATCAACTGCCAGTGTGAAAACTGAGATATGACATTGATTAAAATTATGATGATGATGCTAATAATAAAAACAATAGTAATAATAATGACAGTGCTAACAGTAATAATATTTTCTCCTCTGGCTGGAGATTTTCCTTAATTACTTTCATTCTCAGAGTTTCACAGAAAATGTTTTTGAGTGTGTACAAAAGTTACGCTAAGCAGCATCTTGACCTGCTGGGGAAAAAAGAAGGAAAGCAACAGCTTCTTTGGGAGCTAGTTTTTTTATAACTTCAGTGAGATTCTTAAGTATATTTATCAGTCCCCAGTGAGTGAAATAAGGTCCAGTTAAGAATAAACCCTACGGAAGAAAATAATTTCTTTAAAATAGAAGAATGGGAATCTAGTACTAAAGATGTCAGTAGCTTATATGTGATAAAACAGTTGAAAAGAAGGAAGTGAACTTAAAGTGAAGGACATGCATATCAATGATCAGTAAGATAGTAAGTCAGAGGAGATGAAGGACTGATTCATTCCTTTTACATGGAACTGAAGGTCTAGAAACCCCAACCAGCTAATTTATTTAAATGATATGAATAAAGTCTCTGGCTCTCGGACTTCATATTCATTGGTGCAATCCAAACGTAATAAAAATATATAGCAAATAAACCCTAAATTAAGCAAATACGGAAAAATAGAGAAGCCATCATGTAAGTCCTTTTACAGAGCCACAGCTGCCATCTTGCTTTTTTGCAAGAAAATTTTCCAGGAATTTCCAAGATTTTCTTGTATTATTAATAGGGGAATTACCTTCAAACTGAGATGAAAGAATAGGAGGTAGGGGCTCTATTTACTTCTATTTTAAGAAACAGTTAAAACTTCTTCCCATTAGTCATATCCAAGGCTAAAACAGGTACATCCTCTGATGGCATGAGGAGATCCACAGGATATTTCAATTTGAAAGCAAATATTTTTGGGGAAGAAAGGGGAGGAGAGGCTTTCTTCTCCTGTCATACATTATGCACAGTGCTCTGGTGAGTCTGCCCGTGAAGTTTTCTCAGTAACATTTTGGACAGAAAGCAATGTTAAGGAAGAAGAATATTAGATTACAGAGTATGAATGGGAGGGGGGCCAGGCCATGTGCTTGACAGTACTTAAACAGTAATTGTAAAATGAAAATAAAACACAGCATCAGGAAGAAGGTGATGGATGAAGGGGAACAAAGTAAGGAAAGATAGTTTAATAAAAGTTCTGTTTAATTTGTCCAAGTGGAATATATGTCATCAAGCTGTGGTACCGTATCTGTCACTACTATTCTTTCTTTCTAGTTGTACTGGTTTTAGCTGGGATACAGTTAATTTTCTTCATAGTAGCTCGTATGGTGCTGTGTTTTGGATTTTTGATGAAAATAGTGTTGATAACAGTCATGTTTGAGTTACTGCTGAACAGTGCTTACAGAGCATCAAGGCTGTTTCTGATACTCATGCTGCCCTGCCAGCAAGTAGGCTGGGCATACACAAGAGGTTGGGAGGGGACACAGCTGGGACAGGTGACCCCAACTGACCAAAGGGATATTCCATACCATATAACATCATGCTCAGCACTAAAAGCTGGGGGAAGAAGGAGGAAGGGGGGGATGTTTGGAGCTATGGCGTTTATCTTCCCAAGTAACCATTACACGTCATGAAGCCCTGCTTTCCTGGAGATGGCTGAACACCTGCCTGCCGATGAGAAGTAGTGAATGAATTCCTTACTTTGCTTTGCAGCCTTTACTTTACCTATTAACCTATTTTATCTCAACCCATGAGTTTTCTCACTTTTACCCTTTCAGTTCTCTATCCCATCCTGCTGGGGGGTAGTGAGCGAATGTCTGTGTGGGGCTTAGCTGTCAACTGGGCTTAAACCACAGCAGTCCTTTTTTGGAGCCCAACATGGGGCTCAAAGTGTTCGAGATAACAACAGATTTGATTGGCATGTGCTAGGTTGAATTTATAGCTGTTTAGCTACTAATTGGCAGCTTCCCATGCTTGCCATGGGGCTTGCTTGCCTGACTGTATATTGAAGTCTAGTGCTTGTTAGTGGCTGCTTTTTACTTTTGCTGTTTGGTGTATTCCTTACCATCTTACTCTACTGTGCCTGGGAATGTTTTAATAACAGCAACAGCCATACGACTTGGCTGGCAGATGGCCAGGGTATTGCTGCTTTTCATGTGCTGCTGTACGGGACAGCCTGGAACTCCAGTGTGAACTCGAGTCGAAGGGACGGTGACCTGTGGATAAGTCCACATGGGAGGAGGTACACTCCGAAGCATCTGTGGCCATGGTTATGTGCACATCAAAACAGGTACACCGCTGAAGGGATTGTGGCCCAAGGATAAGTCCATGCTGGAGCCGGTACACCTCAAAGTGTCTGTGGCTGTGGATAAGCTCATGCTGGAACACCTCAAAGCTTCTGTGGCCATGGAAAAGTCTGCACCATAGTAGGTATGCCCCTGAAAACTGTGGCTCACTGGGGTTCCACCAGATGATGTGACAAACATCATAAATATTTTATTATAGCATGCACAGACTGATAAGGAATAAGGAACATTCTTCCAGTAGACATTTGTGTCTAAGTTCCTGGGTTTATACTAGTTTTCTAATTACTATAAGACAGGCACAGCTACAGAGTGCTCCAGGAAGCATGTTAATTTTTTGTAGAAATTCAGATACAGTGCATCATTCATGTTACCATGGAATATCAGACAATTATTTTAACAAACAAATGTGCCTACAGATATGTTTGATACCACATTTCAGTATGGCATGTGATCTTTTTCCACAAGGTTTCCTGAAGGTGAATTTGAAGCATACGTAATGGTTTCATCTTTATACTTTATATAAAAGCAACTTTGATAACTTTGCTTTAAATGACATTGAATGCATTTGATGACTTAATGCAACATGTAATTGCTAGATAACAGCAGCAAATTTACCATCACTAAGAAGTTTGTACCTTACATGAGAATTTCATTTTTCATGGTGTTTTTATTAATTGATGTTAAGACTTTTGCCTTCTACATTCCTACAGTTCTGTAGTTTCTTTCTTTTCTTTTTGCAGCAACTATCACATTGACCAAAGATATTTCAGGTATAGAAACCCATCCACGAAATTTTTTCAATGGACAACTATATTTTGCCCTTCAACTGGCTATTCTACTTTTGTCTCAACATCTTATTTAATTTTTTTTACAAGTTAGAACATTTCACATGATTGACGCAGCTGACATACATTCGATAAAATGTTAGAACATTTTTATAGAAAAGCTATTGTCCTCTGTAAAAAAAGAACCATCTATTATTATTTTAAGATTAAAATACTTTACATTCCCCCGAACCAGGAAACCAAAAGCTTAGGTGATGTAATTCAGCATAGCTCCACTGACTTCAGTGAAGCTCTGCCAATTTTATATCAATTGTGAAACTACTTTCTGCATTCCTGTTGAGTGGATTTAATGGGGATTATTGTCAGTTTCCATTGTAAATGCTGAAATAGTGCTTATTGTCCTTTTTAGCTGAATGTTATTGAGCACTTCTGTTGCATCTTCTCCCTTTTTGTCATTTGTGCTGCTCAAGAAAATCTGGTGTGGAGAAAATAATTTGTAACCAGTGACTAAAAGAATGACAAAACATTTATTTTAAAAAGAAAAAGCTCTCAGCGATCATGAGGAATAGACTTCAAAAGGATCACTGAGCTTCAGCACATATAGGCCAGCTTTTTTAAAAGGGTCTGAGGGCTGCCACTTAGAAGTGGACTATTTAATTGTAATATGGAGGAAAAGCTGCATTCAGACAGTTACGATTTTCAGCAGAAATTAAGGGTTTCAGAAACAACGGTAGGAGTCAAGGGTTACTGAAACAACCTCTTAGCTCTCATTGTAAATTTAAACAGCCACAGACAAATGAAGAGGCCAGCATAACTTTCCATAAAGAAGCATGTTCAATCATTTATTTTAAGTGTTAATAATAATGAGTGCAAAATTAACTATAACTTTTTAGAAAAAAAGGATACACATAAATAAGTATTCTCAGTCCTGGATTCCAAACTGTTAAGAATAATTTAATGGAAGAAATCAGTCTCCTACAAATATCAAACAATCCTACAAGTCCAAAGCAAAAGGCAGTTACATTGACTTCACATGCAGAACACAGTATTTTCCATGGCAGAGGTGTTTTTTTAGTGATTTATTTTTAAATAAAAGGCTCTAATATGCAAAGATGAAAAGCAGGAAGGAAATTGTTGAAACCAAAAGATGTGCCAGCACATAGCAGAGTGTTCTGTGATAGACTATATATTATGACTTAGTATTTTGGACTGCTCCCAATAAAACAAGATGAATAATGAAATAATAAGGTCCCAATTAGACATGATTATTTTATGTGATTCAAAATGAATAGTGATTTATGAGTTTCCTTCTGCTACTTAATAACATCAGGTGAGTGGGTTTTTAGACACTTTCCCTTTGGCATGATCCTAATCAAAGCAAATACATTTCCGTTCCCTCCATAATCATCCACATATTGGCAGAGGAAAAAATTATTATTTCTGTACCAAATGAAAAGATGTTACCTCATTAATGTTTCTGAAGGAAAGAGCTGTGGCATTTAATGATCACTAAACTCAATGAATACTGAAGTTTATAAATACCTGACTGATTTATGGGTGTAACTGTCCATAAACTTCCAGTGGGAGCTGGTCATTCAACTGCTTTTTCTGGATCTGGGTCTCAAGTCTTACATGATTTGCAGGAGACAGGCTTTATTGTGTGTTAAGCTCCAAGGACTTGTTCCTGTTACCAGATCTTCACATTGCTCTGAAATGATCACATCTAGGAACAACCACAGAAGTCCTCAGGCCAATCATTCATTTGCATTACAGGCAATGTTAATTTTGCTGCCTCAGGAGCTGCTAATATTTTTTTACCAGGCAGTGAGGAAATTGAGAAAAAGGAATAGAATAGTAGAATCTCTCATGTACCAATAATATTTGAAAAATAAGCAAAAAGCTATTTTTTTCCTGTGTAGTGTTTAAGGTAAAGGTACACTTAATGTGGATTAATAATAGAAGAGTGTCAAAAGATACTCATGAGAATGTCATCATTTGTCCTTGTAAAGTTCACCATTTGTCCATTTCTCCTCAAGCTTATTTGTAGCAACTGAAGATCTGATTAATAACATTCAAAAGGTCTTTTTACCACCAAATCTGTGAGGCTGTGATATATTCAGGGGTAAAGAGAAGCAATCAAATTGCAACAGCATAAGGCAGTAAAGAAACTGCATTTAAACATAGAAGAGCAAGAGATTATCTATCTTCCTGTTGATTTGCAGTAAGCTTTATACTGTTGACCATGCATGTTTACTAAGACTAGTTTATAGTGCTTGTCAGCAGATGTATCATCCTTTCCTTTCTTGCATGGCTCAATCAGGTACCAATAAAAACTCTCTTTTTGCATCATGAGTATCTTAAGGTCTAGTTTTTTCCATGCATATTGCTTCAAAGGAGAGTGAGGAAAGGCTCCAGTTAAAGAATGACTTGAGAAGCACGGTCTTTTTGTCTATGGGAAAGCTTGGTGAGGGAATGCACCTGAAATGCACTGTTAGGCACCTGTTTTTTAGCAAGTCTGCCACACAAAATCCCATTACATTAGTGCTGTGCTAAGTATTTCTTCTAAGGTCATTGAAATTGGTACGTTTACTTAGATAGTAATGTAATTTAAAAACTCTAGGAAACAAATATGAAAATTATATAATCCTGATCAAGTTCCTGTATCTTTGCTGTGTTTTCTTTAAGATATGTTTTTCCTTTCTAAATGGTTACCATGTGACAATACTTAGGAATTATCCTCTTTATTTAATAAAATTCTACAACATCCTGCACTGAATACCTGCTGGATACCTCCTGACTAAGAATACCTTGTATTTAAAGGAAAGAAGTGGATTTTACCTTTTCAGTTGCATTTGCATAGAACAGATTGCTTGCATTTTCAAAGATTGCATATGGACTTGCAGTCTTTGCATCAGAATTGTTCACCTTTCTTCTTTCAGCCTCCTCCTTGCCCCTCCCCTCCCCCCAGAGTAATCCTGCTAATATTTTATATTTTGCATAATTTGTAGGGAAGTTGTTGGTTATTTAGCACATGTGTGGTTGATTTTAGTTTTAAAGTTGTTATTTATAAATGACATTGACTGTATTGATATTTCACAATTAAAGTGTATGAATTATGTACTCTGACACCATTTGGCTAAATATGTTTTTTTTCCCTACTGGGCAATACACTCCAGATTATTAGCTGTTTCAGCAGTTAGCTTAAATGCTGATAATTCTGGGCTGTGTGGCTGTGGCTGATAGGCTCTCTTCTTGCATAACTCCTCATGCTGTCTATCCAATGTCTGGGAAGCCTTCCTGGGCCATTTTCCCAACATATGGTCCACAGCAGCCTTTCTGTGCCCATATGGCACAGGTGTTCAGGCCATTTCTGCTGGCTTCCTGCCAAGTTTTACTGAGCTATACAATCAGATTAGTCAAAGTCATTTCACTGTTGGAGTTCTTTTTCCTTTTTTTCCCATTAGCATGGGCATATGATTGGATGTAAAATGAAAATAAATGAACACTACACAAATCTCAGTAGAGATTCTCTTACTTTATCTAATCTTGTTTCTGGCACATACATCAATATAAATCACCTACAGCCACTTCATAAAATTCAAATATGCAAAAAACAAAGTTCCATGTCATAGAAGTTAATAAGAGATTTGGCTTTGATTTAAATCAGCAAGAGAACAAAACCTACAGAGGCAAATTCTTTAACAATACAGATGCCAGAAACTGTACATGTAGAATACAAAGCATATTAATGTATTACCAATTATTTCAGTTATTTTCATCACAGTTCCATTCTGGATGTTCCAGTCGCGCTTCGGCCCATTGAATTGCACCAAAGTAACTAGTGCCAGGTAACTTCTTCCTACTCACAGGCCAGAGCAAACAGCATCTTTAACACAATTGACTGCTGTTCTTCTAGCATCTTGTCATTCTTTGATTTTTTCATGTCTGGCTTTCTGTTTGCTCTACCTGTCTGTCCTGGTTTCAGCTGGAATAGAGTTAATTTTTTTTCCTAGTAGTTGGTATAGTGCTATGTCTTAACACACTTTCAGAATATCTTGGTATGCTTTCTGTGTATTATTCAAAGGGTTCTGTCTTTCACATATCTCTACACCTTAGCAGTAGGAATTTTCCTGTGTAGAATTAACTGCTGTTTTTTATCTTGGATCAGGATTTGGGGCGGTTTTGGTGGTTTTGTTTGGGTTTTTTTTGTCTTTTATTTTTCCCTGCAGCAGACATGAAACATTATTTCCTTTAATAAAACACTGCAAGGTTTCAAAATACTTTTTCTTCCATTTCAAAACAAAATAAAAAAAACCCCGCGAAGTACTTTAAAAGATTTTAAAGAAGAAATATACACACACCTGTGCCTCCAGTATATCAAATAGAGTAGTGGATAAAGCTTATCCCCTGATTCAGAATTATAATTTTAAATATTCCATCTATATTCATCAGGCTACTGGCTATTCTGCAATGGGCAGTAGTCTTGAAGCTAAAACCAACACAGATCTGAAGAATTTTACTACTGAAAGATTTTTTGAAAAATAAACATTTCTGCAAAACATATCAGTTACAATGAGAAAACAGCACAGTTTTGATCTGCCACACTATTTTTATATCCTATAGTTGTTATGACTTTTGGGATCCAGTTTTCAAGGTCTATCTGTTGTATTAATGGTATTTCCACCAACTCCAAAAATTGCTGCTGATCATTTCAATATTATTAATCCCTTACTTTTGTTTGTGTTTGCTTTATGGAAAAGCACAACCTTTTCCAATATCAATCTCTTGCTAAATTTAGAACATATCAAATTCAGTAGGGGTGCTAGAACAGGATGCCTAGAACTAGACAGATTATTTTGTTTTTCTGTGAAAAGATTTTATTAAACCGATACTTGTTGTATGCTCATACCAGTGGATTTCCCACTGAAAGTGCTATCAATTAGAAAGAAATTCATGGTATCATTAATAAATTAAAATATCTTTTCTTTAACCTAATGAAAAGATATAGTTGCCTTACAATCACTGAACTTCCTTACTAAAGAATGAACCACATGATGAGGTAAAGAATGGCAGAATTACCTTTCTTCTGTGGAATGCTTAATATGTATTATTCGATTCTTATAATCAGTACCAAACATTTTTGTCTACTTTCTGAATTTTGTTCTGCAGATAAATGGGTGAAATTCCAGCTGTGTTGCTAAACTTTGATAAATCTTAAGTAAGGATTTTTATTTCCGGTCCTGATTGGCTGGCAAAGTATACGCCTGTAGTTTAAGTACCTCATCTCTATTTGTTGTTTGGAAATTAGATATTATACTTCCAGAATTTTTTTTTTTTTTTAATCTGGTAGATTTTAATGGAAAGTAGTAAGAAAAAGGGGATTTTTTTCCAAAAAGGAAAATCACCTGTCACAGAGGTAAATTATATATATAACCCACTTCTGTTCAGTCGTGTGATGATAGTTTTCTACTCTAAAAGGTACTTTCCATAAGATGTGTAAGGTGTTCTCCTTTCTCCCAGCATAATTGAGTTTAGTCAGTTTTGTCAGTTATGTTGAGGTACATGAATCTGTTTCATATCACTTTAAAAGACAGCTTTCTTGCTTCATTTTGCTAGAATCTTTGTGAATTCAGTTCATCTCCAGTATTAAACACACTCACATGTCATTACTTTAAAAACAAAACAAAACAAAGCAAAACAAAACAAAACAAAATACAACAAAACGCTTTTGTCCTGTTTCTCTTTTCCTTATCAATATACAGTATCAGAGTAATGGGATTTCCCACAATAAGGTATACGTTATACAAATATTTTTTATATCAGGTCATGTAGGGGTAAGAAACATTCTGTTACAACCATCTGTTACGTGTGTGATATCATTCAATGGACTGATCACGAGAATCAATTTCTGGATTATTGAAGCCATGCACTTCTGAAATCCTGGTTTTCTTTTTCACAGAATATATGCTGCCAAAACTTTAAAAATAATCTTTACAATTAATAAATATTAAAAAATCATAAAAGAAAAGAATGCAACATTTTTCTGCACTGTAGTTGCTTTAGAACTGATAAATTTATATGTTATCATAATTACCTTTTTTAAGACTAGAATAGCAAAGCTGCTCCTAGGACTCATGACGGATATGCTGCTGACTGATTTATTAAAAAAAATACATGCAAAAGAATGGAAAGCAAAGATGACAATTAAGATGTTACTTCAGGAACAGTACTTGACCAACCTCCTTTCCTGGGCACTCTCAGAGTCTTGTCAGATGATGCAGTTGCTGGTTACCAAGATCTTTTCTGGTTACCTTCTTAGTTTCCCAACTCTTTGTAGGATTCAATCTTTGTCACTGACTTAAGATCTCAAGAAACTGTCCTACTGAGTGGATTCTGTAGCTATCCTCTTCCTGGCTTCTGAAATCCACGGAGGAAATATATGCCTTATTGTTCTTGGAATAAACTTCTCAAATCTCTGATGTTTTGTGCAAGTTCTTTCCAGAAGTTCTTTTGGCTATTGTAGACCTTGGTCTTCTGGACTTATTTTTCCAGAAGTAATGTAAATGATCTGAGAAAAGAGGTGTATTCCAATATAGAAAAGCTTTCCATAGCATCAGAAAACCCTGTAGTTTTACTTAATGGACCAAACACAAAGGTCATTTGGAACACATAAATGTATAGAAAAGCAGTACTCCACTCCAGTGTTTCGTGTTGTCCTTTAATCTTTGCCTGAGCAAGTGCCTGGTGCAGCTTCCCTCGTTCTGAACTAGAAGAAAAGATCCTTTCCGAATAAAGTCATTGCTACCTTCTTGGAACATCTGGCCTTTTCTTGCTCATTCTTTGGCTGGGGAGCAATTATAAAGCCATTCCAGGTGACTTCTTAGACAAGGTGGCCTATATCTGTTAAATCAGTTCTGTTTAGTAAGAACTAGGCAATTATATAGCATATGTATTTTTAAGTAAAGAACCATTGCCTTTTAACCCCTAAACTTGGGTACCTGATAATATGCTTTCAACCAAACAAAGATGGCAAGTAAGATCAATCTAAGTGTTCCTTTAAGATGATAATGGTATTCATTTTCCCTTTTTATAATCCTCCCTACTCACAGCTGTTCCTTGCTTGTTTTGATTATAGTATTTTTATATATACTATTGAGTCTGTTCAGCTCAATAAGGAAGAAGAGGGTTTTTTTCTTTTCTGGTGTAGTATTCTGAGGAGTTAGTGAGCTGTGTTGACTGAGAGAGAACTCCAGAGCCAAGACAGAGAAAACAGTAGAATTACACAGCCACAAACAGTGTTGAAGTAAGACAACCTCTCTGCAGAGGTATTAGATTGACTCAGCCAGCTGCTGAGTATGAAGAAACACATGTTTAAAAGGAAGTGAACAGTGTAAAAATAAAAGGCCATGCATAAAAAACAGCACTGGCAAATTGATAAGATAGAAACAGAGTTCATAATTTCATATACAATTCATAAGGCAAGATTTTGAAACATACTTAAAGGAAAATTCACCCATGTATCAGGAGAAAATTAAGTAGTTCTGCATAACTGTTTTGTGTGACCTGCCATCTGCTAGCCAATCACTTAAAAATTTTTGAATGCAATTAAATCTATATGGTAAAAGAAAGAAGTTTGCCACTGACTGGTCAACTGTGGTGGCTACTTTATGTGGCATGTACGCGTTACTCTGCACCATAGCAGAAAACAGCTGCCATTTATTCTTTATGTCTTTCCTTGTCTGATTCTACAGTGAATCTTTCCTTTTTATATGCCCCTTTGAGCATCTCTGGTAGTGATGGCACTTACTGTCCATGCGTTACAATATATACTGCAATCTTCTGTCACACTAGCTTTAGGCACAGCAGTGCTTTAATCTGCTGGCACCTAAAATATATCCACTTTGTGGATTCTTATCCCCAAACAATACACAAGAGAGTGGTCAACTTCAAGCTATCTGTTCATTTTTTTCATTCAAAGATTTTTTTTTTTTTTCATACCTAGTCTTAAAAAAAGAGATTTTTGTTGTTTTGCAAAAGCTTCAGTGTAAACAATAATCAACATGGCATCAAAATATAAAAGAGACAAAATTGGCTCTGCATTTAAAAGAGGCTGAGGTGTTTATTGAATTCTGAAGAAAGAACTTGTTATTTTCCAGTTTACACAAAGACATCTCAATTATCACCTTCTGCATATCCAAGTTTTGATTCTTAATAGACAAAACACAACAAATATGTATTTGTTCAGCTATCTCATTTCAGGAGTGCGAAAAAAAAGGAAGGGAGATGCATGGGACCTATGGTAAGTCCTCAAAATGAAAGGGAGTAAGACAACTTAAAACTAGACGTTACTTCTACAAAATGCAAAACTTCTTAAAATGCAAGTAAAAGTGTAAATGTAGCTTATATATCCCCTTCAGTTCACCAATCCTGACATGGAACCTTTTTTTAACACGTCATCTGGAAAAGATGCTGATATAAAGTAATTTGATGACTTTCTTTGTCACATTCTTTCATGCCTTATATCAGTCAATCGGATATTTTCAAGTGACACCAAAACTAAAACAGAGATAAGCAGAGGCAAGGAATGAAGAAAGCAAAAATATTGAATAACTTTGTAATATCATATAAGCATGGGTTGGATGCACTGATTTTCTCTTCAAAACTTGAAAACTAGAAAGAAATATTGCTTCAGAATTACTAAGGGTGGAATGCAGCTTTTATCTGCCCCTCTAATACATAGATAAAACTGACAACACTTTCCATAAACAGATTGTACCAATTTGAACTGATGGTTATGAGAAAAAAAATAGGGTTTTATTTTGGCTGGGTTTTAGGCAACATGTAAGTAAATAATGACTCCAGGCACAAAACAATAAGCTGGTCCTAAAACACAGCGTGTGGAACAACAAAGTCTTCTCATTGGCAGAAATTTCATATTTTATTAGTAAAAGTTACTTTTAAGTCAGCTTCAAGATAAATGCATGTCCCTCAGAACAGTGGGAAGAAATTAGCAAAGGGTGATCTTCCCTCAGAAGGCTTTGGTACGGGCTGGAAAAGAAGAATGTTGTTACTGCCAGGACTCTGCTTGGACACTGATTAGTCTGTAATGACTGTCAAAGATGGGGAAGATTGCCATGCCTCAATACAATAAAGTGAAAACTGGTAAGCATAAACTTAGAGAAATATATTCTCTGCTGCTTCTCTCCTAGCCAAGAGTAAAAAAATCTACAAATCAAAATCTGTGAGTGCAAAGTACACATCTCTATCCCTTGAGGATTTCTTTCACATTCCATAACCTAAAGTTCTATGATATTCATAATGCAGTAAATATGTCTTTTTAAAAAATGTCTGTGAAAAACCTGTTGAATAAGCTGAGTATTTGGTACCCAGCCTATTCCTCATGGGAAATAAAGCAGACCCCCCAGACGTAGAAGAACAAAAGGACTGATGATCCTACTTTGTTTTCCTGTCAACGAGTCAATCAGACCATATTGTAAAAATATAAATTAAGGTGTTATGATACTGAAATATTGCTCAGGTGTTCATATACTAAAAGTAAATATATTCTTACAACAAATATATTTTTAAGCAAAGATGTTTTTAAAATTGAATTGGAGACCTTGCTTCAAGTGTAAAAGTAACATGGAATGAAACATATAGAATTGATAAACACTGCTTATAATTTCTTATCAAAAATTGTTTCTTTTTATTTATTTAAAGTGTATTACAAAAGAAATTTTAAAAAGGTGCATGTATAATTGAGTATGAGTAATGGTATTCTTAAGACATGGTAGATTATCAGATTTCCTCTAAAAATCATGTGGGATAGAGAAGGAAATTGCAACTGCACCTTGAATGTATTCCCAACATGTACAAATATATATGTTGTACAGAGGTATAAATTGCACTTTACCCTGATACGGATTTCTAACCTGCTTTCATGCTCAAATTCCGTATCACAGTTTATTTAAAACTTCTGGTTTGAGACTTTTTGCTTGTTCTCTTTTGAAAAATTGATATAGGTGTTTTCTGTTCTTAAGCATAAAAAAATGCAAAACAAATGGTTATATTCTGAGCATTCTTAGAACTGTACAAAGCTTTCTGTTTTAATATTGAATTTGGGGGCAAATTAAGCCCTCACTGAGAAAGAGCACTAACACTGTATTCAAGAGAAAATTATTTTCTATTTATCTGAGTTATGAATATTTAAAAATCACATATGGCAGGATTTTTCCTAAACACTTATCATTGGCTTAGCTGTTCCAGTGGAATTAATGGTAAGACGCCCATTAAATTCAGTGCAAGCAAATTTAAAACCAAGATTTTTAGTGTTGTTCTCCACAGACTTGTGCAGAAGATATAAGCAGATTCTAAAGCGCTGCTGCAAAACAGTGGATTCTCATTTGGAATGAGTTGGATTCGATTCCATCAGAGTTGGTAGCATAACAGCTGTCTTTCTGTCAGTGTAAACTAGCAGAAGCCATTTAATGTCTTTGTGTAATGAGACAGCTGAAAGTATAATAGCCATGAGTGGAAACACAAGTTCATGTGTTTAAGTAGAAGCTGAAATATGCAATACAAGTTTTTGTAAGAATCAGCACACCATTGGCTAAGATGAAATCACTGAATATACTGGAAAGAATTGACAGTCTGATACAGAAGGTACCAAACGTGAAGGAGTGGGTGATATACCAGATGTGTGCGCTGCCATTCAGAGAGATCTCGAAAGGCTGGAGAAACAGGCCAACAGCAACCTCATAAAATTCAACCAAAGAAAGTGACACACCCTGCAGCTGAGGAGGAATAACCCCATGAATCAGTACATGTCGATGGCCCATCAGCTGGTGTGCAGCTTTGCAGAGAAAGACCTTGTGGTCTTGGTGGACAATAAGCTGACAATGAGTGAGCAATGCCCTTGCAGCGAAGAAGGCCAGCACCACCCTGGTGCATTAGGCAGACCTTTGCAAGCGGATTGAAGGAGGCGGTCCTTGCCCTGTACTCAGCTCAAACGAGACACATCTGGGTGCTGTGTCCAGTACTGGGCTGCCTTGTACAAGAGAGACATGAATATACTGGAGTGAGTCCCCTGGGGAACCATGAAGATGATGAAGTGACTGGAACATCTGTCACATGGGGAGAGGCTGAGAGAGCTGTGAGTGTTCATCCTGGAGGAGAGAAGGCTCAGGGGGATCTTCAGGTGTATAAATACCTAGTGGACTGTGTTAAGGAGAAGGAGCCAAACTTCTCAGTGGTGTCCAGCAACAAGACAAGAGGCAATTGACACAAACTGAGATACATGGAAATAATTCTAAACAGAAGAAAAAGGGGGTTTATTGTGAGGGTTGTCAAACAATGGAATGGGTTGCCCAAAGAGGCTGTGGTGTCCCTGTCCTTGGAGATATTGAAACCTGCCTGGACACAGCCCTGGGCAAGGTGCTCCTCTCTGCACATCTGGGTGAGTCTAGACAACCTCCAGAACTGCTGGCCAGCCTCAGTCACTCTGTGATTCTGTGATAGGTCTATCAGGAAAACCACTGCCAAAAAATAACTAGGAGCAGAGAGAGATATCGAAGAATTACAAGGCACAGAATCATGGCTTCATGATTCTGACAAAAACGGCTTTTAAGCATCTTGCTTTACAAGATACAGTTGGAGCCACTAGCGAAGTGAATGCCACCTGTTGCTTGGTATCTCATGTGTTGATGGAGCAGGAAGTCTTTACTCACACTTCATTGTTGTCCTCTTTATCTAGAGACACACTTATTCCACCATCAGCATATCTTTTTATTAGAAACAGAAAACCCACAGACCTGAAGTAATTGCTCAAGAATTCAAGAAGCGGTAACAATATTTAATATGTGTCAGAAAATGTCAAAGTATTAAACAAAATGGAGAGTTTGGACAAATCAAAACATGTTTGATCTACCCAGCTGACATTCAGACTATTGCAGCCATATTTTCTGTGTTAGAGCTACAATAACCTTTCTTAGAAACATGTAAAGCTGTATCTTTTTCCCTTTTTCCTATCTATTTCAATGTTTTCATGTTTTGCTTTCTTGTTTCTTGCATTCTATAGGCATCTGAGATGCAGAAGAGGAGGGGAAGAAAGCAAACTGGAGAACACTACAGATAAGCACATAATCTGTAAGCAATTGTTATAAAAGCATAGGATATCTAGAATGTCACAGTATGCTGTCAGGCTGGGTGAAGTGTTTTGCATTAGAAATCTGGAGAATTGAAAATCTCCATTTAAGATAAACTGCAGTTGTAATTTCACTATATAGAGTTCATCAGAAGCTTGCTTTTGGTAGACTTCTGAAAAACAATTGGCAATGACAGTATTGGAACAGTGCCACTCTATTTACCTTTAGCAAATACTATATTGACATGTAGTTTCAATAGCTTGATAATAAGCAGTAATTTGTTGTGAAGTTTATGGTGGCATCTATCAGCTTACATTTATTTCTGACCAAAATGGCATGGAAATTACCTCCTTAATTCAAAAATACTATATCAATTTTTAAAATATATGTCATAGCTTGGTTTACAATAACTGATGCTTCAGTCAGTTCACATTATAAGAAGGTGAGCAACCTATTCCTATCCCATATTCACCAAGCAGTAGATTGGTAATTAAGAAATATCTAAGCACAATAGGATAATCTCTTGGCTTGTTATGGCATTGTTTCTTTTTGAATGCTCTGTTTATGTTAGATGTTTAACTTCATACCTTATATACCAAAACAAAGACTATCATGGGGGACTTTGGATGATATTTAAAACAGTACAAAGTTTATGCAGGAAGATGATTTTTTGCAGACCACCAGCCACTGATGCCATCTGCAGGTGGTAGGAACATTTTTTTTTTTGTTCAGTTTTCATGAAATAAAGTATTTGTTACAGTTGATGAGGGTACAGCTTATAAATATAATTAAATTAAAATGTAGAAACACAGGGAGTATTTTAAACTTTTGTGATGCTTTGGAGGGAAAATTGCTGTTTGATTTCTGATGCTAAGGAGGCATCCTTGATAGGTTCCTTTTCCTCTGTCCTCTAATCTTTTCACCTCCCATAGGAAAGAAAACCTACCGGTTTTCTATAAATGTGGATAAAAAATATCCAGTGGCTCTAAACTGCTATGTATTTTTCCCTTTATAGATATGGTATATTATGTCCATGAAATGCTTTTCCTATGAGCAGTTTGAATTTTTAAATCTTATATTAGCCCACAGACAGTGATGCAGCCTTTAGTATAAACTGCAATGAATATGGACTCCCTTTGTGATGCAAAATAATCACCATCACAGGCCTTCTAAGAGAAGATGTCAGCAGCTTCAAATCACAAGGGGTTTGTCCTTTGCTGTAAAGTAAGAACAATGCTACGCCAGAGCTTTGAAGGAAGCTCTGCATAGGGAAAGGGAAATGCTTGAAAATGTTACTAAACTGTTATGCAAATCCACCAGGGAAAATAAACTTCTGTCACAAATAATTTTCAGCAGATATCTCTCACTGCTTTTCTTCCATCTCATAGGCTGCTGATCAGTAAGGAGAGAAGACACCTGAACACAAGGTGATTTAGGTCTTGTGTTTGACACCATGCATTTTTCATTCAACCAAATAAGTAATGAAATACCCCGAAGCAAACTTTTCTGTATCACATTTTGATATATGGAGACAACAGTGATCCCATTGTTGCTTTCATTTCATTAAGGTGCTTCCAGAGAGAGAGTGAGAGAGCAAATCGCCGAGTCTATTCTTCTAGCAACAAAATACAACAGCCAATGTATGTTTCCCCTGCGATAGAAGTAAAGTTCCACTTGTTCATTAATATTGAAAACTTCCAAAGTGAGTTAAACCATTAATTACTTTGGCAGTGTTTCTTCCAATGGTATCTTACATTTGATTAATCATAGCATACAGAGTTTGATGCTGCCCGACACTTCCCCCAAAACAAACTTTATGGAAGCAAAAAACCACAGTGAAGAGTTAATAAAATACATAAACAAGCTGCAGGTTGTGGGAGAGGGTTTTCGTCCCCCCCCCCGCCATGTATCCATTTGTCTTTCATTCTTCTTGTCTGCCTTATATCCTTTAATCCTTTAAGGCCTCATATCCCAACCAAATACTGACGTTTTCAAGTTCATCTGTTTTATGATACTTCAAAAGCTGCTTGACATGATTTGGTTTGATTAATGGCTGGCAGTATTCTGAAAGTATGTAGCAAAGGACTGCCCAGAGGTAATCACAGGAATCAAGAGTCTATGTGGTCCTATTTCAATTGAGCTGTCAATACAGAAATCACCAATGAGTGGAGTGTTTAATTATAACTTGGGGAATTAATTTTATGTTTTACAGTGATTTTGACATCTTAGCCTAGATAGGTTTTTTCACAGCACATGCCTTGCAAAATGGACATAATTCTCTCAGACTGGAAGGTTTAGCTGTGGTTTGGTTGTTTTTTAAATTCATTTTTAGTTTTTGTAATAAGAAAATAAACTTACAGAACTCTTAAATCATTTAGAAAGACAGTGTCAGAATGAGATATCCAAAATCTTAAACTTGCAGCATAGTACACAGTTCTCGTCTGCCTCATTCTGTCAGGAAACTAGATATTGAAATATAAATGTATTTTACTCTGTTTCAAAAAGCAGTAATCTTGTATATTTCATTATGCATTCACATGATTAGAAAACATCCTGGATATTTAGGGTGTCACTGAGCTTGTAACAATCAGACAGGAGTGCCTCAGAAAATAGGTCATGAAATAAACCCTGTAACATTGAAAATGTGATCTAAACTAGACAAACCGCATCTCCAAGAGGAGTTCTTCCCTTATTTTTGAATCCTGTATCATCAGTGACGTTAGTCCCAGATGGCTGTGTGTACAGTGCAAGTAGCTTTTGAAAGACAGTTAAGAGAAATATGTGTGTAAGGCTTGGTGACCTATTATTTGAACAAAATTATTGTGTGATTGTCAGATGTAGATGCAATCCCAGAGAGTGCAACATGTTGTAAACAAGCCATAAAATAACTGCGCCAGAGATAATCTTTCTGTAATATAGAATCATGGAAAAATACGCTTTGGAAATTATTTCTGGTGGTCATCTAGTACCCTGCTCAAAGCAAGCACAACTAGATCAGGTCGCTCAGAGCTTTGTCCCATTGATTTTTGAATATAATCGAGGATGGAGATTACACAGCCTTTCTGGGTACCCTGTTCAAATCTCTAACTACCCACAATGTGCAAAAAATTTCTCTTGCTTCCTAGGTGAAACTTCCGTTTTGTATGTTCTTGCTCCTCTTTTCACTGTACAGCTCCATCTTCTCTATACTCTCCCATTAGATAGCTGAAGACAGCAATCATGTTTCTCCTCAACCTTCCTTTTCCTTAAAGCTGAACACACCCAGGTCCCACAGCCTCTCCTTGGATGTCCAGTGCTCTAGCCCTGATTGCCTCAGTGGCCTTTCTGGGACTTGCACCGGTATGTCAGTGTCTGTGTCATGCAGGGGAGCCCCAGGGCTGGACACAGCACTCATCAGTGTCTCACAGATCCCAGACTGCTGGGCAAGATCCCTTCCCAGACCTGCTGGCTGCACCTTTGCTCGTGCAGCCCCAGACAGAGGGGCTACGTTGCTGGACAGGGGCACTGCCAGCCTGGTGTCCTCAGAGCCTGTTCTGCAGAACTGCTCCCAGCCAGTTGGCCCCAGCCTGTTCTGCGGCAGGGCTTTCTCCATCCCAGGTGCCAGGCTTTGCATTTGTCTTTGATGGTTTTCATGGAGTTCCTGTCCACTTGCTTCTCCAGTCTCTCTGGGCCCCTCTGCGTATTAGCGCTGTCCTCCAGTGTATCGACTGCTAATCCAGACTAGGTATCATCCACAGATTTGCTGAGGGTACAGCTCATCCCATCGTCTAGGTTGTAATAAAGATAATGGAATAGATAATTAAATACTAGTGAAATAGTATTGATCCCAGACCAGCTCTCTGACAGACTCCCATTGTTACTGGCCTCTAGCTGCACTGTGTCACTGTTCATAGACCTTTGATCCTGGTAGTCTTGCCAATTTTCCACCCACATTACACTCTATTTACCCTATTCATATCTCAGCACTTTTATTTAGAAGTTACTATGTGATACTATATTGAATACCGTAGGATGCTACATTTGTTAAGCTTCTCATTTTCTGAGAGACTGAGCAAACAATAATTTAAACTAAAATTAAAAAAAAATTTGGACATAGACAGAATTTTCGCAAAATGTGTATAAAAATGTGATCTTCTAAGCATCTTTCTAATCACCCCTGTGAAGGACCTTCAACATCAATGGCACAGGAATTAGAGAAGCTTATGCTTTGTTCTGTATGTTTTTTCTTTTTGACTGCTGAGGTGATTCCTTGTTCTTCATATACTGGGAAGCCATTTCTAGTTCTCTGAATTCATCATCTGTGTGCCTCATGATTGACTTTTAGCTATTTCACAAAGATATTTTCTGAAGGATAGACACCAAAAAGGTAAACTTTATAATGTTAAAATAGCATTATAATGGTGTATCCCTTTGTGACCTTAATCTTCCATTTGCCTCAGTTTTCTATTGATAAGGTTTAGATAACAATTTCCTTCATCATGGTAGTAAGAATGTAGATGTAAATACTTAGGAAGAGAATCTGTAGATATTAATACAAGGAAATCTAGTAATTTCAAAATCCATTGGTAAAACAAGTTTTCTCTTAGAAATTGTGATTATCTTTGGATTCTCCAGCAGAAGTATTGCTGTTCACAGTTTGCATTCATCTATATCATAACTCTGTACACGGTTTTTTTTAGGAGTTGGATGATGGTATTCTGAAAAATATGTAAACAATTAAATTCACTAAAACAGGCTTGAGAGGGCAGCAACCAAACTGTTGCTTGACCCCTGCAGTAATACCTTCCCTCCTTGAAAATAACCTATCAAGTATAAGAAGAGAGACATGAAGTGAGAAAACTTTATGGCAAATTTAACTGCAAAGTAGTTGTTTTCTACATGGATAGAATTGTTTAATAATCTCTTATGGAATTTGAAAATAAATCTAACAAATTTATTAAGCTAGTTCTGAATGACAGAACCAAAATGCCTTTTTTTTTTTTTTTTTTTGCACTGCAAGTGCACAACATTAAGACAATCTAACACTAAACCAAAGTTCCTGGAAGATGTGAAAATAATTACATGTTCTGCCTGAGCTACTAAGCAGAGAAACATTCTGTCTCAGGCTTCTGTAGAGCATGTCAATTTCCAGTTTCCATGTTTTCAGCTTTCAGTGCACAACCTGCTTGAGAATGCAGTGATTTGAAAACAAAAGCATCCTCTAACAACAAGGGATCCTGAAAATTAAGCAGATGCCAAACTCCCCTGTGGACATGCTTAGTAAAAAAAAAAAAAAAAAATTGGTAGAAAAACATCATTCATTCCCTCGGAAGTCACAGCAAGGAACTAAAAAAAGAAACATCTTAATGAGCCTGTGTCTTGCTAATTGTATGTTTTGCATAGACATTGTACCATTTGCATAGACGTTTGCATAGAGTGAGGCAGAGTTTTATGCTTAATATGATCCATGCTCTTCTGTCATGGAGATTAGGCCTCCATTTCTATGGCAGAGTGATTCATCCATTCTGTCCAGATCAGTTTTCTTTACTAAGGAACAGATTTTAATGCTTCCAAAAAGGCAGTGTATCTAATTTGTGAAATGACCTGAAAGTTATGTTTAAGAGAGGTTAAGGTTACGTTTAAGATAAAATTAAGTTAAGAGATGTGAGTTGTTTCAGTTCTGGGGAAAGAGTTCTTACAAATTCTTGCCTATTACAAATAGAGGTGGTCAGTTACCAAAGCACATCTGTCTTTCTGTTTTCAGTGAAGTCAAAACCTTCTTATATGTCTAGCCAACAAGGACATGTTATGTTGCATAGGGCTAGGGCAAGTAGTTTTCTAGCTTCAGTTTTAGCATTGTTCAAGGTTTGTATTACACACTATTTGTCTCCTCTGTTTTGAAATATGTTTCTCCTAAAAATAACTTATTTTTCATTCTTTTCTCTTTTATTAGAGAAGTAACAAGCGACATGGTAAATTAAGCAGTATTCCTTTTGTATATACGGTGTCAGCTGTTTAACTTGCTAGTCACCTATACCTGATTCCTATTATTGATCTCTCACTGGAGATTGTCACACTCATAGCATGGCTGCATAAATTAAATGGACGAGTGCTGTTACTGCACTCTGTCTCTGAATCAGACAAAAGAAGCTGACTTTGCACTGAACAGAACAGGATGCTCAGTCTGTCTTGATTCAGGGAAGGTCTTTGAAGAGGCTAGACAGTACTAGTTAGATAGCTAGTGCAGGTCCATGTGAGAATGGTTGCACGTCCTCATTTTCCTTCTATTTTAAAATTTCAGTTTTAAGTAAACTTTTGCTCTTCAATATGTTAAATGCTTTTCTTCTATAATTAATGTTACTTCTGAGTGGTAATTAATCTGAGAAATAATCTTGCAATACAAACAGTTAGTTTACTGTGGTGTTTAAATAACTGTGACATGTAGAATGGAAGAACCTGGATCAGAGTAAACATACCTAATCTGTCCCTTGAATGTGAGGAACAGCTATTTCATCAGACGGTATGTAAAGTGAGCACAGTTAACCCCATCTTCGGTAAACAGGCAATAAATTGTTCCAACAGGTAGTGTTCCTCCTGGCTCTTGATTGTTGTTCTGATCTGATACCTGAAGAATAAGGGTTTCATTCTTTCTATTGCCTTCATAGATTCAGCCTTATTTACAGGGAGCAAAAGACTAGGTAATAGTGACTATAAAGTCACAACTATATTATCTGGATGATTACAGTTTGTGTATTTCTCTCAGTGTATGTTTGCAAAGTTTGAAAGATGTGACTTTTAAAGCTGTGTAATTGCTTTCAGAAGTCTGTATCAGTTTCCCTCTTCCCCCACCTTTATTTCCACTATCCCTAACTCATTATTTGTTTTTAATTAACACTGATGTCAAAAACCAAGATGTTCTGAGGAACATATGTGTACAGAGAAGAAAGGAAAAGAGATAAAGAGAGGATGTCAGAATAGTGAAAAACTTTCTTGGCTAGCAGTATACAGTCTGCATAATATACCATTATAACAACGCACATAATCTATGGTGGCTTAAAGAGAGTGGATTTAGAGCTTTAGACTTCATGGAGAAATTGAACAGAATAGCTATTGTAGAATATATTGGTTTTTAATAGCTATTCCAATCGATGTATCCATTTTAACTTCTCGTTCAGGTATGTTTAAAGCTATCTCTTAATATCTTAAATTGCAGGGTTATTTCTGTAAATTGGTTAAATGTATTGAAGGCATTCATGAGTAAGCAATTCTTTTTTCTGTTTTTTTGGTCTCTCAATGCAAGCACTAATTTTCTGCATGAAACAGTAACAGATGAAAAATACTGAAATGCAAATTAATATAGGATCATATAGGTTTATAAAGAAGCTTCTCCTTTTGTTAGTATTATTTGTCTTATGCTGGTTCTTAATTTGAGAATGGTGGTGTGCATTCACTGGTTTTAGCCATTTTACACTTTCTGTCTTGGTCTGAACTTGAAGATTCTCTTCCTATGTAGCTGGACCACCAAGGCTAAATGAGCTTTCTGGCTTTGATCAAGATTTTCTTTAATTTGGTTGTCCAACATGAACCCTTGTTGGCCTCATAGCACCTTCCTCTGCACTATTCCGCTTGGCATGGGATTTGCCTTCTGAGCTGCAAGAGGAATAGCCTGCCCTCCACCTGCCTGGAATTGCTGTTACTCACCCAGTATGTCAGACTGCTCATCAGCCTATAGCCTTGTGGAAAGTAACAACAGTTTTAGAGTAAGCTCCACTATATAATGTCTATATTAGAGAAAAAAAAGTTAAAAAGAAACAATAAAATATAGACATAGCACTCTCCAGCTGCTGGGTATATCACATAGTTGGTATACAGTGTTCAAACTGAGGGCTTCTCTACTGCCCTTGTGTGTGCATTGCTTCAGAATCATGCTATCTTTTCTTTCATGAAGTTTGGCACACCACAGAACACAATCATGCAATTGTTTGCAAGTCCTAATTAGTTCCATCTTTTCTCAGAGACTGGGAGCTACTGCACTTATTGCTCAACAACAGTAATAATGTACATGCATTGTATTAAAGATATTTTCTTAAATTTATATCCATGAAGTACAACATATTTACTTCATGGTAAGGCTTATTTCTGTCTGTCAGCAAGTGTAATCGTTAAATCCATTGGCCGTATGTAACCGGTTTATTTGCATGTATCCACTAAACAAGTTTAATCATAACTGCATGTACCGTGCAATTCACTGTTTTATTTAGGAGGCCTTTTTTATTTCCCTAGTGTACCTTTTCAACATATTTGCTTGAAAGTGTTTACTATGCACTATTTAAGGGCCAGTAGGGAGTAAACATAGTTTAGTTAAAAAAAAAAAAAATTAAAAAATCGTTCCTCTGTCAGATATACATTCATTTGAGGACTTTCACACTACCAAATTTTATGAATTGACATAGAGGAAATAGAGCTTGGCTCAGAGCTGTTGACAGTTCCTCACCTATTGGTACATAACAATTTTTGTTTCCTGTGCTTTGTCCATGTCATTGTGGAAACAATCAATAACATCAACAGCTGTTCTTCCTGTGGTTTTAATCACAATTAAAATGCATTTGATTGGTTATTAAAACAAGACAAACAAAACCCCTCTGTGTCTATGTCATTGGAAGAATAGAGTGTGTGGGGAAAGAAAAAGAAAAAAAGGGACAATCTTCCTTTTGGTTAAGGATTTTATAAGTGAAAGGCATGGATCTTTATCAGACTGTGCAATATTAAATTCAAAAGACTGACCAGAACCATGCTTATGAGTAGAGAGTCTTGCGAGCATTACTGGCTACAAATGCATTAGAATTCTGGAACTGACAGTTCTGTTAGTTATACAAAAATTCTGAAAGTGTCTCATCTGGGTTATGAAAAAACTTTGAGAGAACACGCATACCTTGTATATGGGACCTAAAATGATGGGTATGCTGAAAATCAGGTCCTGATCTTAGTCTATTAAAATTAACATCAGTATTCACATTCACTTGATCGGGAGGAAGAGACAGCACTGTCATCTAAACAATAAATAGCCAGGTCCAAAGAGTGACATAAAGTTGGTTAAAAAAAATAAATCTGGATGGTTGATGACTTCTGAGCAGCCTTCTCAACTGCTTTTGCCTGGGCTAGTGGACTGGTCTCAATCAGGATATCTGACAATTCTTCATGATAAAAGAAATAGTCTCATTTCATATGTTGTTGATTTAACAGTATTAGTGTACACTTGAGGGAAAGCTATGGCACTTAATGATCTTTTATTTTGCTGTTTACTGTCTGATTTGTCCATGAGTGTAGCTGGGTTGCACCTTTTGCAAGCAATAGCATACAGTGCAACTGATTACTGGCAAAGCTAATAAATTAAAAAGAAATGTACACCTGTGGGTAATTAAATTAGACTTGAGGAAAGTTGTAGAGATTAATGCATGCAATCAAACTATGTGCCTTAATCACTTCCACTGTCAGCTGTAATTTATGGCAGAGCTTCTTTACAACAATTCACTTTATCTAAATTTTAAAGGCATGTATATGCAGAAAGGAAGGATACTGCATTTTGGGTTGGCATCTAGTGCATTTTGACAGATAACAGTTCCACAACAACAACAACAGAAAAGCTCAGAACAACCTCCTTTACCACTGCCAAACAACACTAAAATTCTGTGGTTAAGCACTAATCACTTGAATGTACACAAACAAATTTGACAAGGGTCCTGAACTAATATGACATCTAGGGAGATGGAACCAGACATGTCTGCTAGAAAACTTGTTAGAAGTCATTCATTCAATTCACAACACTTTCTGTGCAGTACTATTTATTTACTGACTTTTCTTTTAACAGTATTTTGTTCAACCTAACTTTAAAAGTATCATACACGTGCTTGCTATATAGGTAATTGTGCCAGAAAAAAAAAAAAAAAAAAAGATGGGTGACATAGAGATGACAGGAAAGGAAATTTCAGCCTTCTAGAGTTAAAACACCTTAATTTTTAAAAGATTTTCATTGAGAAGCCATTTTAGACACTAATAATTAATGTAATTCATTTGTTGAAATATGCATGCAGGTTTACATCACTTTTGCAAACATATTTGTGCAGGTGTATACCTATAGAATCACTTCTTTGCTACAACTGCTGTTAAAAGAGATAAAATAATTTATCACCATTTTTGAATGTACACGTTAATGAGAGTTAAGTAAATGTTAATCTGTGGCATTTTGACACTGAAATACTGGAGAAAAAAAGATGTTTCTTCACAGTTCTGTGACGAAAATATTCATCACTTCAAACAGGCTCATGCAGAATAAAAATTGTATACTGATACATTTTAAAATTGAGGCCTGGACACACAAAGGTTTTGAGGCAACTAAGATCCACATAGTGGCTGAGGCATTTATTTCACAAAATGTGACAAAGACATCTGGATCAAGGAAGCAAATTTAGGTTGCAAATTCTATTTTCATGTGGATGTTTACTGCAGGGGAAGCTTAAATTCAGGATAGAAACAGGATTTTGAACACACATTTGTCTCTCCTTGAAGTTTAGACATCCTTCAATGAATGCACTGACTTTCTTGATGGGCATGGCTTTTTCCCATTGACTATACAGGAAAACTATGGACATATAGGAGATTTGTGAACTCTGTTCCCTTGTCTTAGTATTTCAGATTTTGAGCTATTGCATCATTGCTGTACCAATAGGTACAACCATCTCACTGAATCTGAACCTAGGTTTGTACTAAACTTTAACTAAGAACTTAATGTTTTATGTTTCAGAATTTTTGCTTAAGACATTGTGGTGGGTTGACCTTGGCTTGGATTTTCTTTTAGAACTTCTGTGCATTTAACTGCTGAACGTGGCTGCTTGTGATCTCTGTCCCAAACAAATCAATGCTGAATATACTTCAGCAGGTACCTTGCAAAGAAACATACAACTGAATACATATATATCTTTCTATAGTGTTGCATAGTGAAAAAGACATAATCGAATATGATTGTGTGGTGAGTTGACCCTGGCTGGATGCCAGGTGCCCACCAAGCCACTCTGTCACTCCGCCTCTTCAGGTGGACAGGGAGAGAAAAATAAGATGAAAGGCTTGTGGGTCGAGATAAGGCCAGGGAGATCACTCACCAATTACCATCACAGGCAAAGCAGACTTGACTTGGGGAAATTAATTTAATTTATTGCCAATCAAAATCAGAGTAGGATAATGAGAAATAAAAACAAATCTTAAAACACCTTCCCCCCACCCCTCCCTTCTTCCCAGGCTCAACTTCACCCCTTATTTTCTCTACCTTCTCCTCCCAAGCAGCACAGGGGGATGGGGAATGGGGGTTGTGGTCAGTCCATCACACGTTGTCTCTGCCGCCCCTTCCTCCTCACACTCTTCCCCTGCTCCAGCGTGGGTCCTTTCCATGGGGTACAGTCCTTCAGGAGCAGACTGCTCCAGTGTGGGATCCCCACGGGGTCACAAGTCCTGCCAGAAAACCTACTCCAGTGTGGGCTTCTCCCCACAGGGTCACAGGTCCTGCCAGGAGCCTGCTCCGGTGTGGGCTTTCCACAGGGTCACAGCTTTCTTCAGAGCACATCCACCCGCTCTGGCGTGGGGTCCTCCACGGGCTGCACGTGGATGTCTGCTCCACCATGGACCTCCATGGGCTGCAGGGGAACAACCTGCTTCACCATGGTCTTCACCATGGCCTGCAGGGGAATCTGTGCTCCAGCGCCTGGAGCACCTCCTTCCTTCCTTCTTCACTGACCTTGGTGTCTGCAGAGTTGTTTCTCTCACATATTCTCACTCCTCTCTTCCAGCTGCTGTTGTGCAGCAGGTTTTTTTTCCCCTTCTTAAATATGTTATCACAGAGGCACTACCGCAGTCGCTGATGGGCTCAGCCTTGGCCAGCGGCAGATCCGTCTTGGAACCAGCTGGCATTGGCTTTATCGGACACGGGTGAAGCTTCTGGCATCTTCCCACAGAAGCCACCCCTGCAGCCCCCCTGGTACCAAAACCTTGACACGCAAACCCAATACAGACATCAATGAAGTCTGAAAGCAGGGAGGGTTGATGTTCAGTAAAAGGCTTAAAAATATATGTTTCTTCCTTAGCCTAAATATTAGTTCTTTGAGTATGGGTACAGACTCAAACCAAGGCCCAAATAACCACCTTCTGGAACAACTTCAGTATAACTTCAGCTCATTTCTAAATAATATTAAGCCGTTGACGCAGAGTATAGTGTAATTTGACAGTTTATGTTACTAAGGATATGCCTTCCAGAAACCTGAACAAGGCCTACTTAGTTTTAATGGAACAGATGCTATTCAGTTGAGGGGAAAGCTGAGACTGAAAGGTTCAATTGCTGGAGTAACATTAACTGTAAGCCATCTCTTACTCACATTCATTTCAACTCAGCCAAACATAATTCTGCCCTTTGGGAATTCAGACATATTGAAAACTTGACCCTTGTCTGTTTTTGAATATTTTTTTGGATGGAACATAGGAATTTTATAATGTCTTCTTATCATCATGTCCTTTTAAAGACATGTTGTGATTTTTCTTTTATTTTCTTAAAAACATTGGAAAGATATTTTATGCTATAAAAATTATTTTAACATGGTCATGAGATATGAGGTATACACAAAATTGGTGTGTAGCTTGAAATAACATATTCAAATATTATGGATCTTCAGGATTCCAGTTAATAAGGCTTTATTTCACGTTGTTGCTGTTAGGATGCACCTGGAGGCTTTAAACTAAAATTAGATCAATTTTCCTACTACAAACCTCTGCTTTTGAATGTCAAGTTTTTTAACCACAAAAAGAAAGGAAACTTTTCTCTCTTTGACTATGTGTTATAAAGTTCATGCCCGTTCACGAGATAACAATTATCCCAGAAGGGGTTGGGGGTTGTATTGTTCTCTTCATGAATTTGGTGTATGAAAAAAATCATCTGATTAATCACAGCATTACAAATTTTATTTGGCAAACCCCACTTCGACATAAATATGCAGTTGTGCACTTTGTGCTGAGTGTGGCTGCTCTTATCACTACTGGGACCATCTAGTATCTCAGAGCTGTCATAGCACAGAGGTTACTTTAGATAAATCACTTAACAGCAGCTGCAGGCCCTTTCAAAGTAACAGATTAGATACAGTATATGTAGGGCAATGCAGAGTGAAACAGACTGACTGAATATTCTGGAATCTAAATCAGTAGCATCCTCCTCCCCAGTTAAAGCTCAGACCTGGCAAAGTGTCATAGAAACTGGTGAAGATCATTCTTCAGTAAGGTCAATGCAGTCTGGAATAAGAATATATTGAGCCAGCATAGCAAATACATTTTCGTCATGACATTTTTTGCTGCTGTTTTCCTTTTCTGACAAGTTAGTTTTCTATTCTTCTTTCACTGTTACACCAATATGGCTGAGGATCCTTTCCTGTGCACGGCGTTGCTCTCTAGGATGGAGTAATTACCACAGGACAAGCCAAAACTGAATTCTGAATAACGCTTTGATAGCTGGAATCCAGAATAAAGTTAATTTGATGCAGTTCATAATGATTTCATTGCTGCTTTGAGATGAGTGAAAGAAAACTACCTCTATTCAAATGAAATTTACAAACATTAAAGCTAAGCTTCAACTAATGTTTTAGCAAGGTAGGGTAAGATCATAATACATATGCTTTTGTTTAGAAAGGGATAGTACTGCCTAACAACAGGGCACCTGCATCTCTCCTTTCTTGTCAACAAAATCAAGAGAATTTGTCAGAACACCTTGCTTGCAAGTCCTCTGCCTCTATTATAAACTGTAGGATGTGTTTGGAGAAGAATAAAACACATAACTTTTCATTTACTGCCAGGCATGGTTAGAAGAAGATGGGGAATTTTATTATCAGGTTTTTCATTTGACACGTACAGGACTGCTATCCTTTTTCCTCAACCAGTAATCTCAAGTTTGCTTAAAATCACTTAGCTCCTCAGAAATTCCAGAGTTCTGAGGGTTTTAAAGTCAAATCACCTTGTCCAAAGTATATGTATTCAATGACCACATACAAAAATGTGTCTTCTAAAACTAACTTTCTACATCCAAAATGGCTGTCAGATTAGGAATAATTGTGGCAAGAAGTATAGTTCATAGAGAATTTTGCCTCTAAAAACGGAGAGAAAGCAAAAGGATGTGGAGAAAATGCAAGCTTTAAACTATAGCAGGAGGCAGTTAAACTTAGGGGGAAAACGTGGTAACTGTTGTAGGGGGAGACTTTAAAGTGAAGTAGAAAACCAAGGAGGGAGGTTTAGCATAATAACGCTAGTAGGCATAATGATGTTTCTCATATGTTATAAGAGCATATGAGAGCTTGTGTGCTATGAGAGCATATTCCCTTTTGAATGTCAAAATGCTCGTTGTAAGACATGTCATCCAGAGATTTGGATAGATATTAAGATATAGATTTATTTCTATGAAATATATAGCTAAGTTGCTAATTGTCAATAAATTCTCTGAAGTAGTGGGAAAATAGCTAATTATTCTGCTTTGGTCATCAGTCAACACCAAATGCCATCAAACATTTTTGACTTAACTTCAGTAAAGCTCGTCTTTAATTTGCACTGAAAGAACAAATAAAATCAGTTTGAAACATTTTTATATAACCCACTTTCAAAAGGGAGATTGGTGTTTATTACCATTTATTCTTTATTAATCTTTTCCTAATATGAAGGAGAAGGATGAACTCTTTAGTTTGTAGTTTGTATTCACATTGCTGTGGCTTTATTTTCCCTCGTGAATCCTGGCTTAATAAAAGACAAACCCAGAGGATTTGCGTCCAAAAATTCAAAAAATATAGGGATGGTCATATCTGGGTCTTGATAAAGGTTCAGGTAATTTGAGAGAACCTCCCGCTCAGGAGTTGTTAAATCATGAAATTTCAAATTAACACAAAGCTAGCTCATTGAATTACTAGATCTTAATGTTTATGGAGTCACATGAAAAATGTTCAGAAAGCTGGTTGGATCGAGCCAGGAGAATCATTGTGTACTGTAGAAAAATGGCAGTTAGCAGTGGAAAAATGCACAATGAAGATATCTTTGGTAACTTTTAAAACCAAAGGGACCTGCTACAATAAAGAAGCTAGCAAAAATATGTATCCTGGATAAAAGAATGACTGTGTTATCATGGTATACGAAAGAGGTATTTTTTAAAAAAGTCACCTCAAGCTGAGCTGGGACATACTGCACAATTCCAAAGAGAAACCATCTGTATTAGGGAAAGTTTAGCTACTTTATAAAATTCATTAGAAAACTCCAATGACTTTTTGTCTGCATCAAGAAACTGAGACAGAAAAAGTGTTTAGTTAAGTTGGCATTGTCTAGATGTCTGTTTTTCTTACACCCACTAAGAAATAATTTGTTTTATAGTCCTGTACAAAGTCTGTTTTTCAGAAATGCCCATCCCATGTCCTGGGACAAAAAACTGTGTCTTTGATATGGCTGCTTAATTTGTTGGAGAGCCTTAGAAGCTGGACCTTAGTAGAACTCACTGCAAAGCTTTTGGGCCACAGGATCTTGTGCTGGACAAATATATGCCTTGGCAGTGTCAGTCCATAGACTAGAGGCAGGAGCAATACCAAAATTTCAGATATTCTCAGGATTTGGAAGCCTATGAGGCGTAGCTTGATGGGCTCCAAAGCCAACAGTAGATGAACATGTAGATATATTTCCTGCGCTAGATAGCAGATGGGTGGATAGGGGGTGCGAATGTGACCTTGGACACTCTTACGTGTGTCTCTGTGGGTGGGAGGGAGACATCAGTCTACTGTTAGTCCAGAAAATAGTGCAGTCATTCCCATGTAATAATTCACAGTTAGCTTGTTATGTTTCCTGTGTAACAGAGAAGTGTACCCTTTTCTGTTATTCTCTGTGAGTAGATAGCTTTTCCCCATTTTCCTTTTTCCTCACTTTCTCTTCCTCCCAAAAGATAAATGCTCTCTCATTTTCACATGCACTCCTGCTCCCAGCTCTCATTATGGTCCTGGCTGTGCCTTACATCTGGCAAGCTTAACATGTCACTATATGTCCTCAGAACCAAAGTACACTCGAATACTCAATAAACCAAGAGAGTTAGCTGACCGATATTACCCGACAGACCATGTGCATGTCATTTCTGTAAAGCACCTTGCATGCCTCTGCCAGCCAAAAGCCTTCACATCTTGCGTCCATTTTGAAATAAGCATCCCTTGTGTAGCAGCATGTGCACCTTTATACATATTTTACCATCTACTCTTGTTTTAACTGAACCTAGACAATGTTCTTCTGACACTTGCAGACTTTAAAATATCTTTGACTGTCAGAGTCCCAGAGCTTTCAGATGCATAGACGTTGTGATGCTCTAAAACACACACGAAAGACAACTGTGTGTGCACAGTACATGGATTATGAATTTCAGAGAATTTTCTCCAAGCACTTTAGCGCTACTGGAATTCCTGACTGTCATTTATTCTACTAAAAACAATGACCCTCCCTGCAGCAGTGTGAGTGGGGTTTATAAAACTTAAACTAAGTTCTAACTAAGTTTAAACTGACATTCCACTGCTGAACTGCTGCTCTTGCATGGAGCAGGAACAGGCCACAAACAATTATCCTTTCTAGACTAAACAACATGGGCTACCAAAATCAGGCAAGCCACAGGGAAAGGACACTTTAAACAGTGAATTTCTGTTCTATTCACCTTTGTTAATATACTTTCTCTGCCTTTCCTTTAAAACAAAACAAAACAAAACAAAGCAAAAAATTAATGTTGAAAGTTTTTAATTGTCACTCATCTTCCCCTGCCCAAAGACATCATCACTTTTGGATGTTGCACCACATCAAACAATGCCAGTCTTTAATTTGATCTGCACCACTCCTGAAAAGGTGGGACATAAACTGAGAGTCCTCTGACTCCTCATGCCTGCTGTTCACACAGACAGTGGGTAGAGAGGGGCAGGGGGATTTGGGCAGTGTCACTCTAGTTCTTTTGACAGAAGTGCTCAACAACAAAGGCATTTTTAAAAGATATTTTCAAATTCACCTTTAAAAAAATAATGCCTTCAGTCTAAAGTATGAGAGGGAAGTAATTAAAATGTATTAGGAGTTACAGTTGTTAAACAAATGTTCTGTGATTTCTTTCAAAATGCTAGAGCAAGGAAGCAAGAAGCTTGAAACACATATTCTTACTTCTTACAATATTTTTTCCTTTTTCTCATATATCACTGCAGGAAACAAAGCTTCAACAGGTTTGCTACGATGTTTCTTAGGTAAATCACTGGTTCAGGTAGCTTAAATCACAAACCACATGAAAGTAAACCACCAAGAGATGTAACTAATACAGAAATTTGTAATGACTAATTCTGTGGCAGAGGCTTGAAAGTGTGTTCTCTCTATCATATTAGATGTCTAGCCTGCACTTGAAAACACATTTGAAACTCAGCCAAAGGAAAAAAAAAAAAACAAAACAAAACAGCAAAAGGCTCTCTTCATTTCCTTTGTCTTATTGTTCTATTTTTCCTTTTTAATTTTCAGTTCTAGGGATGTCTTATGTGTTTGAGGAAATATTTAGCATTATTAGTTAGTTAGTTAGTTAGTTAGTTATACCGCATGTCATATTGATGAAATCATTGCTACTGGACAGAGAATATTCCTTAGCATGATTATGTGTGCTTTGCCAGTTAATTTTGAGTTATGATTGTTACTTGTGATATTTTCTATCCAAGATACAAAGATGATAACTGGAGAGGCAGAAAATAGGTGTCATTGTATATATTATCCTCCTCTGCCTAGTCAATTTCAGAAAAAAATTGACAAAGTGCATATTCCTGTTGGAAGCTGGGGTGTAGCTCTAAGCTATTCCTATGTGCAGGGACTCCCCCCTCTTCTGCTTTTTTTCTGTTCTTTTCTTCTGGTAAAGATTTAGTACCAGCATCCATGTAGCACAATACTTTTTATTTGTCCTCCCCCATGCATAGCAAAAGGGTGGTCTGCTGCCATTTCAACAACGTCTTTTCTCGTGTACTAAAGAAATTATATGTTTATATTTTCATACACACTAATTATTTGATTTGTACTTATAAATGCTAACCGTGATAGCAGGAATAATCCTTCAGGCCTTGAAACCTCAGAGCATCAAAGTCTTTGTGTAATAGCACCAGCACTCCCACCACATTAAAGTCTGTCTTAAATCTTTCCTTTCTCCTCATCCATTTGTGAACCCATGTTCACTGTGCCTGATGATTGTGTTGTCCTTCAGATGCCTTTCAGTAGAACTCAGTATGATCTTTGAGAGATAGTATAGTTCAGGCAGTTTGTGTCAGCCACTCACATATGACTGTTCTAGCATCTTTGGCTAGACCTTTTTAGTCTAGAAATAGTTACACACAACCTGTGTGCTAAGAAAGGTTAGAGTAAATTGCAAATTTGCCATAGCAGCCAGATCTCTTGAAGAAGCAAAATCTAAGCTCCAGATGCTTAGATGATTTATGCCACTAGATTTGGGACCAGGCTTTGGGCCAAAAGCTTTAATAAAGATTATGTTGAACCATATCTTTAAGTCTTTTTTGTTGTCACTTTTGCTGTTTCCTAAAGGTCCTCAATACATTTTCTGTAGGAATAAATTTTGAAGCACTATTTATAATACTTTGTTAACATTTTTTTACAAATTAAAATATTTGTGCTTAAAATTTAGTTAGTTACCAAGTGGATTTTAGTCACTGTAGTTTTCAAATGTTCACAGACAGGATACTACAGATTTTATTATTTAATAAGATGATTGATTTATATTAATATTACTTTTCTGTTCAGACCATAATGTTGTGCATGTTGCTTAATTCTGAAGATGGTAATAGGTTAAAATTCCAAAGAAATGTTTTCTTTTCTCAGGGCATCAAATAAACAGAAATACTGGCTGTCCATCATGACATCCCAATAGGGCTCTTTATAAATTTTTAACATCTTTAGAGAGGAATCAAACTAGAAGAGACATTAACTTGAGATGACATGTTACAGTCATCTCAGTGATCATAAAATAATAAATAATAATAAGCATTAATTACAGATATTAGCAAGTTGCTAGACTTATGATTAGGAAATGATCCTAAGTGCCTTGAAAAGCAAGACTTTTAAGATGTTAGAAATCTGTTGCAGTGGTTAAAGTCTTCTGTGATGAGAAGTATTTGCTTACTTCAGTACTCTCTATATCTGACTTTCATGAGTCCTTGAGTTTGATGGTAGAGAGTATGTCTTCTGAAAGTGAGTCTGATACTTTGATTTATGAAAATGTTGTAGAAATAAAACAAAAAAAAGAAGAAAAACGGGACATGTAAAGGAATGATACACACCAGTGTAAATGTAGAGGGACAAGCCAAATACCTTGAAATATACATCATGCTCTGAGATAAACAGTCTTCCTGTTTTTTCTTACAGATGAAAAAATACAGTGCAGAGTTACCTGATTCACCTGCCTAGCATACCAGCAGCGTTGTTAATGTAATTCAGGTTGAGTGAGACTGACTTTGCAGAGATAGCATTGTTGGATTTGTTGGAGCATGTGTGTGGATTTGAAGTAGCATCCAGTAGATGTTCATACTGCATGTTAGGTTTTGCTGTGAAAAAATTGAGGAAATTTCTCTGTAGAAGTAGAAAGTAGAGTTTTGTAGGAAAAGATTCAAGCCAAGCAAGAATAAAACCTGTGTGACACCTTAGTGATGAATAAGCCTTGCTCCAGCTGTAAGCCTTGGAGTGAATTTCAACCTCAGCAAACAAATGATGAATGGGCAATGTCATCTAATTGGTTTTGTATTTGAAAGATCAAAACGGTAAGGCACAGTTCAGGAGTGAACTATATAAACATTGCTATCAGGAATACAGTTTTAGAAAAGTGAATATTCACCAAGAGTTCCAGGGAGAAAGTTGATCAGTGAATGCCCAGAAGCGACACCCCCTGCCCCTCCTTCTCTCCACCCCCGAAAAACACTACATGTCTCCTCCCAGCCCCACCCCCCCAATAAAGATTCCAAGATGAATCAATCAATCATTGAGGACTAAAATAAGAGGGGCTGTAGAAACACTGAAGGCTTTGTATGCCTTATTGTAAAGTCAGCTCAATATGTAAATTGCAAAAGTATGAATTACCTAATTATTCACTAAAATGAAAGAATAACAGAAAAACCTTCCTCGTTGCACCCAATAGTTGTAATTAATACTTAATTTGCACTTGGAAAACAGAGAGGTTTTAAAACTTTGTTCGTTTATTAAATCAACATATTTTTTAATGATGTGAAAGGGACAAAAATGAAATTTGAAGCCTTAGTCAGGCACTCCTGAACTCCAAACTCTTCGAGGATAAAGGATATAATACATTTTTTCCTGAGCTGGAATTATGTTCTATCTATTTTGGGTCTGCTCACAGAAATGTGATACTTTCCATGAAGAAAAAGCTTTCTATTCTGGTAATGCTGTTGGAGAATGCCCATCTAAAGTGAGTCACATTTAGGAGCAGTTGTATTTGGTGACATGTTTGAAGTGTGTCTGTGAGTAAGCATGTTTACAGTATGTCCTTTTTTCTTGAACTGGTACAGAACCACCAGAAAGTTGTGGCAAGGAAAGATGAAAAATTGGCCAGCATAAATGAAACATATCAAGAAGAGCAAGATTATGAAGTAGGCATGGGAAGCTGTTGTTATGCAAGAGATAGCTTATGGCATGGATTTTGTCAGCTGAGATTCCGTGATGAAATTCGTGATTCAAATCCAAACACTCGGTAGTAAGTGCTGCAAACTATTTACTTAGGGTAATGGGGTATATTCAACCCACTGCCACTGTGTAAAACATCAGAAACGTTGTCGAGGGTTTTGTCTCAAACTAGAATGCGCTGTAGAAGCAGGAATATGTCTGAAAGAGCCCTGTTGGATAAAGGATTTTTCATTACTTATTTGGACTGGAAGATTGGCTTGTATTAAAAGCAAGCCATCTACTGCTTTACCAGGGGAGAGCTGACAAATTCATATTAAAGGGACTGTGTTATTTTGTAACCATTAGAATACTTAAATGTAAAGTAGTATTTTTTTCAATTAGGCCAATACATATTTTTCAAATTTAGGAATGCAATTACCTTTTTTCATTGTTCTGTTTTTATTAACACATTTACTTGATTTTTAAGATTTATACGTTGTAACAATTCAGTATGTACTGGACATCACAATGGAACAGGGCAAACAACAGAAAGACTACAGTTAGAGTAATAACCTGCTTTGGGAAGCATAAGATCTTGAAACTTATGGAATAAAAATGAATTGACAGAAATAAAACTAGTCTGATATAGCTTAGTGGAATCAGTTATTGAAATCTGATTGCTGGAGTCACCAGTGACTAAAAATTGACCATAAAAACATTTTAAAATTTTCCATCAGTACGCAAAAGAACACATTCAAAATGCTCAGACTTGCACAAAGGAAAAGAAATAAAGACAAATGGAATGAATATTAGAAATAAATTATGGCTGAAGCACCCTCCATTTTCCAGGAATACTAACTAAAACATTGGAGAGTGGGTTGAGATATGTCCTTGGGTACTGTATTTGTATTTTTGGCTTCTGTTTTGTGCTTAATATTGTCTTTTTTTCAATATTACCTGTCCTATACCAGGAACATATCCTGAAAGTTGCTGAATAATCTGACACCTAAATGTGTGCTTGGTATACTTAAAAAAAAAAAAAAAAAAAAAAAAGGATTATCAGCAGCATAAACAAAACAAACAAGCAAATAAATATTTTAAAGCTAAGAACACCGAACAAAAGCTCAAGCAGAGCCACCAAACATGTTTCCAAGAGGAATGGAAGTGGAGAAAAAAAAAAAGTGCTAGGCTACTTTTTGTGAAGTGAGCGAGACGGGCAGGCAAAAGGTAAGAACAGATAAGGGCAGAACTGACTATCCAGTGCTACTTATTCAATCTGGATTGCAAGATATTTGTCTGGCTCAATAGTACTGCAGTTTTGAAATCCTGCCTATCCAGAATCTTAGCCTACAATGAAACAGATTATGACAACTTGCATCTAAGACTGTTGCAGCTAAAATAGTGGTTAATCAGAGAAAATGTGTTGTTCTAGCTAGACTATGTTTGAAAAAAAAATGGTTAAGAAGGAACTATAGTGAGAAACTGCTAAAACAAGAGATGTAGGTTTGGGGAGGTATTTTTTGGACTGTCAGATTTATTATACAAAATATATTAAATATAGACTTTAGACTATCATATAGTATATTGGAATACAGGAAATTGATACAAGTCGCTCTGTCCATTCCTTGTGGTAGCTACTGTTCAATATCCACTCACAAACATTAAATTTCACCTTAGGTGGGACGCCAGATAATTCATCGTGTATATAAAGTAAAACATATATTTAATATAAAAGTAAAGGTGTATTGGCATTTCAGAAGTTTTATGAAGATGCAAACTGCTTATGGTTAAGTTTCATAATGTGAAGACATCTCAGATTGAGAATTGTTGTGGATATGTATTCTTTAAATTTGATCAGAAATTACTAAGTTCCTGGGTAAAAAGCAGAGCTTTCATCTTACTATACTTGCTTGTTTTCAGATGTTGACCTCATTTTCAGCTGACTTTGAAAGTACTAGTGTGGTAGGTTAACCTTGGCTGGTTGCCAAGTACCCACCAAGCCGCTCTCTCACTCCTCCTCCTCTGCAAGGCAGGGGGAGAAAATAAGATGAAAAGTTCACGGGTTGAGATAAGGACAGGGAGATCACTCACCAATTACCATCATGGGCAAAACAGACTCAACTTGGGAAAGATTAATTTAATTTACTGCCAATTAAAGCAGAGTAGGATGGTAAGAAATAAAAACAGAACTAAAACCACCTTCCCCTCACCCCCACCTTCTTCCCAAGCTCAAATTCACCCCTTTACTCCCAACTCTTCTGCCTCCTTCTCCCATCCTGAGTGGCGAAGGGTAGGGTGAGGGATGGGGTCAGTTGTGGTCAGTTCATAGCACTTCATCTCTGCCACTCCTTCCTCTTCACACTTTTCCCCTATTCCACTGTGGGGTCCCTCCCACGGGCTGCAGTCCTTCAAGAACTGCTCCAGCATGGGTCCTTTTCCATGGGGTACAGTCCTTCAGGAACAGACTGCTCCAGCATGGGTCCCACACAGGCCTCAGTTCCTGCCAGAAAACTTGTTTCTGTATGGGTTCCTCTCCACGAGCCTGCTCCTGTGTGGGTTTTCCATGGGCTGCTGCTTTCTTCAGGGCATTTCCACCTGTTGTGGCGTGAGGTCCTCCATGGGCAGCTATCCAGGGTGGATATCTGCTCTGGCATGGTCCTCTACGGGCTGCAGGGAGACAACCTGCTTCACCATGGTCTTCTCCACAGGCTGCAGGGGAATCTGCTCTGGCACCTGGATCACCTCTTCCCCCACCTTCTTCAGAGACCTTGGTGTCTGCAGGGCTGTTTCTCTCATGTTTTTCTCCTTTCACAGCTGTTGTGCGGTGTTTTTTACCCTTTCTTAAATACATTATCACAGGGTCACCACCAGCTGATAGGCTCAGCTTTGGGCAGCAGCAGGTCCATTTTGGAGCTGGCTAGAACTGACTATGTCCAACAGAGGGGCAGCTCCTGATGTCTTCTCACAGAAGCCACCCCTGCAGCTCCTCACCGCCTCCCCCACTACCAAAACCTTGCCATGTAAACCCAATACAACCAGACAACCACACTGATTTCCAGTTTGATCCTTCATTCAACCCATTTGTTCCTAAACCGGGGGCTTAGACTAGTATTGTTGAGAGATTAACCTGAATTGAGGCAGACTTTGAGAATTCATTCCTTCCCAAGTTACACAAAGTGCTGTACATAACAATGGGCCAGTATCTTATGAGAAATATCAATTTAAAAAAAGGCTAAAATGTATTTTTTGTCTCCTTTGGGTGCAGGAGATTTCCAAGCAACAACACTGATATGGGAGAAGCTGAGGTACACAGGCCAGGGAAATATTGATGATAAACATAAGGGGTCTTTCACTGTTCAGTTCCATCTCTTGCGCTATGCGAGCAATACAGTGACATGGGGTAGTAGCCAATATAGTGGAAATATTCTGGGTTCTTAAACTTACCAGTGCTTCAGTAGCAAATGAGCAAATCTATAAGGTTTAACAGGGCAAATGCTGGATGTGGCTCTACGGAACTAAGAAAGAATGATTGTTGAATTCACTAATAATATGAATCTGCGACAGGCAGTAATGATTTAGAAAAGCATTATTCCATAACAGTATTTAAGTATTGACAGAAATATAAGCTAAATTAATCTAGATTATTATGAAATTCTACACTCAAGAAATTCTAGATCATGGAAAGTAGACAGATATGTAGTTTGAAGGATAGAAAAGGAAAGGAGTAATATTTATAGTGGTATAGTAATATTTATAGGTTGTCACAAGCAGATCTAATGAATTTCATCACATCAAACTGTTTCCAAAGAGCAAACTTTATACTGAAATGTGATTTGAAAAGCACATGAACTTTTATACTTGGACTGATGCTGCTAAAGCTTTAGCTGTGTCCAGTTTGGGTTATTATAGTTCAAGTATTGTAACTTATCCAAAATAAACTAACAATTTTATCAAACATTTTGAAGATGAAACCTGTCACAAAATATCAAGTTTAGGTGTTGTTTAGGTTGTCATGTTAATTACCCTTTCAGAGCTATTTCATGTGATTATCAAGACTGGAAATTCCTCATGTTAGGAATGTACCACTCATTATGGAGTAATGAAATGTTCACTGGGACAGAGAAAAAGGACAGGACACATAGATATTATAACCAACCAGTCATGAGGAATATGATTCATTCCCTGCTCTGCAAGTCTCTTCTATCTAAGGGAATTCCTTCCCAGCAGACTTTGGAGATTTTGTGGCCTAACAAAGATATCAAGCTCTTTCTAAGCCAGGAGTTCAGGAGCACACTGGAAGTCTGGGACAGGCAATCTTGAAGCCTTTGATATTACAGGGTTGAAGGGATGTCATCTTGGTTTACTTTTTTTTTTTTTGGTGGTTTTTTGGTTTTTTGTTTGTTTTGGTGGTGGAGGTGGTGGTAGGCTTATAAATTTTAGCATATATATGCACCTCAAAAATGGCAGCAGTAGTACGCAGAGAAAGGAAGCTTCTATAAAATGCTTGGGAGACAGCTTCTTTGGAAAGGTGCTTCATAAATAGACCTGGAGTGAGGCACTCCAGAAAGCAAAAGGGACATGACTTGAGTCAGGCTGTTTGCAACTTTCCAAAGTGACTGGAAGAACACCTTCTCAGACTGCAATAAGAAAGTACTTGAGAAAAGGAAGGAGTGGAAGCTCTCATATGCATATGCCTTTTTTTTCTGACTCAGACCGTAATAGCAGTTATCAGTGGAGTGCCCACATATGGTTATTGCTAATTCCTCAGAGACCATTCACAGTTTGTTGTCAAACAATCCTATGTTTTCTAGTAGTTTTGACAGTTTCTCTGGGGGAGTTCTGGAGAGTCCACTTAAGAAGAAAAAGGTTGTCATATCTGAGTAAACGGGGACTCATCTGACTCAGAAGTTGATCTGCTTCAGCGACATTTCCAAAACTGTGCAGTCTTTCTAATGGATTTCAAAGCCACCAGTAATGTTTATGATAACAATTCATAGGAACTAAATCACTTGCTCCTAATCTATAAGAAGAGATTCCTCTGAGGTGAAGAATTTTTTTCAATTTTGGAATATTTCTTAAGGCTAGTGAGGAAAAGAACCTGTATGAATAACTGCAATAACTTTGGCTTCATTTTTCTAAGCCTCTTTCCTTGTAGACAGTATAATACTAGAGTAGTGAAACAAAAATACACGGAGTTTGGAATAGCAACATTTTACTAATCCGTCATAGTGGAGTAGCTAATGCAATCAGTAGCTTGAATTCTTACCAGCTTAGAAAGAAGTGTGTGTGCATGTGTGTTGATATGGAGCTGAGCATCCAGAATGTCTGTTTCTCTATTTCTGAAGTTTATGCCTGAGAGAACCCAAAAGAGTACAAATTCCCTCCAGGTGAAAGGGTAAAGGTCCTCCCTTCACATCACATTCTGATTTATTATTTGGAAGGGTTGCTGAGAATGTAGCCAGATTATATGTTTATAACTCACYTTATTAAATTAATCCCTCCCAAGACAATAAGAAAAAAGAAGTTGTTTGATTATTTGTTTATTTATCCTAGGCCCACGTTAAGCAGTGTGGTGGTTCAAAAAGATAATGTTATTAGCACCAATCTGATCAAATCTGATCGATATAACTGTAGAAACCTTTTCAGCAACATGGGGCAATATAGATATTTGTGTACATATATAAGTAATATATATTCATATACATATATATAGAAAAGTAAACATCAGTTTTTATTTTGTTTTTAGAAAAAGGTTTTGATTGATAAGGTGTGAATCATTAAATCAGTCTCCATGTAACATTAAAATATGACTCTTTCCCAGCTATCCCCCTTCTTTTCCAAAGAGTTTGTGTGTTGATTCATTGTCACATTATTCCCCAGGGAATTTTATTCTATAGATGGGGTCCCAGTTATAGTCATGATCACTTGTAAATCTGTTTATCAGTACAAAGCTAGGAATTCGTGTTGTAGGATTACAGGTTAAGCAAGATTGTCGAATTGTGATTGATTGCAGTTGCAAATGTTAAACATTGTATTTTCAGGCATTGCCTTTTTTAAAATGTACAAGTTTTTCTTATGAGCATTTTTTTCACAGATGGTTGCTACATTAAATATTTTTCTATTTTTATAGTTGTGTTCCTACCTAAACCCCCAAAATTGATATAACAATTTATTTTTCTTCTCATAATTCTAAAGTACCATACCATTTTAAGCATTAATAGGTGTAGAATGGGAAGGTATAGGTATCTAAGATGGAATTTAATTGATTAACCTGATATCATCTTTTGTTGTCATAGTGACTACCCATCTGCTTATAATATTTTAAAAGTAGTCATTCAGTTCGCTCCTTTTGAGGAACAGGATTACTAATTCAAAAATACCAAAGTAATCTGTTTTCCTCTTTTGTTTTATACTGAAAAGCTGTGGTGCAACTTTAAGTAGAAAAACATGTGTTTTTTAAAGTTAGAATCATACAGAAAATAACCTTTTGACCCAATCTTCCTTAATGATTGCCATTTTAAGTATTGTTTTTATAGGACAAGGAAACATAAATGAAAAGAAAAACTTTAAAGATCCCTTATAAGTTCAGACTTTCTACCCAGTCATAACAGCAGCTGCATTACAGAAGTGGAACTCTCCTGTTGGGGTTTGTTCAGAAAGTCAGCAGAAATGTATTGTAATTCATGTGAATCTTATTTTTACTGCCTAGTTAGCTCTTGCAACTCTTGCAGGTCAACCTTTTTTTATTGTTTCCTTCCCTGCAACCTTCTCAGCTGTGTAGGTGATTCAGCTAGTGGTACACTTCCCTCCCAATCAGTAAACAAGCCAAGTCATAGTCACTGTGCAACCAGAGAGGCCATCTTTCAAATGAGACATATGAACAAGGTTATGATCTCTCGGCAATTTGTAATATCTCACAGAACATGTTGCAAACCTGGGAACTTTGTTTCTTCTGTCTGAGGCTTAGCTTGCTAGGACTGCAATCAACACTGAATTTTATTTAACATTTTGTAAAATTTTGCTGAATTAAAATAGCAAAGATACTGGTATTTGTCACCGTTTTAGAGGTATATGTGGCCTGATTTCCATGTTATGAGTGACACACATCTGAACACCTCTTTCTTCCCGTAAAAATTATTGACAATTAAATTTCTCTGTTTATTTTCACCATTGTTTTAATGTTCCTTGTCTTTTGACTTTACACTGAACCTGTTCTTTTTCTTTCTTCGGAGTACAATGAAGTATTTAATCCATAAAAAAAGTGTGTTAAATCCGAAATGTCAGTCAAAATTCAGTATCTGTAGTTACAATTCAGCTATCCAATACCTTGTACTCCTACAATAGCTGCAACTGTTTAGCTATCAAAGGGCTTCAGGAACCTTAAATAAAGACATTACATTAAAGTTGAAACCTACTAGTAATGTCTTCAGGTTAACATTTTTCTGTAATCTGCTACACATTTCTTTGAGATTGTATTTGAGTATTACAACATGCTTTTAAAGTAGGGAGGTAAAATAATCTCCATTATATTGACACAAGTGAAACCTTCCAGTCAGTTACACAGAGAGCTTGCACTCTGAATAATTTCAGCTAGTCTCAGGCATAGCTCGCCTCTTAGTTTTAAACTTCAGATATTTCTCCTGCAATTCCATCTGCAAATTGTTTGATTGCATGCCAAAGCCATTAGGTGGGATTGATTTACAACATTTCTCATATTGTTAAAAGAAGCCATATTTTATCTTAGAAGCAGCACGACAGTGATTATGGGTGAAGTGTTTTTTTCATTATATATTCCTTAGAGACTATAAAGCTAAAAAATGTGTAACAGTTTCCCTATCATCTTAGTGTAAAGGAGGTTTCATATCATTCTTGTATCCATTTTCCCTTTCTATGTTTTCCCTTCCATGTTTCCATGACATTTTAAAAGTATGTCAATGAAATAGCTATTTCAATAGTGTTTCTCGCAGTGCCATGTATTAAAAACAACTCTGTCATGTTCAAAGCTCTCCCTCACTTTTATAGAAGAAAGTCACTGTATTACTCTTGAAGTTTAAATTCTTCCTAATGTCATTCTCAGTACCAGAGCTTTCACTAGTATTGTTCTTCTCTCCATTTGTACAGTCTATATTTCAATTTTTCAGATCTGTTCATTTTTTTTAATTTATTTATTAGCATGACATTGGCCAACTAAAAAGATCAATACATTATTGGGCACAATTGCTAATTCCATATCAGAGGTATGAATAATCTCTTTGTAGTGAATTGATAAATAATTCTATTATTTCTTTACCTGAATTTTTTAAATAACAATTCTTTTGTTTTCCTTGCAAATAGTGGTTTAATATATTTTATAGAATTTGTATGACAAGCAGTCCTTGTGAGACTCTATGGACTTTTTCTCAGTAGATAATAATATCCTCCTCATTTGTTGAAAACTACCATGTAAACATTTTTTATTATTATTCCTTAAAAAACTAATCAAGCATTTAACTAATGTTCAAAACAAATCCCTACATTTCATATCCATATTAGGGTGTAAGGCACTAGAGTGAGGTTTTTTCCATACAAGTGAGAATCCAAAATCTTTTTTATGGATGAACTGGGATATTCAGGAATGAATGGCAGAATGATGATCATTTTTTTCTACCTTGTATTTACTACCTTTGTTTCATAGTTATTTAAGCACATAGATAACTCACCACTTAAAATTAGAAGAGATGTAAAATAGTAATTGAGGAAATTTGATTTTAAGATGTTAATAAATGTTGTTAATATTTTGCACTTAGATATCTGTCTTTTCTTGGAACTAGCTTGTAGCACTTCCCTAGCTAGGTAAGTATCATCTTCCCCATTGTTCTAATGTTAATCCCAAAGGATGCATCATCTGTCACTAAATGTTCAATATAAAACTGCTCATTTTGTTTCCTTTCACTCACTGTGGAAGCAGAGCACAAAACAGTCCCTCTGGCATGTTCATCAAAACTGTGATCTCGCTGATTAAAATGCAGAGAAACTGGCATTTTCCTTTTATCTGAAGTCCATCATATCTTTATTGTTTGAATCTCATTAACACTGTGTTTCTACTCTCTCTTTAGCACTGGTATTTTTATTTTGGTTTTTTTGTTGTTTTTTTTTCCCCACTTACAGGAATTAATTAAATAGGCACAACCAAAAATATTGCATAGAGATTTCTCAGGTAACTTTCTACAATAACATTTGAAACATATCTTCCTAGTATTTATAGTCTTCTATCATAATTCGAAGGCAAAGTACAAAATTTGGTGTCATTTAAAACTGTATGGCTTTATGCAAAAGTCATCAGTTCTTAAATATTTTTTAAATGCACCTTATCCCCTTTTGAACTTTTCTTCCCTTTCCTCTTCTGATTTTACTGTTAGATTAAATTTTTTTTTTAAAGTTATTTCCAAATCTTGCTCTTGTGAATTTACCATCTTTTTAACAGGATATTCCACAGGATGCTCTTTATAAATATCTAAATGATCAGCTTTTCTTGCATATTTCTTCATCAGACTGTTTAGTGTAAGGTGCATCCCGTTTTGACCAGGCTCCAAGTGCCACATTTTTGCATGTAGTCCCACCACACAATCTTAACAGCATTATACTTTTCTTACATTGGAAGTAAGATATCAAATCTGTGATCTTCTTCCAAATTATAATCAAACAGAAATGTTTTAGTACTATGTTGATTTCCAATGATCATCTAAAAACTGAACTAGATACACATAAATTCTCCATCTATGTATATGTGTATATATATGTATATGCGTATGCATATGCATATGCGTATGTAGAGTAAACGTCACTTTCACAGTACTATATACTGGTTTTATTATGAATGTCCCTCTTTCTTGGCAGAAAAGAGAAGTTTGAATTTTGGGATCAAAATTGACAGAGGTGAATCTACTCTTCCTCCTCCTTTCTCTTGTGAAATCAATCCAAACAATTTTCACAATAAAACATAAAGAAAAGAAGAAGTTATGCACAACTCTTTTTAAGACTCTGAATTCACCACCAAAAATGCGAAAAGGACAACCTGTGTTGAATATTTTGTAGTTATTAGAGTAAAATACTTTCTTTACCTGTTTATCTCATCTTATCTCTTGAAAAGTTTGGCATCCAATTACTGCTATGAATGTGAAAAAGCACATATTTTTCCAAATCGTTACATTTATTCATTTAACCCACAGCCATAACAAAGAAGTACCTATTGATCAGCATGCTGGACCTCAGAGAATTTTCTATAGCTTTTATACAACTTGGCTTACCATAGTCCCTGAAGACCTTGTTATCATTAGATAACAAGAGTTAAGGATCATTAGAGTAATAAGGATTTGACTATCTGTCTTTACAGTCATTTGTGAAGTCATTTTATTTCTTACCATCTTCCTCAAAGACAAAGAACAGCATGAACTATACTGTGTTACTTTGGATAATTCAATTGCACGTATGTACATGCATAGGGTTTATAACTATTTAAGAAAAAACAGTCCTTACTGTATATATGAGCTGTAAGGCGAATATTGCATCTTGCAGTGTTTGGCCAGTGAACAAGGGAGTGTGTTTCAAGTTCAGCAAACTTTGTATTGATTACTTATTCTGGAACATCCCTTCCTGTGCAGCTTGTCAACTATATTGGAAGATGGTGTGTAGCATCAGCTGGTACTTGGTGTGAGTAAATAGGAAAGTGGTGTAAGCAGGAAATAAAGGATTTAAATGCCTTTTAACTGAGACTGGCTAAAAACTTTTGGGGTTTTTATCTTTTTTGTGTGTGTGTCTGAGACTTTTATTAGAAATTTTGAAGGCCTTTTTTTTTATTATTTTTTTCTATCATTACAAATTATGCATGGTTTTCATAATATACCTTCTGAATATATTTCTTAAAATAAATTCAAATCTTCATTTCAAATCCAAAGAGAAACTGACCGCAAGTATTTAAGCCTTAATTTCTGTAAGCACTGTACTTTTACAGGTATTAAAAATGTTTTGTAGTTTTGTTCAGTAGTTTAGTTGCATTCCTTTTGAAAGTGGTTGTGTACATTAAGAGACAAATTATCTGCAGAAGTAAGTCCACTAAATCCTTTGGAGTTATATTAGCAAGGAATTTAACTTGAAATATTCACTTTCAGTAAAGTCCAGTAAAGTCTCTCAATTTTTACTTCATTACAAGAATATCTGTCACTTGGGCTTTAGCTGTAACTGCTTTCCTTTTTTCTACACACACATTTTTTCTGTGGATGTTCACAAGCTGATGACTAACATCTATGAGTAATACATGAAAATGATAGCATAAACTTAACTCAAGTTCATTTTTCATGAATTCCTATTGGAAAACACTTAGCCTTTGAATTGTTATTTCTGTCATGTTCTTGTGGTATAATGTCCTCTCCTAATATTTAGAAATAATAGACAATAATTGAATGAAAAAAATGAAACCAGTTAAAATTCCTATTTATACTGAGAAAAAAATAAATTTGTGTGCATTTTCTAAACTGGACATGGCTTGAATAGGACAATAATAATTTTTGTTTATAATAAATGAAGAATTGCATATCCCATGGTGAGTGAAGGAAGCAACATGAAAAAAAAAAGAATCATATCAAAAGTCTAAAGCCCAGAGCAGTAAAACTTGTATGTAGGAAACCTATCTGATCTTTCCTGTTTCATGCTGGAATTAGGAGGACTGTTCCTCCAAAAAGACGGGGTTGGAGAGTCATTTGAATTTGGAGGGGGACAGAGGGGAATGGTAGTGATGTCTTATTATATCAATGCAAGGGATCATCTTCTATCACTTCCAGTACTCCTGAGTTGAATAGAAATACAGGTCATTGTTTCCTTTTAAGACTATCATGTGATATTTAGACAAAGGGTTTATAACAACAATAGGTAGGCATATTGGATTTATATTGCAGAGCTAACTTAACTCACTCCCTAGTATCTTCATTATAGTAAACAAAATGGAAAAATGCCCAAATAATAATACACCTTATAATAATAGTGCAAAGAGGCTAGCTACAAGGCATTCTTTCCTCACATGTGAACAGTGCTAAACTGTACGTATCACTTGCATCTTAAAAGAAGCATGGACTAAAAATTCTTCTAATCAAGAATGCTTTAACATGAAAAGCTGGCAAGAATCATTTGATTTCCTTCCTAACATGACACTAGACTACTTTTTGCTTAACACTGTATAAGGTCTTACTCGGAAGTACCTTGGTCTATGAGAATTGAAAAGGGAAGGCAAGATGTCAGTAAAAAATTAAAATGGGGTGCATGTTGATTGCTGGCATAGGTTCAAATAAAGACTGAACTGATCAGGGGAACAGAAATGCTCTGAAGCTTTCTAAACACATAGAAACCACATCTGGCCTAGGAAGTCCAACACATGAACTTTTGCTAGAGACATGGAGGATATCTGCGGAAAACATTGTATTTGATTGCCTTATTCTTACTCTTTCCCACACAACTCTTACGGCCATTGTGCAAGAACACAAATTTGAACTGCATAGCAACTTGTTTCATCCCTGTGCAACCATTTGCATATTCCTTACTTTTTTTTAAACCTGATGTTAGACTCATCTGTGTCACGGTATCTGCAAAATCCTGCAAACTCATATTCATAAGTCACACGTCAAATTGCATTGTGTATTCGTTAAACTTTGTTTCTTTGGCCTGGCCCTAACCAGCTTATTTTATCTTATTTCTCATCTTTAACAATGAAAATATAGGAATAAATGTATAAGCATAAATAATAGAAATGTGTCTCTTCCTTTTGTGCTTGCAAAGCATCTACCAGCAAGGGTCACAGGTTGTAGGCTGAAGCCTTGTATATTGCTGCAATAGATCAATATTTAAGAACTTCATAACTTTGAGCATGTAAGTATTAGTTTCTCAGAAAGTTTTAATGGAAGCATTTTACCACACGGGGCAGAATAACAATATATTTGGAGATTTTAAAATTTAATTGTCTTCCTGAAGTGTATGACTAAACAGTTTATTTGTTTGTTGGTTTTTTAAACAAATTCTTTATTTTGAATTCTTGCCAGTAATATGATATTTCCTTATCTAGACACAGATTTTAGAAGGGCAATATTTTTCCTTAATTTTTTGAGGATTATAATTAATATTTTCCAGTGAAAGGCTGTTTTTCCTTCTGATAAACCAGAAATTTTTCTTTTCATGTTTCTGCATGCTAGATTAAAATAAAATGAAACAAAAAGATAAACCTGCCCCCACCCCCAGACTCCCTTCATTAGGTCTACAAAATATGACCTTTCAGTATCCTTCTAAGGCACTGGAATGCAAAATTAGGTGCCACATATAGTGGATTCATGACTGGAAATTTATTCTCCTCCAGTATTTGAGTTACTCTAAAGAATAGAAATACATTGTGGTAAATCCTATACAAACAGAAGGCATAAAATAATGTCCATTAACGGGATGTTAGCATTCTAATAGCTAAATGTCACTTCTCTGTAACATCTTCCTCTGCTGAATATCTCATCACACTAGACCCACACTGAATCCACTATATTCCTGGTGCTTATCTCAGTTAAGGATGATTCTGTTCATATTTTCTTATATAAGGGAGGGAAGGTACCCTTCCATCAGAAATTCAACACACTGTTTTTAACCTGCAGGAAATAGGAAGGACCCATAACATAGTCCAATGAATACCCTGTTCATCTCTTAAAACTTTCTATTATGACCACAGTCTTTTCCATAATGTAATCTTATACACCTTTCACATAACTTCCGGTAGTTTAAATATGAAGCAAATAATTCCAAAGTTGAATCTTTACAAAAACTCAAAATAATGCAAATTTACACATCTAAACATAGTATTAAAATGCTCACATGTCATTACCAGCCTTGATTTTTTAACCATTTTACTATCGTCTTCAGAAATTAACCAACCAGCTTTTCAGTATTCGAAGATGTTTCTGCTAATGGTTTCTCCTCTGATAGGTAACATTTTATATCACCTTTGGTCAATGTCCCTTATTGTTAATTTTTCTTTAAGCCAAATAAATCCTTTTCTCAGCCTAAGAGCCTTTGTTCCTATTTATATCCCTGCTTTTCAATATTCAGAGCATAGTTGTTAAAACTAATGATTTCTTTAGTTTGCTTTGAAGATTCTTCCACTGGGAATAGGTGACATATGTCAGGGTCCTTGTCAATCTCTGGCTAACTCACTACACATCGTGGCAATTTTTATGAAATTAGCACAAAGTAATAAATTACACATAAACAGAATCTTGAAATTGCCACAGGAAGACAGGAAAGGAGAAAGCAAAAAGCATCCTTGTTTACAGCATTTACCTGGAATTCTTAAAGAAGTTTATAGATGAACGTTTATCATCTGTATTGTTAATGAAAATATTTGTAAGAAAAAGTCACTAGAATTTACATTCCTAAGGCTCTTTTGAAAATGCATCTCATCTGCCTAGATCACTTCTGAAATCTGGTTTTAATTCTGCTGCCAACAGTCTGCAGGAAAGGGATGAATGAACCTTAATCTCACAAAATCTAATCTCATAGTAAATGAAACTGTGTAACTTTGTATGAGAAGGAGGAAGTGGATATATAGTGATAGCTCTTAAATGCACTTTCCTGACAAGAAAGAGTGTGTTCCTGAACTAATTATTTCAGCCTTCCTCCACAGACTGAGACTTGCTATCTTGCAAGGCTTTTAGAGAAGGAAGGGCAGAAAAAAAAAAAGAGTCCAAAGGTCACTAAGGCCATGCAGGGATTTCATTCATTTCTTTGAGCATATTGAAAGAAAAATCCTTGGGAAATCATAATTCATATCCTCCTTCCTGTTTTCTCGCCAGTATCTTGTTCTGGCCTGTAAATCGGAACAAAGGGTAACACTATGCTCTCCACAGTACTAAACTTCATTGTTACAATAATGGGTCACTTGGAGAACTGTTTCTCCCTCACTGTCCCTCACTGTCCATTGCACTAGCCCATATTTGTTGAGGGACACTTTCCCTGTGTCTTGGCACATAACACTCCATGTCTGTAGCTGGCTCTCCTTGGGTATATTTGAAGATCTTTCTGAATATTCATTCTACCATTTCCTTAGGCAATGTCCTTTTCCTTTTACAATTTTCTTTAGGATATTTTTCCTGGGTCTTTTCTCCAATAAGCATGTGGGGCTTTAATAGGTATTTTTGATCAATGTCTGTGATGACTGTACCTCTGTCTCTTCATTTTCCTTAAAGTTTTTTTTACAGTAAGCAAACACAATATTTAAGAAGTTTAACTGAGTGTAAAATCCAGCATTATGGGATTTTTATTGTTTTTAGCAGCCTTCCCACAAGTCAAAGAGTATTCACAACTGCTGTAATGGTTAAAAATTGTAAAATAAAAAAGGGATCCATTTTACATATAACAAACTCACAATCTGTAATTTTTCTTTATTATTCCTAGTCATCACACATTATCTATTAATACAGATGTCAGACTTGACATTCATAGCACTATTATGAAGCTTACCTCCCCTGTTAGTGTCAGCAATACCTAGTTAAACTTCCATAACCAACAAAAAAAGAAGATTTTTTTTCTACACTAAATCAACCTTTTTCTGGTTTGTAAGTGAATATTAACATTACTGTTAATTAAGTTAGGCATATACTCTTTTGCCATAGATAACGTACGACCTCACTTAATATAGCCTTTTGCAAACACTTCGCCATAGGCAAGTTTGTTAAATTTTAGTATATGTAGAAAATTTTGGGTTGTTTCTTGTGATACAGTTACAGACTACTACAAATTACTATATCCTCACAAATTCTCTTTGTTCATAAGGAAACCTCTATAAACACAAATTTTACCTTTTGGCCAGCGCTGCTTTTTTTTTGCAGTGCAGAGCTATCAGAGCTGCACGAAAACAAGAAAAGAAATGTACTTCAGAGAATTGCATAGGAATTGTGTCCAGTTTAGTATCTCGTCTGTAGGTTTGCCAAAAGATTGTGGTGCAGATACCTGATGGGGAAAGGGCAAAGAGGAAGGTGTGACCACATCCATGAATTAGGTATTGAATGTTAGGAAAAGATGAGAGTTGGAGTCTCACAGGCTTGTGCACATAAGTAGGGCAGATAGGAAACTGTCAAAATGCCTCCCTCCCTTGCCAAGGGGAACATTGGATAGAATTATGCTTACTGCCCATGCTTATCTTACACCCTTATTCTAACTACTTGTTGCCTTATGCATCTAGAAGAACAAACCTGTGTTACCCTGTATATGAAGTGTACCATTTCTGACAGGCAGAAACTTTAGATGCTATCATATTCCTTCTTCTGCTCTCTCTTTTAGGAGGAAGCTCTAGCTTGCAAGAGTCTAGGAGGAACAGACTTCCCCTGAAGAGAGGACTTGTCTTTMAGAGTTGGTCCCTTGCTTCCCTGAAACACTTTCTGCTATTGTTTTGCTTCCCTTGAGGCTGCACTTGAATCATCTTTGTATTAATATCAACATAACCAAAGGTGGGGAAAGCATGGAAGATGTTTCTTCCACCACATACCCATATACTGCTACAACTTTGAAAAGAGTTGTTAGGGAAAGTAGGACAAGAATCATAATGCATATGTGCACACACTTCTCTATGTTAGAAAAGGACTATAAATGCAGGAATATTTCATTCAGGGAAATTGGAAATGCCCTTCAAACTAAAGAAAAGAGCACTATCTGGAGAACAGTATTTGTATAAGCATGGTATTAATATGTTTATTGTTTTAAATTAGAAGAAAATTACTGAAGTATCCAAGTACTAATGCTATACCACATCAATTGTCCCCATTCATTTTTACATGATGTCTCTGTTGGAGATCTCAAATGTACCAGGATTTCAAGTAAGTTTATGCTAATAAAGAGTTGCAGAAGGTTTCAGCATTATGCATGTGTAATTGGCTATCTCACATTTTACAAAACAAGTCTAACTGAAGCAGATCCAAATTAAAAAAAAAATTGTTAGGTTCTTGTAAGAACATGATTAATGGGTAGCTTATCCAGACCCTAAGGCTTGATGGGAGTTACAATGCAGAATAGAAATCAGGATAATCTCATAATAGTGACACAGCAATAATGATAAACTACAGATACGAACTGACATTAGCTGATACAGTGTATCAAGCTTCATATGTATATTTTTGAGAAGAAAGGATTTGCTAACGAATACTTAAAAATGACTATTCGGTGCCTTATTAATGATAAACAGAAAGCCCAAGTTAATCTCGCTACATGATGGGAAAAATCATGTAAAAGAAAAAATAAAACTGACTAGTAGAATGACAGTTAATATTGTAACGGAGGAGCAAACAGACATTTGTACCGTGAAAATATTGGTTAATACAAAAGCAGAGTAAGCAGAACTTTGTGTTAGAATAGACAATTCAAAATAGAGTGATGTATTTTGGGGTACAGGAGATGCACCTGACAGGTGTAATTCTCTCACTTTTGGTTTAGGACCACTAAGTATCATTTGTGTAAGTAGGTAATCATCAAATAGAAACACTGCATCATATCCTGTTTAGTCTAATGGAAACTTATAGTTTATTATGTGTGATCCCAGGAGGCTACAAGAAGAAAAAAAAAATATGCAAAACTGTGTAATGTGGTGTAAAATGTGAATTCATCAGAGATACAGTGAAATAGAGAGTAAAAGAGAGATTTGTGCATGTCTTCCTTTGATTTTAAGGAGATAGACACCTTAAGATCATTGTACCACAGATAGTGTAAATGAATAGTAAAGTCTAGCACAAGCTATAATAGCATAACATCAATTTCTTACATTATCAATTAAAATTTGGGGAAGAAATTCAGAGCTGTAGTACATATCCCTGACACAATTTCCAATCAGCTTTCTTGAATATGTAACATGTCATTTTAATTGGATCAGGCACTGGTTCAGCAATGAGCCAACCCACAGCTTGGGTTTACACTGTATAGCTCTATACAAGAGATGTCTCCAAAATAATAAAGCATGGAAAGGAATTTATGCAGTGCCACCAGTGAAGAATGTGCATGTGAGTGGCTATGCATGTATACTCAGTGCACAGATAGAGAGACAAAGCATATACTGCGTGCACTGTATTGTAAAGCTCCCAATTTCTGCTGCACATTGAAGAAGATAATTTCCTATTCTGGGAATGCAGCTATTTGGTTAATGCAGTGTTTTTAACATCTACAGAAATAATTAGACCTATTGACAAAAATAAATCTTTTGCCCAAAAGTCATATTTAAAAAGAAAAAGTTAGATGAATCAGCAAAGGAAAATAAATGCTTTTTTCATTAAAGCAGAATTACTCTGGTTTAATGGTAACTGTAATATCTCTTCCTTTTGCAATGCAAATGGCAGAGAGTTTCGGCTTTCATTGATTATCTTTTCCCTCTAAGAAAGGGATGATTACGTTAGAAATGAGAAGTAACTTAGCATTTCTGCTAGGACATCACTGAGATGCAGTAGGACTGAGAACACTGCTTGGTAAACAGTAGCTGTGCTTGGGGGAAAAAATGTCGTCAATAAATACAGAGCTTGCCCGTAAATACCCTTCAGAAGCAATAATCTCTAAGGTTAGCAGATAAATCTTTAACATACTTAATATTTGTTCTGGTGAAGCTATCTGAAGTGGGTCACAAGAAAGCTAGTGGAGAAATCAACCCTCCAGGGAGCCAGCAGGAACATTTTTGTCATTCACTGTGATTCATTTGCAGAAGCCCATTGTTGAAACAGAATTGTGGAGCTAATGTATTTCAGCACATGAATGCCAAGGTTACATCTCCAACAGAAAACTTAATAAGAAAATTTTGAAATTACCTATAATGTTTCAACTACCATACAAAATCCTTTGGACAATGATCTAGTGAACAATACTTTTAAATAAAAAATATGATTCCTAAAACTGCCAGGTATACTAGTCCAGTGAGACAATGAGGCAGGAAGGCAGCAACTGCTTCTTGTGTGTACAATACTTGGTATTTACGTTTTGTCTTTTATTTTCACTAAGGCTAAAAAATTCATAGAAATTTTAACGGTTCTTAGCTGTATTACCAGATTTTCCTCTTATGGGGAATGTCATGAAGGACTCTGCATGATAAGGCAAGGAAAGAATAAACTAGGCCATGAAAAGAATGGTTCAGGCCCTACTATTTCAAAAAGTTGCCCTGCATTTTTACTGTGTATTTATAGCAGATGGAGGTTTTATTTCAAAACTTCTGTACAGTAAAGCTTATACATACTACAATTGATTTACACCACAAGTACAACATGTGTTGAGTTGTCTTTAAGGGTGATAGGGGCTCTGCTGTCTCAGCTGGGTATTTAAATAACTTTCAAAATTATGTATGATTTTGTGAGAGTTTGATAAGAACAAAATCACGCCACAAATTTGTCATATAGGCAAAATTTTGATTCGTGCTATTGTTTTTCTTTGTGTAGGATTTGTTAGGATAAAGAAATTACCAATCAATATAGTGTTTTTTTACTGGGTACTATCCAAACCTTCATAGATAATTTCAGCCCTGAGAAGTTTAGTCTAGCATATATCATTATTACTTAAACATGCCAGAGAACATGCATCACTCACTCTCTTTTTCTGCTTTCTTTCAGGGAGTACAAGATTTAATTTAGCCTATATATTTATTATAAAGAATAAGAAAATGACACCTAAATTGTAGAAAAATAAAAGGGACAGAGACACTTTCTTTACCAATCTAACTTCATGAACTACTAAATATTTAAACGAAAAACATGGTGAAGATGAGATGAAAATCAGAGAAAAGAAGGAATATATTTCTGGGTTTGAGGAGAATGGTGGGTAGTATGTTACAGCATCTATGCAGTGCTTTAATATCAGTTCCTTAAGTCAGGCTTCAATTGCCAAGCAGCACAGCTTTCATAAGTCTGCATTTGTGGTAAATAGACCAGATGGGTACAAACAGAAATAGAAAGCTTTAAAAAAAAAAGAAAAGGGAAGGGAAAAAAAAAAGGTTCTGATTCTCATATCTTGCTTTAATAACACTATCAAGCTCTGTTTTGAAATGGATTGGTTGTCCAAGCAGGTGTCCTAAAGGTGCCATCAGGCATCTGAATGCCAGCCAATGTTTGACAGCATGCCAGCCATTAATTGACAAACTGTGAGAGTCCAACACTGTGTTCAGGAAAATTACGGACTTTATTCTGAGCACCTCATGATGAGAACAGCAGAGGGAGCTGTCAATCTTCGTAGGAACAAAGACCTACAGTATCCAGCATCAGAGATGGGCATGTGTTATCCAATAGTTAGTCAGTGCTAGAACATTATACAGGGCTTGGTGAGATGTGTGTAGGCTATCCATATATACAGATATGGAGTTCCATGATTTCATAGCTTGACCAAGGCTGGCAAACCAACCCAAGTAGTTTAAAATCAGGCTGAATTTATCTATACTAACTGTGGTCATTACCCATTGAAGTCTAGCTGTTTTCTGAATTTTAATATAACTTAATTCATGATTTTTTTTTTTTTTTTTTTTTTTTTTTTTTTTTTTTTTTNTTTTTTTGGCTGTTGCTAACTCCCTAGAACTTCCCTTTGGCTGCTTGGTGCTGGCTTTCAAAGCTATATATATCTTACTAATATTTGAAATTCCCCTTGATTACTTATTAGCCATTGGTGCTCCAAGAGGCATGATAGCAAGGGCAAGTAAAAGAATACAACATGTCAGCAAAAACTGCATCAGAAGTAGAAAAAAACTCAGCTTGTTCCAGTCATGAACTTAATATAAAGAAGTGAGCAGTGAATGGCTTCTTCAAAGTCTTTTTCTGGCATTTAAATAGCTGTATTCCTTCCACTTTTTCTCCTCCAGCAACCTAGGCTAGGAAGTTTTTTTAAGTGAGTCTACTGTACCATTTTGTGGTGCTTCAGTTACAGAGTTTTTAAGCACTGCAAAAAGATCATTAAACAGTAAAAGACAGATTTATTCAGTGTCAGCTCAACACTACCTGAGATGTGGTACAAATCACCATTGTCTTCACTTGACTGCTAATTTGCCCAAGGCAAATCTTTTTTAAATCAAGCTCAGTGGTAAAGAACATGGTAGCAAAACTAGATAAGTGTTAAATCAAGTAAAGTCCTCTCAGGAATAAAAGATTCTGCATGAATTGGAAAATAAACTATATCTTAAATTACTGCTAACAGTTATTTGAGTAAAATATTTAAATGATACTTGTAACATTTTTCTAATGAACATAAGAAGTTTTTGGAAATAATCAGAAGTTTAAACTATCATGGCTGGTGGGCAAAATGTTAACCTAATAACCAAAAAGTAAGGATTAAAAAGACCATGAAGACATTTGCAAAACCTAAGCAGAAAATTATTACTCTTATCTTCTCTGTATCACAGTCTCTAATCTTCATTGTACTCAACACTTGCAAGTTTTACGCTTATAAATATTTTATTTGAAGGTAAGGAAGTATATACAGCTATTATTGGCAGATGTGTATGGTTCATGTAATCTCGTATATTGTTAACTTCTCACTTAACATCAAAAACGGAAAGAAAAACAAGTGGTTTCCTCCCCATCCTTTCTTCTGCCCATATCAGTGATTCAATTTGATTTTTTTTGTTTTATTGTGTAGTTCACCTCAACTTGGATACACATTCAAAATAACAAGGGATAAACAATTAAAGAATTACTACTTACGCACTCTGGAAAGCAGTTGTAGGGAACATATGAGATTTAATTTCTATGTTTCGGGTTTCTTTGAATTGCAAGTTTGATCTGCATTTCACTCAAGAGAACAGAACTCTTCACATTTATAATCTATTATTTAGAATAAAATACAAAAAGAAGAAAACAAACAAACCAACAAACAAAAAACCCAATAGACAAAAGATTACCAACCCTCTCAGGTAACACAGTCAACCCAACAGCACAACTTTCCCTGTTTTTCCAATGTCATCTAACTGGGGATAAACACAGGCACAAATACTTGAATTATATCTTGCCAAGGGAGGTTTGCTTATATTACACAGTCATGTCTTGCTTAAAAATGTTGTAAAACTGTTTGTTTCTAGCAATAAAACAAACAAAAATAATTTTTAAGTACATAAGATAGCAGGCTTCATAAGAACACTGAAACATGTAGGGTTCTCTAACCATATGGCTTCTTTGCAACTTATACTCAAATCTACTTTCTCAGCTTCTCAAACTCAACACTCTCTATCTCCTTAGACTGTTTAAGAAAGGAAAAATATAACATGGACTTTAAGAGAGTTGCATGCTAAAGTAAGGAGCAGGTGAAAATCTATGTATTGATTTACAGAAATGCAGGTTTTGGTCAGAGCTCTGTAGAGTGCCACGTCAGCAGTCAGCAGCTGTTGGCTTTCAGACCTCATTCAGTCACTGTTCCCCAGACTGCATTCTCTCTCTCTTTTTTTTTTTTTTAAGAGCAATTTTACAGAAATCTACATACATCATAGCAATCTCTGCAACAGACGGTACAAAAACAAAAAAACAGGAAGATCATCTGGGAAGCATTTTCTTGAGAATGCAGAGAGCTTGAAGGACTGATAACAGTTCTCTTGGGAGCCTTCACACTGATCTGATACCTTTGCCTGTGCACCCAAATAGGAAAACAGTTGGGACAGCTGTCTTTATGATACCACGCAATTCTTCTCTCACAGGTGATGGTTGCTGTTGTTGTTGCTGCTGTTGTTTGGAGGTCCAGAAATAGTAGTTGTGTGGGACAGAACAAGGATATACAGAGGCTCTCCCTTCTGGAACCCCAGAGATTTCCTGGGGAAAGTAGTGTCTTCTGATACTTTGTTACCTTTCCACATTAGAGATGTTTTATTTAGTGTAATCCTCAGTGAGAGATCATTGATGGTGAAACTGTACTACCAGGGATTGAAGGATATTCTAAGCACCCTAGTTATACAGCTCTGTATTGCTGATCATCTTGAGGAATCTAAAAGGTCTGGGAGGAGGATTAAAGTGCTCCTTTCCCCATGGGGAAATCCTCTCCTGAACATTTCTGGAAAAAAAAAAAAATCATGACATTTTCTCTCCTTTCAGTTTCACCACTGAAAAACTGTATTGCAGGGGAGAAAGATGCAACATTTGGATCCTCATCAGAGAGGTGGGTGAGTGTCTGTTTAAAACATAAATTAATCTCAGTTTTGGCACACCATGAAAAGCTCTCTCTGTTGGATAGAAGACATTTCCTAGACAGAGTACTAAGCAATTTGAACTTTCTATTCATTACATGCTTGCAAACAAAAGTGTTCCTTTTTATAAGACTTTCATAAACAAAATCTGCATAACCATACAGCCCATTTTCAAGCTATAATGTTACACTTTTCAGAAACATCCTTGTTCAAAAAGTTGCTAATATCAGAAGTAAATAAACTCTAATTTGTCCACAGTACTTTTTCTGGAACCATTGAAATGGCTTATTGTATCAGTGATAGCATTAGAGCTTTGCTATTGTTTTTATTGTCAAGAGTTCTTCTTTTATCAACATTACACTTGTGAAATAGCTGCAATTTGTTCACTAGAGGCAATCTATCACACAAAGTTTGATGGCAAATATATTTTCCTTCAAGATACTTTTTGCACCATCTCATCCTTTTAAGCTGATCACTTCTGTTTCACAATAAAGGAAATTCAGTGAGGACAAATGAAAGCAAGAGTGGACGATGGGCAGAGACACAATATGTATATACCAGTCTATATTTAGAGATCTGTTTTCTGTTGTCCTTTCTGTTACAGTCTTTTTCTGTGGTGTTGTACATTGGGTTTTGCTCAAAAGTCCTTGGTGAGGTTTGAAGGTTTGGGACCCTTTAGCAGCAGGTTCTTCATCTCTTTCCTTCATTTTACAAATTCTAAAATTATATTAACCTTTGATTTTTATTTATAATATTTTCTTTATAGGTCTGCTATGAGATTGAACTCAATGAATGGGCTGAGCTTGGTCTGGCAATATGAAGAGCTACTGAAGTCCATTATCTTCATACTGAAAGGAATTCTATGCAGCTGTTTCAATATTAAATTTATTTTATGAATGCATACACATTATGGAAAGACTCTTAAAAAAAGAGGAAGGTTCATTGTCTTTACAGTTCATGTTTTCATTGTAAAACAGCCACTTCTGCAAAAAATATTGTCCTTAACACATTATGATTCAAATTATTTGCTACCACATAATCTGGCTAACTTAAAATAGTGTTTCCAGCTACTCTCAGAATAAGAATTTAAAGTCAAAACTGCTACAGCCACACAGTGACTTGCCTCTGAGGTCCACAGCCATGACACATTAACAAAGGTCAATTAGAAATGTGACAGCTATTTGATTTTTTTAATTGCACAGTGGCCATGGCTATTCAAATATAATACACTGTTTAGTCAGCATCTCTATTTCTGCCAGCTTACACTTACATAGTCAAGTGGAATTTTGATCCTACAGAAGTTCTTTTGACCACATTATCAGACGCTGTAAATCAATGTTACTGAGATGTGTATGAGTGTTAAGACACAGATGCTTTTAGAAGTCATTTGTCCAAAATGTTTAAGAAACTATTTTTCTTTTTTTTTTAAATTTTATTTTTTAAATGCAATTTAAAAACAGCACAATAAGCAGTATGACCTTTTTTAAGCTGGGTCAAACTGGACTTCCTTTGCTTTGTTTAAAAAACTGTGCAGTATTTGGATTGTTATGGGTTTCTCATGTTTTAACAACAAAGATCATCTTTGTTTTGTTACAGTGTTCTTCTTCTGTGACTCTGTAGCTACTCCACTTCATTCCTGGCCACTTTATTGCTAGGAATTTATTTCCTTTAATTTTTTTCCTCTTGTTTTCCTTTTTTTTTTTTTTTAATTTTCCAACAATCATTTTATAGGGCATTTTAAATCTTGAAGCAAAAACAAATGAATTAAAGCAGTTAGAACTGCTATTTGAACTGGTATATGAAGTTTGTAATAAGATACCATCTATATAATCTATCATTTGGCAGAAAAATAATTACATTTTTTGAAAGGTCTTCAATTCATATTAGATATTCATAAGCTGAAAAAACTCCTAAAAACTGGCAGTTCAGCATGTAAATCTCAATGTTATCCACCTGTGAATTGCTGTAAAATGACGAAAAATGTGATTGAAGCACTTGCTGCAGCAGCTGCATAAATCATCTGCTCTGTCTTGATTCTTGTTGCTTTATATGTTTATCACAAGGAGAAGCAAGCTTCTAATGTCATAGCAGAATGTGCAAACACTAGCAGTTCCTTTCTTTCCTGAGTTTTTCACACACTGTATGTACGTGAATGTGATGTTTACATCTGAGGATTATATACTGGCAGTATACATGTAATAAATCATTTCAGCACTGTGAACATGAAAACTACAGACTGGCTGTAATCATCTCCAGCAATTGTTAACCAGGGATCAAACTGGATTCCAGAAGTGTGTGTTACATCTTCAAATCCTTCAATCAGAATTTTCAAGTATCAATATCCTTATTAGTCAGCCATTTTTCCTTCATTCTGGCAAAAGTTTTTGGTTTTTGATCTTTCCTATTAACCTCTGAAAAAGTACAAACAGCTTTCCAAACTTTTGTTAGATTTCATCTAAAACTTAATTTAAATTTTGTTCTGCCTTTTTCTTAATGTTTGAAAATGGTTGGAGTTTTTTTCCCCCCCTTAAAAATAGTCCTGTCTTGCAAGTGCTTACACTTACGGCAAGTTATCTTGCTCCTTTTTTTTGTCTTTTCATAGTTTTGTTTTATTTTCATTTTTCAGGGGAAAATAGGACCAGGTTGAATGATCCGTATTTATTTTCTTCAGTTGGGATGAATTCTTAGGGTTTTAACAATGAATGTGTACCAGAAAGGCCTACCCAGTGATAAACATCAGGGTGAAAAGATCTCTTGGACCTTCTCCATCTCACCACAGTTCATGCTGCCAGAGAGGCATCATAAAATGATAGAACTACAGAATAGTTGAGGTTGGAAAGTATCTCTAGAGGTTTTCTAGTCCAGCCTCCTTCTCAAGTAGGGCTTCTAGGGTTTGATTGCCCTCATGGAAAAAAAGAAAGAAGAAAAAAAGAAAAGGAGAAAAAGAGAAAAAGAGAAAAAGATAAAGACAAAGAAAGAGAAAAGGAAAAAGAAAGAAAAAAAAAGAAGAAAAAGGAAAAGAAAAAGGAAAAATAAAAGAAAAAGGAAAAAGAAAAGGAAAAGAAAAACAAAAAAAGAAAAACAAAAAAAGAAAAACAAAAACAAAAACAAAAANAAAAGAAAAAGAAAAAGAAAAAGAAAAAGAAAAAGAAAAAGAAAAAGAAAAAGAAAAAGAAAAAGAAAAAGAAAAAGAAAAAGAAAAAGAAAGAAAAAGAAAAAGAAAAAGGAGAAAGAGAAAAAAAGAAAAAAAAAGAGAAAGAGAAATAGAAAAAGAAATAAGAAGAAAAAGGAAGAAGAAAAAGAAATAGAAATAGAAAAAGAAAAAAAGAATAAGGAAAGAGTCATTGCATCTAATCTGAAATTTTTTGTTGTCTCTTGACCTGTCACTGCGTACCTATGGACAGAGTCAGGCCCTGTCTTCTCTCCTCTGGCTTGAAGACAGCAATGCACTCTTCATTGAAATCTTTTCTTCTTAAGGTTGAAATAACCCAGCTCCCACAGTCTGTCCTTGGATGCCCTGTGCTCCAGCCGCAGACACTTCACTGGCTTCTGTGGGACTCGCTCCATGTCTACATCATGTGGGAGCGCCCCAGGCTGGGCAAAGCACTCAGGTTTGTCTCAAGGCTCCTGACCAGCAGGGCAGAATCCCTCCCCGCACCTTCTGGCAGCACCCTAGCTCATGTAGCCCAGAATGTGCTGGGGACTTCACTGCCCACGGGTACTGCTGCCTTGCAGCCAACCTAGTGTTCTTGGGGCCCTGGGGCCTTTTCTGCTGCTTCGGTTTGATCCCAGCCTGTCCTGCTGCAGGGCTTCATCTGTCCCAGGGGCCAGGCTCTGCTTTCAGTTTTGATGAACTGCATGAGGTTCCAGCCTGCCCAGACCTTCCTGCATTAGCACATTTCCAGAATCGTTGTTCATTTCCCAGAGTCATACATGTGATTACACAGACCTGACAAATATTGGTGGAATGCAGTAGGTAATTTTATATATTTTGTGGATGCTTCCTAACCTTGTCATTACTCCAAAAAAGAAGGATAATAAGGGTCAGACCTGAGACTTCTCAACCTTTTCCCACTGTCAGCAGAGATCATGCTGTAAATCAACCACAGAATTGTAAACAACATATTTTGGCAGAAAGGGTGGGTTGTCACTTTAGTGACCTTTTCCCCATCTCTGTTCCATTACCTCATCTTAAATAAGACCTGTGTTCAAGGAAAGATCATCTTGAAACAGGTATTAAAAACAAAGTTTCTGATACCATCAACATATTTAAGACTGTCTGAGGTAACTCCCATGCTACAGCCCTGCTGAAATCCATGGGAAGCAGTTTTCTGTCTGTAAAGTCCTTTTGTTAAGGAAAGATCAAGCTGTAGGGTATGTCCATGTGGTACAATGAAGTACTGTGCTAAAAATACACATACTGTCTCCACCTGAATATACAAACATTCCATATTTATATGGAATAACACAGATATGCTGAGATACTTACCTGGCTCAAATCACAGAAGTAGTACAGCTGCATCAGTGTGGTATTGCACTTGCATAATTAGCCTTGTTTCTTTTTGGTGCCTGTTTCAGAAACCGTGCAGATTGTTCAGGAGGATTTCCCTAATAGTTTTTTTCCAAATGGTATCATTAGTTCTTTCTTTTCCTTTTTTTTTCCTGTTTTATAAACATAGACTATAAGTTTCTTAGAACAGAAGCTGTAACTTTTAAATGTTCTCTAAAATAGTCACTTCATTTTAGATACTGCATAAACAGTGCTACTTCTACGTTAAAGATTCTCTAATTACATAATTGTATGAGCAGGGATGTGTGCAAAGAGCAGGATTTTAGAAACATTTGCTATCATTTTGAAAAATAAGGCCCACTAGGATTTTAAAAGAAATTTATGAGATTCTGAGGGTTACTGTGGCCTGTATATTTGATAGCAAAGGAGGTAAAATCACCAAAACACATTAGCTTCTTGTAACTTTTTGTCTTTGTCAACTAATACAGGAAATTTGGAGTATTGGCCAGAGTAGTCTAATTTCTTAAGCTTTTATATTTCAAGAACGATTTGGTTCCTGCCATTACTAGTTCTCATTTGCAGCAGTAAAAAAACGTGCCCAGAAACATACGCAGCATTATGGTACATAGAGACTGTATGTTGCTACCTTAGAGATGACCAGTACTTTTTGATAACTGCAGGTCCAGAATGCTGGAGTGGTGAAACACTGTGGCAGTATTCTCTACTGGATGAAAAATCTTACTTTTTCACTATGATAAAGTTCTGAATATTTCTTTAATGAACATCTAATGAAAGGCATTTAACGAATATGTGCTTATATGTTGATGTCCCTTAAATTAAATCCCTTACTTTAATTTTGAGAATAATTTTCTATAATTTTATATTGGCAAAAACGTAAAGAAATTCTTTCCTCAATCTGAAGATACATCAGAATCGCAGCAGGTGTAAACTGATGTGGCCACAAAAAATAAAAATAAAATACATATACTACTCATTCACATATACTTTAATCTTCTTATTCAGAGATTTCAGTCCAAAGGTATAAAATGCTCTTTGGTATGTTTAAGAAACTAAGCTTCTTTTCAGAACAATTTATATCAGAATTGAGAACTTCATGCCCTGTTCCAGACTTCTGAGAAAATTCTCAGGTAATGAAAAATACTTGGAAATTTCTTACCTCTCTTTATCTTCTTTCAGAATTTGTAGTCAAATTCTTTGTTAGAGTACATTTTGGTTGCATCTTTTTTCTCAGTAAAAGATTTATTATTATTATTGTTATTGTTATTGTTATTGTTATTATTATTCCAGTACACCTATAACATACTAGAATTACTTTTCTTAAAAAAAGCCTAGTTCTTTTTTTTTTTTTCTCCCCCCCCCCGGAAAAATTAATTTCCACTCTTCTTCGAGAACGAGGGACAGTGCAAGCTATTTGGAATTAGACAAATAGTCTGAAATCCACAACTTTAAAATGATAATTTTCCTACTGAAAAGGTGTAATTTGACCCTAAAATAAATTGTCTGCCTCAAAATTAAATGTAAGCTTTTTATGCACAGATCCAATGCATTACAAGAACTGTAGGTTCATTATAATTAAACATTTTTAAAGAAAATTTAATTTGGAAAATTAGTTCTGCAAAGTTTATATACAATTTATAAGAATAGGAGTTGACCAAACGTACCCTTTTTGACTAGAATGAGCACTAATATGCCCATTTGTTTCCCGTGCCAGCAAGCTGCCCCTTACTTTTATGCTGATTGTGCATGACTGTAGTGTTTTGGAGACAGAGGCTGTAGTTCTACTGAGCCAAGTATTTGGTGTGATACAGAATACAATGTGTATGTATGTATGTCCCTTGGCAGTGGCTGATGGGGCTTGAAAAAATTCCTAGGAAGAAGAGCCGTCAGGTAACAACAAAAAAAATTCAACAGTGTTCCTCACATAAAGAAATTCGTGTTTGCCTTTCTAATTCAGTGGGTGAGTAAGACATATAAAGAATTATAAATCTGAAATGAAAGCAAGCTGTATAGCCAGGCACAGGTGGCCTTTTATATCAACATATGTGTTATCATAGAAAATTATCTCCACTGGATGTCTTCTCTTTTTACCATAAGAAGGCTCTACACATTTATTTTATGAACAACTAATGCAAGGTCTCTGGTGAATGCATAACCAGATACCTTGTAATTCAAGGAAATTATATGGGAAGAAATTAAAGAAAATGTCAGTCAGAAAGGGCACTTGGACATTCAAAATGGCTCTTGCATTCAAAATGGCTCTTGCAGATAAGCACTCAGGCTCTGCAGAACCTCACTTTTGGGAAGATTTCAGGAACATCTTGTAATCCCACTGTCTAGTGTTGGTGTTGTAGTTAGAGTTATCAATAACATTGCTGTAACAGTTACATCAAGAGAAAGGCAAAAAGCCAATTAGAGAGTGAAATCAAAATTACAAACATATTCCCAGCTCCAATTGGTGTCTAATTACTTTGGTAGGAGAATAAAGTAAGCCTAAAGTGAATGTATAAGTAATATATGACTGATTAAAATGTAAACGAGTTTTGATAACAGGTGCTGATTATCACTGGAGAACCAAATTTCATATTGTTATGAGATTTGTAACAACTTGTCCAAGGGCACTTGGTCTGCTATTCAGGTGAACATATTTTTGAAGAATGGTATGACCTATAACTGTGGTTAAGCTGAGAAAGCCATGAACACATCAAGTATTTCCTAATTCACCCTGCTTCATAGGCCAGGTGGGCCTTGTTTTCATCAGTTCAGAAAAATAAGAGAGCCTTTCTAAGGGAATCAGTCAAAGGAACAGTTGGGAAACAAAAACCTAGGAAAGAGTCCGTGAAGAATCTCAGGCTGTTTGATTTCTTAAGAGACCAATAAAACTGAAAGCTGGGAAGGACATATATTTTCACAATATTCATTCTGTCTTCACTGCCTTAGACTGATGTTAGGCCGTGAGGATCTGGTTCTCTCTGTGTAAACATTTATATAGACATTCAGTAACACTGAAGGATTTTTTCTGATCCCCTCAACATACCTGTGATTGAGTGAGGACTAGTTATTTCCCTTTTAAAGGCCGAGAACTGCACACATTATAGGAAGTTTCTTGGACAGTGTCTGGCGGAGCTGTTGACCTAAATTTTCTGAACCCTAGGAGTGATAATCACAAAACAATCTTTCCTTCCCAATGGCTTTAATCTATAAGGGGTTATGTGGTCTGGGATAAAATAACCTGAAGGATCAACATCTTGTCCATAGACGTCCACACTGTTAAAGCTGAGATGAGCAGAAGCACTCCTGCTGGGGCTTCCTCAGAAAAGCTTACTTCATGACAGACTTAGGCTTTGGAATCAGTTTTCCACCAAATAACCTGCTCAGTTTTGCTGGCTTTGGAGAAATACTGTGCAAAGCCTGTCTTTCCTTTTTGCCTTCCTTTTGGGACTATTAAAAATATGCTGGATGAAGGTGGGTCTATTTACTGGCATTTTTGGTTTTATTCTATTCTTTGTATACAGAGGGTGAAAGCCTAGAGAACAGAGTAAGTGGCTTCAGATAAGCAGAACACGATAAACTTTGTAGATGTGAAGAGGTTATTTTAAAACAGATAAATATTATTGAGATTTCTGGTTATAAAGCTAGAATAAACTCTCTTAAAACTGCACATATGTAATCTGCAGGAGTGCGTGATCAGAAAGTTTGATGTTATGTGCTAGTTCCATTAATACACTTTAATTCTGGAATTGAGAAAAAGTATGTTTATTGAAATGCTTTCAACATTAACTCCTAAACGCTTTTAGATTACCACAATAATAACTTACACATCAAAGAAAAAAAAAAAATCATCTTGTCTACCCACCTGCTGATTCAGACTTGTTTCTTGTTCTATGCTGTATTGGTTCTTCTCATTTGTTCATCACTGTATTTTTTGTCAGTACAGTATATTTTTCAGTGCTGTGCCTTACTGAAGCTTCACTTTACACTATCAAAATTTTGTAGCTGCTGCTTTTCTTGGGAAACTATTTACCAATGAAAGAGTAATAATTGCTGGAACATATTGTAGGTGCTCTGTTTAGCCTTGCATTCTGACTAAAGGAAAGCCACAGTTTTCTCACTCAGTTGGCCAGAAAATCCCATTTTACTGATCAATCCCATTTTACATTTTGCAATCCCATACTACCAAACTTCCAAGGTTTTGAAATGTGTTTTTTTTTACAGCAATGAGTAACTCGGAAGAAGGGAGAGGATAAATACACTCAAATGATTTCATGAAACAAAATTCCTTCAATAGTCTGAATTTTCAAGTCTTCTGGAAAGCTTATATGATTGTGTAATAGGTAGGAGGATTCTGAGAGTTGCAACCTTTTATCCGAGAAAGATTTAAAAATAACTGGCAGACTGCAAGTTTTATTCCTATTATAATATTTCATTTGCTACACCTCATCTGTTCATTCACCTTGAGAGCAGCAAAAGCTGCTTGCACTTAAATGAGTATCATTGCCTTTACTCTAATTTGCTGATCTTTCTCTTCACATGATCTGCCATTTATTTTCTTTGGTAATTTCTTGGGTTTTTAAAACATTATTTCAAAAAAGCTTTCTTTAAAATACTCATAATAATGCTATTAGAACCCTCACAATGCTTTATTTGAAATCCTGGTTTATGTGCATTTTGCATTGTAAGTTACCCAGCTCACAACTGGATTATTGCCTTGTAAAACAGCATGATGATACCATTGTTATTTCATTAGAGATGCACAAGGGTTCTAATACCTCCCCCTCATTTTTATGTTCTGTACATAAAAAGTCCATGTTACAAGTGGACTGTGTAACTCCAGAAGTTTATTTTGTCTTCAGCCCATTCCTGAAGAAGATGTTCTGTTCTGCTTTTATATTGTTTTGGTGGGTTTTTTTAAATATTTTTGATGTAAATATGATTTTAAAAATATTTTTCTTTCCATTTTCAATAACAACAGGATATGTGATACATGATACCTGATTATGTTAACATTTACATCACACCATGTAAAAAACGCTGACATCCTGATGAGTCAAAGTAATTTTAAAAGGTTTAATTTATTGTAAAAATTCAGTACATGGATCACAATGCCAGAGGCTCTCCAAGACATTATGGTATTATTCTCCTGTGACAACAGCTCCAGTACCAGCATTAGCATTGGAACAGGAAGATATAAAGTAGAAGAAATACTGAGAGTTTTTGGCTAGCATCTGATCTTTTTTGTTATAAGAAATCCCAGAAGTATTCAGCAAAGAGGAGAATTTTACTATGGCTGTAGAGAATGTAAATTGCTAGACTTTAAGAATGGCATGAACTATCTAGTCATGCTAATAAATAGATACAGATCTAAGACAAAGAATTAAAAATCAGCAGCAAGCACTTTGAAAATTAATCCCACCTCTTTCCTACTTTTTGTTTTACAAAAAACCCTAATGAAAGTTATAGAAATGTTGTTACCCAGAAGCACAGTTTAGCATACTGTATCTGTAACATTCATGGATCAAAATGGATCATGCTGTTTCTGGATTGAGAGGCAGAAACTCTACAACTAATACAAAAATGTATTTTCTTTTCCATTTTCAAATAATCCAGACAGGTTTAAATATTACCAGGCATAACAATGGGATTCAGAATTCAAGTTTCACTTGCATCCAAGGTCACTGGTCATGGTCACTGGTCAGTTTTCTTGCATTAGAGTTTCTTATCTAAGTGCAAAGATGTGAGTATACACCTGCACCTTTGAATTTCTGCATTTGATATAATCTACTATGTTTGCAGGAGAATGGATGCTAGGTCACCATCTCTTGCAAATTTCTCAATTAGGAAGTACATTTGCGGCACCCTTAAGGTGACGCAAGGGAGAATGTTCTTCCTATAACGCTGATTTTTCTGGCTTTTGGCAGGTTTTGGCCAAATCTTTAACACTTTTTTGATATAGTTTTGTTGTTTAATCACTAGAGGCATCACAGTTGATCATGTCTATGAGTACTTAGAGGCTTTTAAGTATGCAGATTATTTAACTGACATGTATGCGCACTAATGAAATTTTGCTAAATATAGAGCAAATTGTTATGCAGAACATGTTTCACAATATTTTTAGCATTCACATCCAGACTGAGAACTTTATGTATCCTATTAATTATGTTACATTAATTATACTATAGTGAATTTGTTTTATATAAAGAAACAATTTTAAAAAGAAGTTTTCCTGTAATGTTTAATGAGACAAACAGAAAGATGTTTGTGTTATAAATTGCATTGCTCAACTTTTAAATTACAGCTTTTCCACATATTTGAATAAGCTCTTTCTTTTGCAGTCACTTGTGATGTTTTGGCATGGTTCTGTATTCAGAAGCGCTCATCAGTTAGGGTAACTGGAGCTAGATCAGGCTTTACAAATTTAAAACACACCTATAAAGCAACCACACAATTCAAGTGACCATCTCAAGTTAATTAAGACTTGAAAGGAGAGTTTGACCTGAATGTAACTAGACGTAGTGTGGAATATTTATAAAAGAAATGATAAAAGAGGCTTTTAAATTTACCTACAGGCTGCCTGAATCAGAATAAGGAAAGTGGAATACAAAACTGATTGTTAATATTCATGAGTTGAAACTTGCTTTTACCACTTAGAAAGAGAAACAATCAAGGAACTGTGAAAAGAGAGACAGCTGTAGGTGTTATTTAACTTTTCCTACTGGAGTTCAGGCTAAAATGACTGAGTAATAAAAGGACTTAAGCAACAGAAATCAGGAGTTAGCATTTTGATTAGAGGCAATTTAAAGTGTAAAAATATTTGCTGAATAAGTTTTTTTTTTTAAGTTATTTATAAGTTAATTTTTTGCTGTCATTCCTCAGCTAAATTGATGAACATTATTTGACCAGTTGCATAGGCAACCAAATATTGAAAAGCATATTTTCTAAAATATTTGATTAAATAATAGAAAAACTGTTTTATTAACATCTACAATTAATATATAATTAAGATTAATTCTTAATGCAACCATCAAAACAATTGAATTGCATAATACTTTGCTTTTTAATACTTTTTTTTTTTTTTTTTCTGGAGTTAATTCTTGAAGTGAACAGTACACATCACTTCATGCAACCCCTCTTCCAGTTAAAATTTTCCAGTTTTAAGAAACTTAATAAATTTGAAATATGTTCTATGTCCTCTTCTGGGGTTTGGGTTGTTTTTGTTGTTGTTGTTGTTGTCTTGTGTTGGTTTTTTTCCTTCTTCTCTTTGTTTTCTTCTATTGGCTCTGCATCAGTCTGGCTAAACAGTCTCTCAGGACAACTGCAGAATGTCTTGTTATCTATAGGAGCTGAAGATCCCTGTGTTTGCTGGGAGAGGAAGACTTTACTCAAAACTCCGTGCAAAAATGAGCCTGTCCTTCCAGCAGTCCCAATCACCCCCCCAAAAAAACTTAAAATGTCCTGTGGAATTCGATTATTTGTAGGCATATGTTCTACAATGTGCTCTAAATGAGAATGAAGGAGCAAGTGCAGCTGAACTGGATTAAAACATGAGCAGCCACACAAAGAAAACACTTAAGAGGCTCCAGACAAAGAAATCCAAATCCATTCTGGGCAGGAAGAGAAAAACTAGGAAAGTACTGGTCTCAGTTCCACTGAGTGGACTGTTGAATGTGTGATGACAGACAGGCAGAAATTGCATAGCAGGCAATGATGAAAAGTTATGAAAAAATGAGATACACTATGAACGGACAATTTTCAATGACCAACACCATCTGCACAAAAGAAATAAGTAAACGTTACCAGTGATGGAACTAGACAATCAGGTTTATTCAGGACAGAGCTGTTTTTCATGTGTAGCATTAAGAATGGCTTCTGGAATACTAAGGTAGATGAGCTCCAGCCCTCTAACAGCTTTTGCTAAACCATTTGGCAGGTATGAATGTCCATGGATATCCAATGTGAACTGATCTATGTACTAGAGGGAGCTGTAGACCACAAACCACAACTCTTGACATCCTTACTACAGGAGAAGGAGATGTTGCAGAACATGCAATTTGGGACCATAAAGTCAAGGTGCAAAAAACTCATGAACATGTGCTAGTGAGATAGTGTATTAGTTCTAAGTGCACGTAACCCAAAAAGGTTGAAATGATGTCTTTTTTTCATGTGACAAGAAGGTAAAACCCATGAAAATCAAAAAAGTTGGGGAATAACAATCTAAAACAGATGCCTATGGTTTTGCTATGGAAGTCTATTATCTCCCTACATACCAGGTGACAGGCTATTTAGAAAGCTGCTAGACAAAATCTAGACCCATCAGCGGGTCCTGAGGGAACTGGCAGATGAAGTTGCTAAGCCACTATCCATTGTATTTGAGAAGTCGTGGCAGTCCGGTGAAGTTCCCACGGGCTGGAAAAGGGGAAACATAACCCCCATTTTTAAAAAGGAGAAAAAGGAAGACCCGGGGAACTACAGGCCAGTCAGTCTCACCTCTGTGCCTGGGAAGATCATGGAACAGATCCTCCTGGAAGCTATGCTAAGGCACATGGAGGACAGGGAGGTGATTTGAGATAGCCAGCATGGCTTCAGCAAGGGCAAGTCCTGCCTGACCAACCTAGTGGCCTTCTACAATGGAGTGACTACATCAGTGGACATGGGAAGGGCTACAGATGTCGTCTATCTGGACCTCTGTAAGGCCTTTGATATGGTCCCCCACAACATCCTTCTCTCTGGACTGGAGAGATACGGATTTGATGGGTGGACTGTCCGGTGGGTGAGGAATTGGTTGGATGGTTGCATCCAGAGGGTAGTGGTCAACGGCACAATGTCCAGACAGAGATTGGTGATGAGTGGCGTCCCTCAGGGGTCTGTACTGGGACCAGTACTGTTGAATATCTTCATCAATGACATAGACGGTGGGATGGAGTGCACCCTCTGCAAGTTTGCAGATGACACCAAGCTGAGTGGTGCGGTGAACATGCCTGAGGAATGGGATGCCATCCAGAGGGACCTGGACAAGCTCAAGAAGTGGGCCCGTGTGAACCTCATGGGGTTCAACAAGGCCAAGTGCAAGGTCCTGCACCTGGGTCGGGGCAACCCCCAGTATCAATACAGGCTGGGGGATGGAGGGACTGAGAGCAGCCCTGCTGAGAAGGACTTGGGGGTACTGGTGGATGAAAAGCTGGACATGAGCCAGCAATGTGCGCTTGCAGCCCAGAAGGCCAACAGTATCCTGGGCTGCATCAAAAGAAGCGTGGCCAGCAGGTCGAGGGAGGTGATTCTGCCCCTCTACTCTGCTCTGGTGAGACCCCACCTGGAGTACTGCGTCCAGCTCTGGAGTCCTCAGTACAGGAAAGACATGGACCTGTAGGAGCAGGTCCAGAGGAGGGCCATGAAAATGATCAGAGGGATGGAACGCCTCTCCTGTGAAGAAAGGCTGAGAGAGTTGGGGTTGTTCAGCCTGGAGAAGAGAAGGCTTCGGGGAGACCTTATTGTGGCCTTCCAATACCTAAAGGGGGCTCATAAGAAAGATAGAGACAAACCTTTTAGCAGGGCCTGTTGCGACAGGACAAGGAGCAATGGTTTTAAACTGAAAGAGGGGAGATTCAGACTAGATATAAGGAAGAAATTTTTTACGATGAGGGTGGTGAAAGACTGGAACAGGCAGCCCAGAGAGGTGGTAGATGCTGCATCCCTGGAAACATTCAAGGTCAGGTTGGACGGGGCTCTGAGCAACCTGATCTAGTTGAAGATGTCCCTGTTTATTGCAGGGGTGTTGGATGAGATGACCTTTAAAGGTCCCTTCCAACCCAAACTATTCTATTATTCTATGAAAATGAGGTACTATAAAATGACACTTCTACAATGGCCAGATTGTGAGGAACTTATTCCTCACTGCTAGGTGAGATGTTAGCTTTGAGTGTAAGGTAGGTTTTTGCTTGAAAGGGAATTGGAAGTCATCACAACACATTTCAGATGTGGCATCCTGGGAAGGACACACAGCACACGTGCCAGGGACTGAGGCATGAGAAATGAACCAAGAACATACCAGTTGCATGAGCTAGGTGTCCAAGAGAGAATGTATGTGGGAAAGGATAGGGACAGAAAGCACTTTACAACCCCACAGAAGGTCAACTTGATCCTACTAAAAGGCTGGAAAGGAATTTAGGTCTGGGTTTTTTTTTTTTTTTATTTCTTGTTAATATTTAATGCAAGGAACTATACAATCATTGTGAATTAATATCCCTTTTTTGCTAGGTGGTCTTTTGGTAAGACACTCAGCAAGAAGGCCTCACCAAAACCCAACAGCTTGTTTTATAAAGCAAAGCATTCCTCACTTTTTGAGGGAACACTATAGAACAGTTTAAATCACTCAGTGCCAAGTGATGTCTTGGGGATCATATTGCAGCCCATTGCAGGAGGCATACAGCTGAAAAAATTGTGTTTTTCTCTTCCAGGGAGATAAGTCTCCTGCAAACTGAGGGGAAAAATGGTAGACAAGATGCAGAAACAATTAAGAGAATGTCAAGCAAAAGAAATTGCTGTAACGTGGGAGACAAAGGCTTCTGTATGCAGGAAAACATSTCCAGCTTCAACTACCAAATAGCTGTATGAAGCAGCAACACAGGAGAGCAGTCCAATTTATAATGGAAGACCCACTGAATTTATTAGCCACAGGCTACGGGTAACAATAAAAATAGAACAGAGAAGAGGAGCACAGTGACAGAGAGAGACAGAATGAGTAAGAATACACCTGAATAGACAGGAACAACAAGGCCGGGACCAACACAGTTTGGACTCGAGTCATTAACTGGCCGCATATAGGTAAAACAGGAGAAAGAAAATCACAAAAAACCAGAGGCCATACACAACACTGTCCAAGAAAATGATGTCAGGAAAAAATGAAAATTTCTTCATTCCAACAGCAAAAATACAAACAAGAAACTTCCTAGCAACTCAAACCCCTGGTTTCCAGAAAAAAGTTTTCTTTTTATTATTTCTGGCTTTATTCTGTTTGGTCTGCAGCTTTCAAGTCTCTGGCAATGGAAAGATCCATCAGGAATTTAGGTAGGATTCCACCTGAACTTTGGCTTCAAATGCAAGAAAGAGGTCCAAAGGAACTACAGGGTGGCCAACCTCAATCTCTGGAAAAGTGATGGAACAACTAATCCTGGAAGCCATTTCCAGGCACATGAAGGACAAGAAAGACATCAAAGACTAGTCAGCATGGATTTACCAAGGGGAAGTCATGCTTGACCAACCTGATAACCTTCTATTATGAAATGACTGGCCTGGTAGGTGAGGGGAGAGCAATGAGTATTGTTTACCTAGTCTTCAGTAAGGCTTTCAACACTGTCTCCCATAATATTCTCTTAGAGAACTCATGAAGTATGGGCTAGGTGAGCAGACTCACCTAGCCAGGCTCTTTTCAGTAGTATCCAGTGACAGTACAAGATGCAAGGAGCACAAACTGAAACACGAGAGGTTTTGGCTGAACATAAGGGAAAACCTTTTAACCATGAGCATGACCAAGCACTGTCACAGCTTGCCCAGAGAGGCTGGGGAGTCTTCCTCCCTGGAAATACTCAAAAGCTGTCTGGACTTGGTCCTGGGTAACCAGGCTCCAGGTGGCACTGCTTGACCAGTGGGCTCGGACAGGACTGCAGAGGTCCCTTCAAACCTCCACCATTCTGTGATTCATCCAAAGTTCGAAGGAAGTGTTTTAGACCTGATGAACTTGCAGTTACCAACAAGCCATTTCACTGGATAAACATCTTCCTAGACTTAATAACAGACCAGAATAGGCTGGCAGTAAGAGTCAGGCCTCCTTGGGAGGTTGCATACCTCAAAGTTCTATTCCCAAAATATTATTACTTGTTAGCACAAAATAAAAAATGTAAAAGAGACACCTTTAAAAGAATGAAAAAGCTGCAAAAAAAAATTATTAGAGAGAAAATTGACAATTTGCATGGAAGTTGAAGAGAGAGGAACAGAATTCAGAGGAGAAGCCTTTGGAGATGGGCATATAAAACAACTCCATAGTCTGAATGTTATCTGCAATTGCAGCATCTCTGGAAATACTTTAATAAGGAACCTTGTTTTGGAAACATAAAGACACCCCATTTTTATTAGGAAAGTGACAAGGTACATTAAAAAAGTTGGGCTGTAGACAGGTGTGACACAGTGGGGGGTCATTAAATGTGGCAAACCCAATATATGACACCTGGCAGCCCTGAGAATGCCTGCTGCCTTTTTGAGACAGAGGAGAAGGAGATAGAGAAAACCCAAACCAATTTCACTGCTTAACATTTGGTCTTCAGGGTTAGATGGTAAAGAGGACAGTTAAGTATCTATTAGTGTTAGTCAGAACTTTTAAGTGTTTTTGTCACTACAACTGTTATTAATAATAACAAATTATTATAATAAAATTGTGTATTAATTTTTATTAATCTTCTGAGGAAAATCACTGTTTGAATGTCTACAGATAGGTCTGTCAGTACACTATATGACTGTTTTACTGAACAATTTAGGAGGCTGTATAAAATGGTTTGCCAAGTGGCAGCAGATCTATGGGAAAAAAATGGTATTCTTTTTATATGATGAAATGAATGCTTCTGGTTTGGGCCTTTGGGCTTATTTTTAGGAGTTGACTCACAGACTTAGTTTTCTATTTTCTTTTTCCTCATCAATACATACTTAAACTACATTTTTTTTCTTTGTATTTATAAAGTTGATACTGCTTTTGCTAGTTTGTTGTCGAATCCCTGGGGTTCATTTTGTGAGATTCCTCATCCAAAATCCAGGTTACAAAATTTCATCATTCAAACCTAAGCCATTTGAACAAAAGGTAATGGTCAATTTTTTAAAAGTAAGCAGGTAGTGTAGCCTAAATTTCATTTCTAGAAACAGCCAAAACACATAAATTAAAATATTGCCAGTAATACATTAAATATATGCTTTCCTTACTATATTAGTAATAAAAAGTTTTTGCTGCTGTGAACAGTGCTTCCACAGCATCAAGGCTTTCTCTCTTTCCCAGCCTGCCCTCCCAATCCCCACAGTGAGTAGGTTGGGTTTGAGCAAGAGGTTGGTAAGAGGACAGAGCCAAGACAGCTGACCCAAATTGGTCACATGGAATGAAGTGAAAGCTCAGGTAAAGGAGGAGGAAGGGGGGGACATTCATGGTCATGGCAATTTTCTTCCCAAACAACTGTTACACATGCTGGCACCCTGCTTTCCAGGAAGTGGCTAAACATCTGCCTGCGATGGGAAGTAGTGACTGAATTCCTCTTTCTGCTTTGCTTGCATGTGCAGCTTTTGCTTTAGCTATTAAACCGTCACTATCTCAATCCCTGAGTCTCCTTGCCTTCCATTTTCTCCGTGTTCCACAGGAGACAGGGGTGAGTGAACGACTATGTGGGTGCTTGGCTGTTGGCCAGGTCAACCCACCACAGAGGCTTTCATGCTTTTCCTGCTTGTCTGCTTGTCAGCCCATGCTCTTTCTGTCTCCCTCTGCATTTACTAATCCCTGTTCACTGATGTTGAGGTAGATGATATAGATACATAAGGGAATTAACAGTCTTTAACACTCATATTCTAAACCAGCTGTGAGAATGCAGTGCCATGGAGCTGATGGTATAAAGTTAACACAGGTGGTGATGGTTCCTGCTGAGATCTCTTCTTAATCTGGTCATGGTGATCAGACTTGAAAGCTCTTTGACAAGAGAAGAAGTTGGAACTAATAGGCTGTTTTTTTTATCCATCTTTCTTATGTATGCATGATGGTTTTTCACTATATTGTCCCCATCTTCTGCTCCCACTATTGCTTATCTTCTTTTTGGTTTTGCTAGTCATCCTTCTTTGTATCCAGCAGGAAGTTCTGCCTGTAAGCAGTCCCTTGTCCCTTACCTGCTGCACGGTCTACCAACTTTTTGTTACTTGGATGTACACCTACACCCATCTGTGTTTGCCCCTAGGGTGGTCATGTTGCTCACACATTTATGTAACATGGTTATAAATTGTGCCTGGTTATTTCTTGACAGTGTAACAAAATAATTATATACTGTTTTCAGATGCATAGTTTGTGAACGTTTCATGAACTAAAGGTTCAAGGCAAAGTAATATTATTACCTACATGCTAATTAGAGAGGTTTTGATTTATAGATATCACAGGCTTCTGCTTTGGCTGCAGTGGTTTCAATCACATTTGGGAATGGGAGACATCTCAAATATACATCAGTTCCTTTGGTTTTATGAAATAGCCTTCTGGGCAGCGTACAGAGACCCAAGGTTTTCGCTCTGAATGAGAAAGTTTTCAGTGAGCTCAGATACATTATTAAACACTCTATGAGAATTCACTGGGTAGCTGGACATTGTTCACTGAAGCTCCAGGAAGCTGATTTTCATATGCTATGCTATTCACAGAACTATGTGCTTGATTTTCTATCATTTTGGGTTTTTTTTTTTTTCCTTTTTTAGCTACTGCTGCAAATGAACACAGGTTTTCATTGAGATTTCTACAGTAATATTTTGTTCTCTTTTCAGAAAACTCAAATTTCATTTAAAATTCAACATTATGTCTTTGCAGTCCATGGCATATTGCATATGGTACTATCAAATTTCATTGGTTAACAGGGTAACTGTTCACAGAGCTTTTTCTTCTGAACTCTGCTGTAGATTTTTCAAGTACTCATTAAAGTCATGTTTTCATCTATATGTTTTTTGCCCCTCTTTGCTCTTATTTGCAGCTAATTACTGAAACATGAGTTCCTAACGTGAATTTTACATATAAACCATTTTTATTATTAATTACCTATATTTCTAATGTCTTCATATTCACTATTTTCTGTCTGTGAGCAATTATTTTCTGTCTGTGAGCAATGTCTAACATTACGGAACCTTGCCTCCTGACTATTTGGTTTCGTCTGTACTGTTTAGAAGGACATTTTGTACACCAGTTTTCTAAAATAAAAACAAAAAACTCTGGAGACATGATACCTGACAAAAAGAGGGAAAAAACATCGCTGGGTTTTCCAGATGAAAAAAAGGAAGAACATCATTTGGGAAGAAGGATAATCACCAACAGGGAGCAAGGAATAAGAAGCTACCAAAGAAGCTGAAGGTTACCAGATTTCATGAGACAGAAGGGATTCACCTGAGAGTGCTGAAAGAACAGTGATGTGATTACAAGACCGTTATCACTTACAAAAAGTAAGAGAGAGGTATCTGACAACTGGAAAAAAAACTGATCCAGCTTGCATCCTTGGTTTATCTAGGGAGCTTGAAGTCCAGTCAGTCTCACTTTTCTACTGAAAAAGATCATGGAAAATAATGTATTTACAAACACATGCAAGACGTGAAGCTAGTAAGAAGGAGTAGCACTGATTTACAGTTACAATCACGCTTAAGCATGCTTGCCTTCTGTGATTAAATGTCCAGCTTCATTGGCAAGAGGATGTAATATACCTTTATCTTTATTAATGTCGCTGACACTGTTCCCCACAGCATTCAGTTTTGGAAGCAGAGGAGGTATGGGCTGGGTGGATGCAGTGTTAACTGAACTGAAAACTGTCTGGACCCCTAATCTAAAAGGCAAATAATCAGTGGCTTGAAAGCAATTATCAAACTAAGTGCCTTGGCGGCACTGGGGCTGATATTGTGCATTAACTTTATGAGCTGCATGGGTCGTAAGACAGAACGTGCCCTCAGCAACTTTATCTATGATACTAGTTCAGGAGCAGTGGTTGGCATGTCAAATGGTAGCACTTCAGTTCAGAAGGATCTTGAGCAGCTTGAGGACTGAGCCAGAGATGGAACCAGACCACGCCAGAAAATTCCTGATGTTCAAGAGGAAGATAAGGAATCTCCAGAATAGGCCTATACATCAGGGCAGGCTGGGAACTGGCTGCCTGACTACGCCCTGCTGAAAAGGACCAGTGGCTCACAATGGATGCCAAGTTCTACATGATCCACCAGTGTGCTTTCATGGTTAATAAAGCAGAAGACAGACTGACCTACACTAGGAGGAGTGTGGCTGACAGATTTAAGGAAGTTATAACCCCCCTCTACGTGGCAGGTCTTACCTGGAATATTTGCCCAGTTTTGTGCACCACACACATCTAAAGGAGGATACTAAAATCAGGAGAGGGTTCAGTAGAAGCTACTAAGGTCAAATGACCTCAAAGGAGGTTTAGAAGAAGCTGGACTAGTTTAAACTATTGAAGAAGAGAACAACAGTTCTCCAAATAATTGAGAGGTTGTTATGAAGGTGATGGAGCAGAACTGTTTCAGACAGTGATAGGAATTTTGAAAATTGCAGTGGGCTTGGAATTTTCAGTCTGGAACATTAATGGGAAAAAAAGAATCGTGAGGACAGTAATGCAGCACTGGAAAAGAATACCCAGAAAGCTGTGCAATCCCCATCCTTGGAGACTTTCAAAACAAAGGCCTGTACAATATTAAATTTTAAATGAGTGAAAATCTATATTTACTTTCACTCTAATTTTAAAAACTTGATTTAATGCTAGCGTAGAATGGGCAATTTTACTTCATCTTAAAAACTTTTGTAAAACCAAGGAAATGCCTCTTGCCAAGTTCCAAGCACATGTGATGCATATCACACTACATGGTTAACATGAAACAAACAGAACAGTACTATTTATAGACTGATATTGTTCATCCAATGTATTGAAACTCCTGTTAAACAAAGAAAAGGCCCAGATGGAAGGAATTCTTTCTCAAGACAGACTATAAAAACTTGCAGTACATTCTTCTTGAAATTTTAAATATTTAAAAAATAGGATCTTTATGTCAAGAAATTTTATTATATATTAAAAGTACAGTATTTGATAATCCAGCAGCATATTTTATTTTAAAAGTCAAATTTGTAAGCCAAACCAGCTCTGATATTTTTTACTTCCGTCATGATCACTTTCTACAAATTCTACAAACAAGACTCCAACTGTGACCTTCCAGAGGCTGACAAGTGAGTTTATGGACATGTATGCCAGATGTTGAAATAACATTACCACTCCAAAGCTGAGAGCTGGGACAAGCACAAAGCTTTTTCAGTAAAAGTTTTTTCTGACTACCTTTTCAGAAACTTCAGTTCAGTAACAAATATGCCATTCAGCAAAATAATAGCACTACTAATCATAGATGAAGGCATTACCCCTTCATTATATTAAGTAAAAATTCATCTGCCTGCTGCTTGCCTGTTTTCTTTCAAGGTTTCTCTTGATTGATATAACTGGTGTTACAAATGGATAAATATTTTCTATTCCCTCCTTTTTATTTTCTGCTATCAAAGACAGAACCAATACAAAATCCTTATCACATATAAATAGAGAAATAAAAAAAAAAGATTGGCAATAGTAATGTAAAGGCATTTATATAGGCAACAAGGTATGAAAGGGTTTTTAAATAAAAAATTGGTCTCTTGCTATGCCCCCAATATATCAATGATTCTGCATAGAACTACCATCAGCTGTGTCATGTTTAATTCAGTCCAGGACCAAATAAAGGGATATATATTTTGCTGTGGAAGTCAAAATAATAAACAAGATCACAACTAGGGTGCCTGGTTCTGTGCTGTGCTTTATCCTTCTAGCACACATCACCTGCAACACTGATACTTCAGTTTGGTTTTTTTTTTTTTATTTGAAATTTCCAGAAATACTAGTTAATGTACATAGTCTCTAAATTCTCATCTGTGTTATTGCTAAATGTATAAAGTAAGTATGCAACATACAATTTACAAAATATGGAGTATGGTGGTTGTAGCTTAGCAATTTAAATTCACATATTGTAGTCCTACTGTCCTCAGGAGGCCTGGACCGCTTTACCTTCTTTCTATAATGAGAATATACTGACACATTTTCATTATTAGATCAAAAGAGTAAGGCATTACTCTAAGCAAGTTGCAAATGAAATATCAAAATTGGCTGGAGTATACACATTCATTCTAATCAATTATCATTCTGTTTTTCAGAAATCAACAGAGGAAATGGAATAAAGGAGACGGGACCTGAAATTAGTACAGTTTGTGAAATGTGGCTTAAAGTATGTTCATTTATACGCAGTTGACTGGAATGAGTGAAACATAGATTTTATAATTAGAATGCCTTTTGAAAATGTCTACTCAATATTTAGAGCACTTTTCAAAAACAATGTTTAAGTCACATTTACTGTATATTGAAATAAATTACATGTTTAAATCGTTATTTTATGTTGAAATATGTGTAATTCATATCTAAGAACTTCCATTTAATAAAAAAAAAAAAAAAAAAAAAAAAAAAAAAAAAAAAAAAAAAAGGAAAGAAGGAAAGAAATCCAGACTTACTAAATTATCAGCCTAGTTTTTATTTCTTAAGGCTGATGAAAAAGTCCTTTTCAACGGATTGAATCTGGGGATTGCTTTCTTTTGGGTAATGTGATACAAAGTCAATTGGGGGCAGATAATTTGATTAATGCTCATTACTATTGTCATAGGCTGTGACACATTACATGAACTCTTTATTAGTAAGCAGCAAGAAACGGATTTGTGAGATTAGCCAGTGTCAATAGAAGTTAATCAGTTTTCATATATTCACAAACTAAAGCTTCTCTGTCTTTAGGACATGATCTCAAAGAAATCACTTACGTGGGATCATACTGAGGGAAGCAAGGACATGGTAAATGTCTTTCTTGATTCTCTTGATTATAATAGTCTACAGCTTAAATGAGATGATTATATTGATTCCTAGGAAGAATACTCGCATGACCCATAGAAGAGATTTTTTCACCTCTTCTAGAGATCAACCTGTAAAACCTGTTGTGAGTTGGAAAAAAAAAAAAAAAAAATTGCAGTTGGCTACTTTTACTGTTTCATGTCTATCAAAGCAATTCCATACTGAATAGCTTTATATAAATTATAAAACTGTTGCAATTTTCTTCATCGCAGAATGACATTTTTATTGTTATGGATTACATTTTATTATACACTAAGAGAAGGCACCCACATAAAGGAGACAGCTCAGAATATGTTTTATGTTATATATATGTGTTAGCCAGGGTGGAGTCCTGTGGCCTAGATAAAAGGATGAGTCCAGTAGAAAGAGGCAAAAAAAATGCTCTAGAACTGACAAAAGATTATCAACGCCTGTACTAGAATCAAGTAATGAGCTGGGCCTGCGTAAGAAATTTTTATTTCATTGACTGTTAAAAAAAAAGAAAAAGAAAGAACTACTTTCTGAAAATTTATGTCATAACAATTTACAGATGTTCTTTATAGATCTAATCAACGTTTTTAAAATGACTACCATTAGCAGCGCTTCAGTCCACAGTATTTTGGTCCGTAGTGCTCCAACCCAAAGAGATAAGAATAAAATGTTGTGTTCCTAAGCAGGGGGAGGAAGAGGAAGGGCAGGGTGGGAATAGGAAGACATGCATGTGGACAGGTCTGTGGTGGTACCCACCTCTATGTAAAGACCAGGTAGTTGCTAATGAATAAAATTTGTGTATGGAAGGAAGAACAGAGTTCACATACGCTAATTAACTATGCAGTGGATTTCTGAGTGCAACTTGCCAGGTTTCAAAACCAAACTGTAAGTACACCTACATAAGTAAATTATCCAACTTTCATTAACAGCTTATACTGTCATTCTGCATATGACTAACTATCCAGAACAACCTTGAAAGATTCGTAAACCACAAACAAGCTGGAATGAACCTCAAGAAGGAGAGAAATGTTCCCTCTAAGGAACAAACTGGGCGCGTTTCAAAGAAACCTTGATTATACAAAGAGGGCAGAGCATAAATTAAAGACCCCCAGGGGCAGCTCCAACTTGCAGCCAAAAACAAGTTTTGCTGCTTTACTCTGTTGGCTAGTTTCTAATTGCACACTGCAATGAAAATCGTTTATAACTAGAAAGGTCCCATAACAACATGGCAAAGGTACGGGGGCTGCAACATATTATTAGAGAACATTTACCCTGTGGGTGATCACTAGTAACTGAGGAAGACAATAACTGCTCAGCTACTCTGAAATAATTTACTCATAAAAGAATCTTCATTAAAATAACATTAAGGAGTATTTTCAATGTGGCGTGCAGGGACTTAACTGCGTGATTCCTTTTAATATTAATGGGAATTGCGTGGCTAAACCCACACACACTGCAATGAAAATCTGCACTTATGGTTTTAACAAAAATCCATAAAAGGAAACAAATGCAGGTGAAGGCTTCACTCTGTTGTGCTCTGTTATTGCTAATAATACAGTATGTAAGATTAGTGCATAACAATTGTAATGTCTGTAATAAACATGCTGCTGCACCTAAGCTCTTAATAAAAGAAGTTAAGGAGAGAAGGGAAGGCTTACCTCTGTGGTAAAGCAGTGATTAAATAGAAAGGACAAATGTGGATGGAAATTTATAATTCTGCAGTCTGAATTGTTCATGTAATAGGCTGCAGCACACATGTGTTGGTGAGCTATAAGATAATTATTGCGTGTTCCGAAGGAGAAGAAGTTAAAATTATCAATAGCAAGACAAATTGTGACATTTGGTGGAAAATGCCCTTTTGGTCAGAGAGAAATTAGAAACACCATCCTTTAATGAGAATTTTCATGTAACCCTTGGAGGCTATCTAGAAGCTGACTCAAAAAACATGGGACCCGTGGCAAGGCCAGTTTGCTTTTATTCTTCTCAGTTATGCTGCCCTAGACTGGCATAAAGAAGACTAATTGGTCCAGTGTGATACAGACTTGTCATCACAAAACTAGAAAATAATTTGGTTAAAGAAAAAAAAAAAGGCTATGCAGTGTCAACAAAGAAAGAGCCATATCTGAACTACATCCAGACCAATAATGTACAGATTGGCAAACAGGGAGAGGAAAAAGGAGCAGGTCCCATAAAGACAAATTTTTAATCCATTTTAGCTGGTAACTGGTACTTTCATCCTCATAGTGAATATCAGAGACATTTATTCTCCACTTTTATTTCATCTTGTACCTTCATGTTTTGTTTTCTGAGCAGAGGTGTTGGAGTTTTTTGAGTGGATGTGAGAAAGACTGTGTTGAGGTTTAAAAATTTCAGTAAATGCCAATTATTTATAAGAAGAATGCCCTAAGACAGTATTTGGGTCCAGTTTTATCAGATGAAGAATACCCTCAGAGTCATTGGAATTTGAAAACATGAAAATTATAAAGCAAAAGATTTTCAATTATAATCACACTTGTAAGGACCCCTCTATTACCAGGAGGCAGTGATGTGAAGAGGAAGCTCTGCATATAAAGCTTTTATTATACCTTTTATTTTTGAAAGAGTGTTAGGAGAGCGTAGCATTACTTTTAAATGATTGACACAATAAGCGTTCCATTTTAATTGGCACTTCTGTGATTTATCACTATATCATGTTGGGAACACCCCATTAGGCCATTTGTAAGTGAATAGCAGGGTACTGTACATCTGGCAATACTTGAAGACTTCTATTGAAGGCTCCTATTAAGAAGAGACACCTACTAAGAGAGTTCATGTCCCCATTTGATCTAACTACTGAATTGGACTGAATTGTATCCTTCCCTCCTGAGCAGAAATATAATCCTTGCCGTCCCAGTAGTCCCTGATGTTATTGCACTGCCACATTTTCCTGTTCTGCAAGTGCATGAACAATATGATTTCAGTTTCTAAACTGAGAAGACTAGGATGCCTAATCCCACTGAAAGTAATTGTCTTGATCGTCTCAGCTTGTTACTTCCACTCTAATAAAAACAGTCTTCTCAGTCCTCAGTACCATAATGCCTGAGGTAAATAAGAAGCCACATCAAACCTTGGTTTTAGATCAAGGGTGGAGTTTCCTGGTACTGAGGTTTAAAAATGTATTAAACTGCCGCCACTGACCCTGCCATAGCTCTCATACAAAATGCATTTCCTTCTATAAGCTGTACAGTCAGACCCTGAGGAGGCAACCACCAAAAGCCTCTAGGTATTGGTTCCAACCCCCAGCCCCCTTCTTCACTTAGTGCTGTGTTTACTCTCTGGCATTCAGATGCTAAAGACTAACGATTCTCAGCAGCACCTGAATGACTCCATTTTAAAGAGCTGCATTGTTCAAAACCTTTCTGATCTGCATCAGACAGCGCTATTTCAGGATTTTGTGGTTCTAATTTTAGAAAAGCAATTAATCTTGACACGTTGTGATACATGTAGTTTTACCTTAGTATTTTGATCTGGCCCAAATTATTTCTTTTCTACTCCTACATTGCATATTGCATGTTTTACATCGGCAGCTGTTACTCCATGTACCATCTGTCTTTATCAACACCTAGGTACATGGATGTGCTGTTGCTGTGCAAATGTTAGAGATCAGCTTAACATTTCCTATTCCTAATAATAATAATAATAATAATGCCTTGAAACATGCCAATATCTAATATTTACTCTAATTGGTTTCAAGTGAGTTTTTGTAGGCTTTTCTTGTTCTAAAAGCTGTGGGTTTAGTGAAAAAAAGCTAAAGGTAAAATTCCCACCTGAAATACAAAATTATATATTGCATAGTTAAAAATTACATAAACTGCAAACGGATTCAATACCAGAAAGAAAATCTAAAACTACTTAAAATACTGATGATGGTAATGCTATGATCTGGGGCATTTCAAGGTTATTTACTATCTACTTATCTTTGTTTTAGTGCCGGTAAGCTATTCTGTCCAGAATCAGAGCTTTAATAAAAAATAAACACCACGAATGGAGTCTTGCCAAAAAAGTTAATATAATAGTGACTTAGAATGGATGCAGGCCACTGCTGTTCTTTCCAAAATTATTTCTCATATCTGTGTATAGACGTGTATACATACATGTAATATCTCGAAAGATGAAATTGAAGGTAGCTTTATCATAAATACCTGGTCAAGAATTATGTCACAGAAATAGGAAAAACTCTTACATGTTAGCTGTGTGTGTACACATTTTAGTAGTGGCATACCCATGATACCAACATATGGATACTATACAAAGTCTCTTTGTCACACTCAGTTTTCAAACTCAGTTGCAACAAAGCAAAACAAGTATGAAACTCCTAAAACAAAAGGTAAGGATTAAAATTTATTTTAAACTATTGTAAATAACATGTAAAAAAGCATGTTTAGAGTTCTGGAGAGTCTGACCTCTGCTATTCCTACTGTATAAGTGAAGAAGATTGAGATGGACACTTACCTAATATAAATTTGTAACTTTTCTTGTTAAAACAAATGAGTCATTTTTCACAGCTAGTATTTTAGCTATATTCAGATTTATGAAAATGTAAAGGTGTTTTCAGGTATTTGCAACTCTGTAGTCATAAGCTTCAAAAAAATATCTGTATAGATACACAGGAAAACACACTTGCATGCGAGTATATTGGATACACTTGCATACACCTGTACTTGTACCCAAATAGGGTGCCTGTAGCTTACATATACCTTTATAGGGTTTTGGCAGTAACAAAAGTATGATACTTCACCCACTTGTAAAAATGGCTGTATTGTTTAATACCACAGTATTTCAGAAACAGAAGCATAGGGAAGCTGGGAAACAAGAAATTCCTTGAATATTATGTCCAAGAGATATCAGGCTCTCTATTCCTCTCCTAGTAAGGTAAAACTATATCAGCTGTGGATGCGTTAGAGAAAAAACCTATAGATTAACCTACAGCATATAATTCTGGTATTATTCAATGCCAATTTATCTGAATTTGAAGAATTAAGAGCAAACCACAAGGATATTTTTCATCTGAACCTGAACTTGAACACCAGATCTGACTTCTAATTTGAGCTGCAATATGGCTTATAACACCACATTATTTTTCCAAGCACCTTCCACTTAAAACATGTGCATGCATGCATGCACACACACAGAGTTTGTCTAAAAACACTGTATAACTGACTGCTTTCCCAAAGACACATAGATCTTGAACTAAAACATTTGCACATGCACTCTTTTCTGCACATTTTGAACATTTCTACACACTGTGTACCCATTAGCTTTAATGTGGAGAGCAAAGAATATGGTCAGTGACATATTTCTCCTTTGTTGAGAAACACTGCTGGACAAAACCTGGTGGAGGTGGTCTTGCCACATCTGTGTCCCTAAGTCTACTGCAAAAAGCAAGAAAGCATGTTTCAGGAAAAAGTACATGCAGAAAGATAAAAACAAAGCTCTAGTAAAACAAGTATCCATCATTCCAATGTAATCAAAGGTACATCAATCCAGTCCAATCCAATCTTAAAGGTAGATATTATTTATGTAGAGGAATTTTCTTATGCTTAAATTCTTCTAAAAATTATTTAAATACTAAATAAGGAATGACTGAGCTCAAGTAGTTATCTTTATGTTCCAATGTATCTGGTGATAATGGATCTTCTGTAATATTTTGCAGAGTTTTTATCTTGCATTATAGGATAGAGCAGATTCTAAGAAGCTAGGACAAAGTACAAAACCAAACACCGAGTGTCTTATCTAAGCTTTCCCCTTTTGGCTTTTTTTTTTTTTCCTTGGTTTTGGTTTATGTTTTGGTTTTATTATTTTATTTTATATTATTTTATTTTATTTTATTTTCCATTCCATTCCATTCCATTCCATTCTGTTCCATTCCATTCCATTCCATTCTGTTTTCTAATCTTACTTCATTTCAGGTTTTCATTTTAATAATTGTTAAAATTGATAGAATCTGGAAAAGAATCTTTCTCTAAATGAAATACCTCTTCTAAAGGAATACATTTCTAGCCAGCATGTGTAAAGATGTAAGTATGTGAATACATGCACACATTTACATGCACACAAATGTACCACTTGAAGTTTCACATTAATTGGTTTAAATATGAAAAAAAATTAATGGCACAGCTATTATCATATCGTATTTGACAATGTACTGTCATAATACATGCTTTCCAAACTGCAAGGGCCCCTGTCTTAATTGTTATGTGTTGTGTTACTCAATTCCTCTCTTCTTCTATTTAGGAAATAGAGAAGATGAAACCGTGTAGTGCAGAGCAGGAGATAAATAGACACCTAATAGGTGAAGTTTGAGTTAAGTCATAAAGTTATTATTTTAACAGATTTGACTGAATATTGCCTTAATCCACGAAGTTCCTAGGGTGGCCCAAAAAAAGCAGGGTTTTCTTCATAATATGTTCATTTTCTCACCCGCTGCTGAGTTTCAGCTCAGCCTAATTTCCTCTCCTTTGTCCCAGCAATTTGATTCTCCAATGGGCTGTGCTATCTGATTTCTCAAATTTCAGATTTTCTCTCTTTTCTGTGCCAGTCACAGTACTGCTCCTGCATTTGCTTGCTCCCCACTTCCACACACACACACCTTCTAGGCCTCCTACTGCCGTGAAGTGAATAGCAAGACATAGAGGCACTGCTTCCCTTGTTTTTTATAGGAAACCTTTCTCTTCCTCACCCCTATCTTTCTCAGCAAATTAATACCAGCCTGACAGAAGAACATGTTATAGAGAGATACAGAGCGCGTAGCTTTTTATTCTCCAGGAAAAACTACAAATCTCCAGAAACTTCCATACTGTTTAAAATTATAATACCTAACCTGTTACACTGGCAACCTCTCATACTTAAGCCAGTGAATTCCCAGTGAGAAATTGAATATCCTGATGTTAATCTTGGTTATGTTTGTCAAAATTATATATAAAACCCAACAATTTCTCAAATATAGTTTCCTTTGTACAGTTTTCAGTCTCTTGCTCAAATGGAAATAAAAAAATGGCAATCTAAGTATTTCTGAGATACATCGTTTGAATCTGAGGGACCATGTATCTTGTCACAGGAGTTCTATAGAATGATAAGAGAGGTAGCAACCAATATTCCTGGGGGTAGACAGAGGAGAAGATTAGAAACTGGGGGAAAGTTTGTGAATAAATAGTATCAGCATGAACAGAAATAGATATGAAGTGAAGATTGGGAAAGAGTGAAGGAGAAAGCTCCACATAAGAAATAAGGTATTCCACTGCAAATGTAGAATAAGAAATCAGAGGGAAAGGATTACTAATGCACAGGAAGAAGAGAAAAAATGAAGTCTATGGAAAAGCACAACTTTAAAATAATAGAGCACTGCATTACTTGATAGGCAAAAAATATCTTTGCAGATAAAGAAGACATAGCTAGTTCTAGCAGATAGGATTTTATCTCATTTCCTTCCCTTTTGGAGGTTTGCTCACCAGTCGTATGCTAAAATGATTGCAAGAAGTCTATACATTTAGTATGGAAGGCAACTGAGCATGGAAAAACATTGCACCATTTGGGGAGCAGCTGAAATTTTCAGAGGATATTTTAAATCTACCTATTCCTACTATTCTGGTTAGCCCATCTTGTGGTATTTACGCTCATCTTGTATTTCCTACTTTCTTATTTCTTTTTTTTTCCTGAAAAAGTATGAATCCATTTCAGTGCTCAGTTACTGAAAACAATGAAAGAATCCCAGTTGTCACTGGTATCATCTGCATTGCAGGACAACCTAGAGATTCCTAACATGATACATGATAAGATATATAGATTCAAAAGCATAATCACAACCAAAACCTGAGAAAAAAACAACTAAATAGAGCAAACAAATAAGAGAAAAAATCAAAGTGTAGGGAAAAAAAAAATCCCCAGAGAATGTTCCAATAGAAATGTTCCAACAGTGCATTTGTTCATTTTTAGGTAGGACAGAAGAATTGCAATAATATTTGCCAATGACCTCAAGAGTCACTCCACAGACAGTGTGTAAGTGGACAAAAAATTTTAAATTTATATTTCTTATGCAAAATTATGGAATGATATTGGAAAATATTCTATTGAATAGAGCTGTTGTATTTATCCCTACAGCATAAAGCAGAATGCACAACAGAATGATTAAGTGCTACAGTTTACTAGAAGCCATGGTAAAAAAAAGCCATCTTAAACTTATTTCGTGTTATTCACTGTTAGTTTTTTGTATCTAAGGTGTGGAAAACAGCACCTATTGCATATTTTAGAATTGTGGGAATAGGTAAATTTACAATTCCTTTGGAAAAAAAAAAAAAGATAGTAATTTTTGCACCCACTGTAAGTACATCTCAGTGTTACATTTACTCAAGAATACACGCAGCTTTATGTAAGACCATACAGATAACCAGTACGCAGTTGTATTTGGAGTTAATCACAAGATGATTTTAGGAGAGCAACTGCTCTGTCAAACTCTACTATGGCTACTTACTCAACTTCTTCTACAGTACATCTGACGTGCCTGCTGCTACAGCGCTGCATTCCACAGGGAAGTTATTCCTCAACTTCTTCTGTTACATGTATAGCATATATGTATATATCATATATCAAGATTAAATTATAACCTTTCCCAAGGGTCACACTCCTGACTCTGCATGCCAAGATGAAAAGAAAGGGTGTACTGTTTTGATCAAGAAGAGATTAAAATGGTGCGGAGTTTTTGGTCAGTTGGTTGATTGGTTAGTTGCTGGTTCTTTTGTTGTTGGTTTGGCTTGGTTTGGTTTTTTTTGTTTGTTCTTGTTTTTTTAAGGCTGAGTATTCGCTTTATGAGACCTTAACTTTGAAACCTTACCTTGCTACTGAACTTTAGTTGCCCATCTTTCTGCACAGTTTCTAATACTAAAACTTTGAAAACAAATGGAGCAAAGTCTGTAGAGCAGTAGAAAGAGAACAAGATGGCAGTTATATTGATATAGTCAAGGCTTATTTTCTTTAGAAGCTGGGTCAGCTTTCTGTTGCAAAATTGCTTCTTGGCATTTGCAAGTGCTTTGAGTGAGACCTTGGCATTCACATCCTCTGAAGTGGAAGGGGTTTTTTTCTGAGGACATTTCTACAGGAAAACACATAGCTATAATAGAACACTGAAGAACAGCTAGAACAAATTTACAATATATAATTTGTTAGAAATATCTCTGTGTGCATACCTCCTCTGACTGTTGCATTTGATCTTAGTATTTCAGAATGGTATTTTCCAGGCAGATGACTGCATTTCTATTGTGTAAGACCTGTATACTGCATAGAAAATGGATAGAAAATCAGAGTTCAGCAGTTGCAGGGAATCAACAGTGCTCTGATGCTGCCTACAACAATGGATATTCCAGATGGACTATTTTATATACCACTCTAAATTAAACTGTGTGATAAAGAAATGGACACAGATGATTATGGCCTTTGTCACATCCTATCACTACTTCAGGTCTCATTTCTTCCTCAAAAAACCACAGAAAGCACTAAAAGATGGCACTGGAAACCTCAGACTTCACCATGTGAATTCCCCCTGCTTAATGATACTGCCACGGTTGCCTGCTAGTAAGAAAAGAAAAAAAAAAGACAGAAAACGAAACAAATATCGGGTATATTAATGTACCAACATGCCATTTCATATTTGTTTCTACATCTGCCCTTGTCTCTTTGGAACCTCAGAATGCACTCACTGTGGTAGACAATCTGTAGCCTTTTAAAAGAGTTATATTTCTCTTTTCTCCTTATTCAGCTTCAATGCTAATGTAATGCCATATAATCTAAAGTAAATACACYCCATTGTAATACATAGGTGCAATCCAGAAAATAATAGGCAGCACCTACCCCAGTTATGGACTGTTTCTTTCTCTTTTTCTGAATGCTGAATAAATTCTGATTCTAACTACAAAAGCATGCTATGGCCTTTTGATCAAACCAAGCAGATTCATTCAAGTGTTTCACCTGTGGTGGCATAGCAGCTATTATTGAATTACAGGTCTGAAATTATGGGATCTAGCAGTATAATGAAACAAAGTTGAGTTCTGCCAGCTAACAGCTAGAATAGAAGCAAATTACATGATTTTGGGATAAATAACAAATAGTTCCCTGATCATTTTTTTTTGAAAAAAACTCTCTTTCTCAGAAACACAAACTTGAATGAAGCTGGGGGATGACAACAGACTTGGTTGGGAGGGTTTTTTGGTTGGGTTTTGGTGTTTTTTTCCCTGTGTTTCTCCTGATATGTTTTTTTTTTTTTATTCAGTGCCACAGGGAGCCATTTAAGAGACCAAAATAATGTGAGATCCTTAATTTACAAAGTAATTCATTTATTGGATAGTGGAAATACCATAGTAAAACCAGATTACTTTTTAATTTTACCACTATAATTGGTTCCCTGAGGCAAAAGATACTCACAAGAAACATTAGCATGACCACCATTATATTCAAGTTTACCCAAAAGTAAATCCCAGTCAAAATAATATTTGATTTATTCAGATTTATACACAAAATGTAAAAGAATGTCTACCCTGGGGGCTTTGCACTGCCACTATTAATTAGAAATGCAGTATTGGCAACATTGCAGAACTAAAGAAGTGAACCATTTTCCTCTTATCCACTTAAAAAAAAAAAAAAAAAAACCAAAACCTAACCGCCACCACCACCAAAACCCGCAAACTCAAAAAAAACCCACAAAAAACCCCCGTCATAAGTGAGTACACAGATATTTACATTTCTCCTTCCTAATCCAGCAACCAGTGATGAAATCAGAGAAGGCCATGTGCAGCACCAAATCTTCTTTTATAAGGGGAGAATAAATGTAGGTATCTATGAGTTTTTAAAGATTAACTTGACGGTCTTTTTAACAATTGTGCATAGGAACAATTGTTTAGAAACCAGTTCAGAGGTTGTCAGGAATCAGAAAGCATTTTGACTGGGAAATGAATGTGTGCTTCCTTTATCAGTATCACCATTCTATCACACTCCAGACAGAATAACATTGACAATATCCACTAATCAGTACTGAAGTATCCCTTTTCAGATCTTTACAATAAGGCAGTAATAAGCCAGTACTAGTAGGGGAAAAAACAAACAACAAACAAGAACCCCTGAAAAACCAAACCAACACTCAAACAACCAAGAAACCATTCTCCTGTTGCTTTCCATCTTTCTGTAGACAATACATTCTGAACATCAGTATAGCCTAGCAGGTGCTACAGTGCTCCCATTCTAAACATTATCTTATTTGCTTTGATGCAGATTTACTGAAATCCAACTGAATCCATGGACAAGGAAAATTTCCTTTTTTCAGATTTTCTGAGCAAAGATAGTGAGAAAATTACCACCAAAAATAAATGAATTTTTTTCAAAATTGTATGTGCAGCAAGGAGTATGCTCCTTTCTTCCCGGCAGCAACATTGTGAAGAAAGCTTGTAAATAGTTTTACAGTCAGGTGAGACAGACCATGAGAATTGTATTGGAAAGCTTAAACAGTTTTGTAGTTTGTATATGCTGACCCACTATCTTAAAGCATTAAAGAAAGGAATGATAGCAATAAACTTCCTTCCCTTGTATTAAACAAGAAGGGGGCTTGGGAGGTGGGGAGGTGGGGAAAGAGGAAGGGAGAGTAGAAGATGAAATATTAAGGAGAAAAAAGTACTTATAAAAGACTAATGAGGAAGAATTAAGGGGATAGAAAGGACAGAAAAAATTGATAGCTGAGGAAGCAAGACGAAATATCATTTAGCTCTCGAAAAAGCACAGTATGAAGTCTCTCTATAACATGTCTAGTCTGACTTCATATGTTATTTTTTAAAATGAAGCTTATATTATTTTTCTAACACTCTGTTGACTTCATTAACTATTCCAGTTGAAATGGAAGAGAAGGCAGAGAACCAACTTTTTTTCTTCCCTACAGCACAAATGTGTATAACAACTCTTCATCCTCTTGTCCCCTTTCTCCTTTGCCATACTTTGTAACATTTTAATTCTGTTCATATTGAAATCAAAATCTCGAACTGTGATTCTCTTGTTTTCCTATTTGTTTTTTTTTTGTATCCTCTTAAGGGAAAACCCAGACCAAACTGGATGTTAACAGAGAGTTTATCTACCAATATAAGTTCTCTAAAACACCCTACGTTGTCTTGGGCAGCTCTATTTTGGTAACACTCTCCACCAATTTGTGCAGGAACCTTTGGCGCTGGAACACAGGGATCAGTTTTCAGCTCTCAAAACTTTTGATGTCTTCTGGCACACACTGTACACCAAATTTTGTTATGTTGTGCTTTTGGCTGTATTATTATTATTATTATTATTATTAATTATTATAGTTATACTATTATTAATAATAATAATAATACAGTTAAATTTGTTATGCATACACCTCCTAGTAACTCTCACTTTTCCTGGTGTTATGCTCACTTTTCCACTGCTCCTCTGGGGGTCATAAGGTTCACGGCATCACCCTCGTGTTGTGAGAAGGGGAACTGGAGAGGAGGTGTACAAGTTGTCATCAGCCTGCGTCCTTCAACCAGGAATATGATGTTGCTATGGATGGTTTCTTCTTCCTCAATCTAGGATGTGCTTGAGGTCACTTTTATATGTTTGCTAACGTACTTTTAGATCTTGTTTTTTCTTCCCTGGTCTGCAAGTTCATGTTACATCTGATTTTACTATATATGGTGTCTTTTGCATATGTCAGACACTATTTATCTTTCCTCTTTGTTTCTGCCTGAACTTGACTTTTTCCAGTCCTGGCCTGCAGTTCTTTAACGGAGCACCAGAGCACTGTTTGTAGTCATAGGGTCTCCATTGCCAGGCCTGGCCCCTTTGCTTACCAGCTTATGCCTGTGCTCCTCCACACCACCTCCTGGGTCACCACTTCGCAGAGCCATAGCCTCTGAAAGTTGATCTAGGCGCAGCTAAGTTCGACCGTTGGTTGTGTTGTAATTATTGCCTCAAGAAATAGAGAATCAAATGGATGTCTGTTTGCCAGTGAAGTATTTGGGCTTAATGATTATATATTCTTCTACATTGGTACAAGAGATGTGAATAAATTCCTGTGTTAGACTTTCAGCTTTATCAAATGCCATAGCTCTCTTGAACTGATATGATATTAGAAACCCTATGTAATCTAATTCTATACACCAAAATTAGAGATACCTATGTGGGGGAAAATAATTTCTTTTTAAAGGATGAAAATGATACTGGTTTAAAATTTAATCAATTCCTTAAGAATTTGTTCTTCTTTTTGGATTACTTTCATGGAATGTAACAAAAGTCTTCAAGGTTTTTGCTAGTCTTACCAAGCTTACAGCAGCATTACTTATAGGTAGGTACCGATTTTTTTGCAATGCCTGCAAAAAAAAGGTCAAATGTTCTTGATCCACTTCAATCACTTTCATTCCACTTGAGTATATTGACTGTGCTGGCCTGTAAAAAACAAGATGGAATGCATCACAGCTGGCATCTTAATTGTTTACCCCTTGATGACGAAGTTGACATTCTATTTTTCTTTCCTTTTACTCATATTAAACTGTTGTCATACACCTCCTTGCGATGACATAAAATTCTAAATTTATATAGAATTTATATTAGCTCCAGTTATTTTGTGCTGAGATAAAATTCTAAATATGTATATGTTTGCTATGTACAATCAGGGACATCCAAGATATTGGGCAATCCAGTCACAACATTCAATTTCTCTTTATTTTCTCAATAGAATTTGTGGGATGGCTGAAAAGTGAAAGCATGACAGGTGCTGCCTCACATTTTTCAGACTAAGTGGTGCAGATACCATCATTTGGCCATATGACAGCAATATTTCTTGCCAGCATCTCAAATGATTCACTACTTAAATAATTAATTGGTTTATTATTTTTTGTGTGCAGGATTAGGACACTGAACACTTAATAACAAATACATTTGCAGGCTATTAAATTAAAGAATGTAACATCTTTGTGTTTTACCTAGGCAAAAAAGGCACGCCTTTTTGCATAATGGCAGAGGAAAAACTACCATAACCTTCAAAGCCAACAGAGATGTATAACCTCAAGGAACAATAATATAAAAATCCTGTGCAATTTGACAGAGGATAAGATAAATATGTTATTAGAGAAATCTATATCTTTTTATAAATCTTAGTCTACAGATTTTAGTCTACAGATTTCAGTAGAGAATATTATTCCTCTTTTTATGCATTTATGATTAAGCTTTTCCATAACTATAAGTTTTGCTATGGTTAACAAATGAAAAACTCGTATGTGCTGACAAAAATTGTGCATGTAAAAAAAAAAAAAACAACTATATGTCAGCTATTAGAGAAATGTTAGACATTTATATAGTGTTTGAATTTTCAAATATCAACCACAGTACCATTGGCATATGAATTTCCATGGGGTAAATCAAAACAAAACCTAAAAATGACAAACTAAAAAATGAAGCAATCGGAGTCACCAAAGAAAATAGTGTGAGAGAGAACCGAGGTAAGGCATGCAGGCAATCTTTGAGGCAAATGAGAAATTGGCCTCCTGCAAGATCTTTAGTTGACAGAACAATTCTGGGAAGCTGTCCAAAATGGATCCATGTTTCAGGATTTACTGATTACTGCGTATGGGCTTCTCACTCAGTTCAGTCAATTCATTTGAGTCTTTGTGTCAATAGAACAGCAAAAGTGCATTGCAACCAGCAGAACCGCTCTTCCATGTAGTGACATCTTACGTTCACCAGACATGAAAATACCAGCTTGAAGACCAAACAAGGTTTCTATGTGTTAATTACGGTTTCAGAAGGAGAAGTACAAAATAAAAAATACAACTGATATGACTTGATCATGCATATATGATCATATTCAGTTTTGTGAACAGCCAAAACACTATTTAAGCAAGTAACAAATCCAAATAGATGTCTAAATGTCTCTAGCCTGTGCTTCTAAGTCTACTGGTTGTGCCTATTGCACACAGTTTCTCCCTGAACCGTTATAGGAGCTCCAGTTATTTTGTGCTGTATAAAAATAAGATCACACTTTCTGATCCTTCAGGATATACAAGTAGCTTGTGGTACAGGTATGCTTTGGAAGCCAAGGCTTAATTTTTATTGTTGTTGTTTCTGTTATTGCTGTGCTGTTGGTATTATTTTTACTAATAAAAAGTGTCTGTAGACATGAACAACAGAACATTGTTTTCTGGCTTCTTAAGCAGCATAGGGCAAGTTTTGTCTAAAATGTTTGTGAGAGATTTACTGATGACGGAAAAATAACCAGAGATTCCCCACTTTCATCCATACACAAAAGGAAATGGGGAGCAACTGTGGCTTCTACTTGGTTGGCCTGTACACTTTAGCTAAAGGTCAACTTTAATGTGACATGTACCTAACATTACTGATATATGTTATTTCGGCAGTGACCCAAGGAATTAACTGGTGTGTATCTTTTGCTTTAGTTCTATAAAGTTTAGATAGATATAGTCCTCTCACTTTCTGTTCCAGTTTTGGCTCTCTGGTTCAGTTCTGAATTTTTTGTCTAATAGCTAAGTCAGATTGTAATGCACACACACACACAAACACAAACACACAACACTCATTTTAATAGAATAATATACCCATTAGTGTTCAAATAATGCATGTTGCTGGGTGTAATAATTTCATTTTAGAACTATCAATCAGCTGTGGAGATAATGGAGAGAAAAGGGGTATCCTGCATAATAGGTTATGATTCAGAAAGTCATTTTTACCTAATCATAGACATTATATCATCCTGACTCTCAAGATGCTTCTTAAAACTTTAGTGACTGATACAAAAAGTGTGTTTAGATAATGCAATAATTGGCAGATACATGCCTGCATTTAAGAGTATGTACTCTAATATTGGCAGCTGTTCGACAATTTGGAATCAGCATTATAAACAGGTGCATATAGTGTAGTTATGGTTACTGAGTCAATTTTTTTTTACAAGCTACCAGGCATGTAGGCTGCTTCACTTGTTTCTAAATGAAATAGTCATGTGCTATCCTTCATGCACGATTCTTTGCGTGCTAAAATTAATCACGTGAAATTATCAGTAAGGATGTAAACGTTGTTTTTATTGTTAGATCTGCTGGAAATCCTACACAGTATCGATTGAGGAGAAAAGTGAAGGAACCAAGATACTACAATCAAATACCAATTGATTTTTAAAGAGATATGTTAATAGTTCTATGCAAATCAAAAAACTAAATGTCCTCCAACTAGCATAAACAGAAGGAATGATATCATGGCTAAGTAGTGAGAATGGAACTCTGGTAGCTTGTGTGTTGCATCTTTTCTTGCCGTAAAGGAAAGAATACTGGACCCAGTGGTGTAGCAGTGGTGGTTGTCTCAAATATTGTAGGAGAGAAAAAAAATACAGTGCTTCTTCATTGAAGTCTCTGACTATCTTTGAAGATGTTACTAGAATTGTGGAAACAGAACCAACAGATTTTGTGCTGTGCAGTGGTGAACCCAGAAAGCCTGTACTCTGTGGAACAGTTTTGCATTAAATATGCAAATTTCACCACAGCAATCTACATACTTTGGAAATGTCACAGAAGAAAGCTCCTGGAATATGGATACAATTCCAGAGGACATTTGATCTAGAATTTATGCAGAAAGTACAGTAATGAAAACCACACAGAACTTTCAGTATATTTTTTGTTACTAAATGTAACTCTCTTTCTGTCCTGGTGAACTATGTTTAATATACTTTCATAATATTGTGAAAGGCATATAAATGGTTATTCCTGCCTCTTTAAGGATAATTGAATATCTTTTTCTCTCTCTCTCTCTCTCTTTTTTTTTTTTTTTTTTTTTTTTTTAATGGGAGGGCATAAGCAATTAAGATATTGTCTAAGGATACAGGAAATCTGATTAACAGATCAAAAAGACCATCTGTGGAGATTGGGTTTAACACCAGGGGGTAATTCTCCTCTCCACAATGCTTATGTAAATCAACCTAATCCAGGAGGCTGAATGAATTTACCCTGAAAGATGGCTTTCCTTATTTGTAAATATGTATTTTCAGAAAGTGTGCTGTTGAATATTATTCAAGGCTGTGATTCAGAATATTTCCATATATAACTAAATCATCTCACAGGTAGAGAATGAGTCAGTCTTCCAAACACAAGGGAGAACTACATCAGATCTACTACATAAGTAAATTTTCTTACTGAAAGATCTTGTAATGTGATCTGTAAGTAACATTTCTGATGAGTACATTTTGCTTTCGTTTTTTTTTTTTTTTTTCCCCCCAGTACTTTAGTGATCTTTTTTCAGCTTGAGTCCGAGTGCTGCAAATCTTGACGGAGATGCCTCCTTGAAGCTAATAGCTCGTAGTCTTTGCAAGTTGTGTGTAAGTATTGTATATTGTTCTGTGGAGTCACTAATTATATTTCAACTTGATAAACTAATACTACTTTCCTGAGCCATTCTAATGTATTGCTATGAAAAAAAATCTTTCTGACTGTATGACTTGTTGATCAGATATATATTATGCATTAAATCTATGTATGTCATGCACATATTTTCTCTACCTGACCAAATTATTTTAGTAGTAGTTCAAATCTATTTCTGATTAACAACCTGTTGAGTTTTCTTCAACATTCCTAATAAATGGGTAGCTTTCTAAAGAAATATAAATTTTTCAGCTCTGGGTTGATGCCCTTATAGAATGTTTTTAGCTCTATGTTATTACCATCAAGTCTGTGGTTAAGTACTTGCAAAGCTGCAAACTGAGGACACATATATACAGACATATGAGCAATTAAAAATAGGGCCTATGTTATCTGTTGAGCACCAGTAAATTTCTTAATTTATGCTCTTACCATCTGAGTTAGTATAGCCTCCAACAGAAGCAGATTTTTAGATCTTGCACTGAGAGCTATATATCATAGGATGTGACAAAAGAGAGTTAATTCTGAAACAACCTATAGGAATAGAATTGTCTTGAATCACCTGCCTGTCATTTGATACTCTGCCATAATTTATTCATGCACGTTTAGTCAGATGTTATTGCCCAGTTAATGATAGTTGCTTTGAAATTATTATGTGTCTAGCCTACAAAAAGCTTGAAACATGACTAGCCATACTTTCACAAGGAGCTCTGTTGTGTTCCAGTGAAGATACTCAAATGTGTAAAGATTAACAGAATTAGAGCTTGAAACAGTATTTCTTCCAGGACATTGTAAGTTTGTCTAATAGCTAAGGGGATAAAGGAAGTTGTCCTGGTTTCAGATGGGATAGAGTTAATTTTCTTATATCAGTATTTAGCTTTTACTGGGTTTATTTGTTTACTTCTGTGTTCTGTTTAGTGAAGAAGATGAATAGAACATTTTAACAGCAAACAATGAAAAAATGGGTGCTTATTTACAAGGTGGTTCTTGCTCCTTGACCAAACAATGCATTAGGAAGCAAAGATTGTTCAAAAGAAGGTCATGGGAACTCAGAGAAACTAGCTGTCTAGACTTATCTCTTCTTAACTTAGAATAGAATCATAGAATCATAGAATCATAGAATCATTAAGGTTGGAAAAGACCTCTAAGATCATCAAGTCCAACCGTCAACCCAACACCACCATGCCCACTAAACCATGTCCCTAAGCGCCTCATCTACACGTCTTTTAAATACTTCCAGGGATGGTGACTCCACCACTTCCCTGGGCAGCCTGTTCCAATGCTTAACCACTCTTTCAGTAAAGAAATTTTTCCTAATGTCCAATCTAAACCTCCCCTGGYGCAACTTGAGGCCATCTCCTCTTGTCCTATCGCTAGTTGCTTGGCAGAAGAGACCAACACCCACCTCGCTGCAACCTCCTTTCAGGTAGTTGTAGAGGGCAATAAGGTCTCCCCTGAGCCTCCTCTTCTCCAGACTAAACAGTCCCAGTTCCCTCAGCTGCTCCTCGTAAGACTTGCTCTCCAGACCCTTCACCAGCTTTGTTGCCCTCCTAACTTGTAGTGGTGACTTTCCCTCTCTTCCCTTCTCTCTCTCTTTTTCTCTGGAAATGGTTCCTGTGGCCTGTGAGAAACATTAAGTCTTGGAGTGGAAGTAGTAAGCTTCATGGGTGTCTAATATTATAAGAATATTAGCAGTAGTGACCAAAAGGCCCATGTGTCATTACAGAAGAAAAACACAGGGCAGTATTTTGAACTAAATATTCATACAGAAAGAAATATTAGAAAACCTGATTTGTTTAGTAGTTCTGATGGAATAACCATCAAATGGCTTGAAAGGCATTTGCATTGAAAGCATTGAAAGGCTTGCATTGGAATGTGTACTGAAATTCAATGCTATAGGAATAGTAAAAAACATGTTTCCAGTAGTAATATTTATTACAGTCTCCATAACTTCCTTTTTAAGGAAACAGCAGTGCATTAGCTTCCAAAGATTGATGCTACAGTATGACAGAGAGTGAGCAACAGTTTGTGCTCCAAAGAGTTTACAGTCAAAATACAGGACACAAGCAATCGTAGCAAGAGAAAGGGAGAGAGAAGACGCAATGTGAGAGGGTTACATGGGCAGTAACAGAGCTGAGTACCTACTGTAGGTTTCCTACCCACTGTTATACCTGCTCACCCATTTTCTTTCTTTAACTTCTTTTTAAGTGGCAGGGCTAAAACACCACTTTAAAACAGACAACAAGAAAATGTTATACTCATCTGCTACAGTACACTGTACAACAGTGCCATCACAGCCATCGACAAAATGTGTGTCAATGTATTTAGAAAGAAATAGATAGCAATCCCTACACACACTTCCCCACCACCACCACTACACACACAGAGTGTTTATGTATAAATGTGAGCTATAACATTATTCAGCAGATATGAACCACCAAATCCTTCATGGTAAGGATATTATAAATATCTCTATAATAAGGGATTTTCACCTATTTATAAGTCTATGGTAAAACTGGTAAAGGTTTTGAAAGGAAAATCCCTTCTTCTCTTGTACAAATATTATTATCAACATATCTGAAAGGTCTATCCGGTAATGTACAAGTGTCAAATGCTAAGTGATTGTGCACTATATTTCCTGTTTGGAATTAATTGTTTTGATTTTTTTTTTGTTTGTGTGTGTTTTACTGCTGAGAAGACTGACCAGTTTTATATCTGTTAACTTCAAATCAAGTGATGTTGTAGCTTTTCTGTGCGATTTGATGACTTCAGAAGAAAATATGCAGTACCTTTAACTTGGGGTAGAGAGAGGTATTGTCAACTGATTTTTTTCTCTTATTTAATTCCCTGAAACATAGATCCTAGTTGCTGTTGATAATGATGATTATAGCATCACATCTTAAAAATGCCAAGAAAAAGAAAGACTACGGCGAATCCCAGTTTGTCTGATTAAAAGCTTGTAACCTAGCACTGGAACTTACCTGTGAATCCAGTAGTGTGAAAAAAGCCTGTTCCAGTTGTGGACTACTCATTTAACGTAATCTCTCTCATCCATTATATTAAAGATGGAGGCTTCTGTGTTAGCAACTAGTTGAACCTCCACTGTCAACTTCTTTTCTGTGGCCTGAAGGAATGAGTTGTAGAACTTAGTCTTGAAAACATAAATACATGAAGTACCAGGAAATAGTTATAATCCAAAATATTAATAAATGGACTGTAAAAAGAATCTTTCCCTCTCTTCTTCTTAGAAAATCATAATTTTCCAAGTATCTAGATGTATTTGTACTGTGGAGGTACAGCTTGCACAACTTGTTAGATATGGGCAACATGAAATACTTTCATAACCATACTTCATGTGTTGGAAAGAGTTCTTGCAATTCACTTTGTTATTATTATGTAATAGAGCTCTAAATAGGATTTTTTTCATAAGTCCATTATTCTCTTTTTCTAGAAAGTCTAAATCATTTCAAAAAATGAGACTAGGATTTTTACATCATTGAGGCATATTCAAAATGTTAGCCCTGTACTACAAGTGTTTACATGTGTATGTTTATAAGTGGACTATCAATTTTTTTATATCTCAATATCACAAATTGAATTAGGAGTTTTTATGTAAAACTGAAAAATAATTCCTCTTCAGTGAGGCACAGAATAACCCTCAACTTCTGGTAGTCCTAGGAGGAGCTCAGGAACAGCTATTGATATACCTTAACATGTAAAATGTACATGATTCTTACAAAAAAAGCTAAGGCACTTGGAAAACATAATTTACTTTGGTCACTATGACAAAGCCCTTATACTGGAGATGGTTGCCACCCTCAGCTTTAACTATATTGATCACACCACATCAGGAATTCTAAGGTCATTTTTATGTGAAAGAGCTCCAGCAAATTGTATTAGTTCAGAGCTGCCTGTAGATCATTGCTTGAATCTGGGAATTCATGAGAAAGGGTTAACACTACATTAGAATACATGAGAACTCAAACAAAAACTAATCTCACCATCTCAGAATGTAATTTAAAACAAAAATTAATCTGGGCTGCGTATCCCAATTCAAAAATAATTGCATAGCTATTCCCACTAGTTGGTGAATATTTAAATTATTATATTCTAATGGTTAAAACTAAGATTCCCATAAGTTATACAGGATCTTGAGGATGTTTTCTTGAAGCCTGTGTTAGCTATACAATACAGATATGAACCTGCCTTTTCATAGGAATCTGCAGTGTTGACAAGAAGACCAAGTAAAAGGTATGTCTCTGAGAAATGAAGATATAGTGCTGGAGAAAAGAATAGTAGTGGTACTTATAAAAAAATTGATTTTACATTTAAAAAAGATTCATATATGCTGTTTCATTTATGTTTCTCTTCTTCCAAATTAGGTTTTTAAGGAGTCCTGTGGCAATTAAATAAAAGCATATCGTACTAGCAAACAACTTACCTAAATAAATGGGGACATGTTTATCTTCATATTTACAGGTGACACATTCCTGTTCTTATGGGCAGATGCGAGCGTCTTACCGAAACAATGACTTCTAATTATCACTGCCTGGTGTAACGTGACATGTAGCAGATGCGAAGATAACACATATCGCCACTACATGTCTGAAGTGTGTTACATCTAGGTTTTGTAGCTATATCCATACATCAGTGCTGAAGTAGAGATTTATGGGTTTTATCATTGAAATTGATTAGTCTGAGTTCCTACCTGCAGGAAGATTAGGTTGTTGCTTGTGGGTTTGCTTTTTTGGGTTTTTTTTCCCCCAGATTTATTCCTCATTTCTGTCCCAAATATATATATGTATTTAAGGGTGAACATTAGCAATCCTGAAAAGCAGAATGAGAACACTAAGATCTGCAGAGTGCAGATTTTTCTTGGTAATGTTTTTTTTTTTGTATTTTGGTTGTTCTCCATTCCCACCCCCCCACCCCAGTTTCTCCTACATTACAGTTTCTGTGTCATAAAACCATATGGGAAACTTCTGCCAGATTGAACTTTACTTCTGTGAAATCCTGATCATTGCAAGGCAGGCTATTTTATGATAAGTCATGCAGGTTAAACCATTATACTTGAGCACAATATGTGTCATGAAAATTTATTTTAATAATAGTCTTTATTAAAAGTAGTCATTTGCTTTTCTGCTTTTAGCCTGAATCTACTCTTTACACAGATACTGAAGTATAGAGTTGCTCCCTAGAAAAAACAAACAAACAGACAAACAAAGACTGACCAAATTTACCACTTCAGTCAAGTTACTGAGAATTCTATTTATGTCATTTTAAACTTCACCTTTACATCCAGGATACCAGGCTTAAACTAAAAGAGAAAACTACAAGAGTTTTTTCCTAATTCTATTCAGTTTCTTCTAGTCATTAAAATTCAACTTTCTTCTATTCATTAAAATTACATCTTTAACACATGCCCTTGTTATTCACATCTTCTAATATTATTCACAACACCCACCCAATTACCCATACTTAGCAAATCTAAATGAAATCAATATCTATCAAATTGAATCATGCTCTTCCTGCACTTTATTTCTCAGTCTTAATCAAATTATTTTTATTCCTCCTGTAAGAGCAACATTATTATGCACTTTCAGTACCTTTATTAACAGTAGTTCTGAACCTACAGAAATTTCTTCCTACATGTGCATTCTAAAAATGTTCTTAGTAAGTTCAGGTTAGTCAAGTCGTCACCTAAACCCACTTCTTCATACTAAAGCAGATAGTTGATGTCCCATAGAAGAAAGCTGGTGAACTTCTATCTATAGACTCAGTCTACCCTGTTTCTAGCCTCTTTGCTAACAGATTTACTTTGTGTGGCTGAGCATTCTTACTCTCCTTGCAAGAATCATTATGAAAAAGACCAATTTATGCTCTCTGCTGTGTAATTAGGCCAGGTGATTTCAAAAGGAAAAGGGTAAAGGAATCAGTGTCCTGATCCTGCATGACACAGCAGGATCTCTGCCAGTTTTTGCTGTGTTTTATGCTCAGCAGCATACCTCCTAGTCTAGCTAACCTGCATCAGCAAGATGGCTTTATTGCCACGGAAGTGTCTGGAACCACTTTCTTTGCTTTCCCTCACCACATCATCCAAGTGGACACATCTGTTAAGAGCAGGATTTCCCCCAATAAGTGTTATCATTAATCTTATGCTTCATTTATCTGGCTAAAATTCTCATTTACCAATGTGACCTATTTGAATGACTGCCTGAAACAGAAATATCCAGAAAGATTATTTTCCTCTATCTCTTATTGTTACCAACCTCTCTTAACTGATATTTTTTTTTTACTTCCTACAAAGTGAAAAATAGGAACAGACCTTTTCAAAGGAGACGATGGTTACATGGAAACAACTGATCACCAATGAGCTCTCAAAGTATCCTGTTGGGGAAAGAGAACAAAAACAATTGCATAAGTTTGAAAAGAGAAGGGAAACACATATATTAACTTCTGATACATTTGCACTGACATGCAGCAGTCATTTAACTTATCTATGTGTTTTACTTTTGTGATGAGATAAATTTCCTTCTTACTGCTGACTATAAAGCATAAAAGAATATGTAACGGTGAGTACTTTGCTTGCATTTATTTTAGCTAATTTTTACTGGTTTGGTTTATTTTTGTTTTGTGGGATTTTTTTGCAAATATTCATTCATAAGGTATACAAAATTGGCAGAATGATCATAGAATCATAGAATCATAGAATAGAATCATAGAATAGTTTGGGTTGGAAGGGACCTTTAAAGGTCATCTAGTCCAACCCCCCTGCAATAAGCAGGGACATCTTCAACTAGATCAGGTTGCTCAGAGCCCCGTCCAACCTGACCTTGAAGGTTTCCGGGGATGGGGCATCTACCACCTCTCTGGGCAACAGGTTCCAGTGTTTCACCACCCTCAGCATACAAAATTTCTTCCTTATATCTAGTCTACATCTACCCTCTTTCAGTTTAAAGCCATTCCCCCTTGTCCTGTCGCAACAGGCCCTGCTAAAAAGTTTGCTGCCATCTTTCTTATAAGCTCCCTTTAAGTACTGAAAGACTGCAATAAGGTCTCCCCGAAGCCTTCTCTTCTCCAGGCTGAACAACCCCAACTCTCTCAGCCTTTCTTCATAGGAGAGGCGTTCCATCCCTCTGATCATTTTCATGGCCCTCCTCTGGACCTGCTCCTACAGGTCCATGTCTTTCCTGTACTGAGGACTCCAGAGCTGGATGCAGTGCTCCAGGTGGGGTCTCACCAGAGCAGAGTAGAGGGGCAGAATCACCTCCCTCGACCTGCTGGCCACGCTTCTTTTGATGCAGCCCAGGATACTGTTGGCCTTCTGGGCTGCAAGCGCACATTGCTGGCTCATGTCCAGCTTTTCATCCACCAGAACCCCCAAGTCCTTCTCAGCAGGGCTGCTCTCAGTCCCTCCATCCCCCAGCCTGTATTGATACTGGGGGTTGCCCCGACCCAGGTGCAGGACCTTGCACTTGGCCTTGTTGAACCCCATGAGGTTCACACGGGCCCACTTCTTGAGCTTGTCCAGGTCCCTCTGGATGGCATCCCATTCCTCAGGCATGTTCACCGCACCACTCAGCTTGGTGTCATCTGCAAACTTGCAGAGGGTGCACTCCATCCCACCGTCTATGTCATTGATGAAGATATTCAACAGTACCGGTCCCAATGCGGACCCCTGAGGGATGCTGCTTATCACCGATCTCCATCTGGACATTGAGCCGTTGATCACTACCCTGTGGATGCGACCACCCTACTAATTCCTTACCCACCGATGAAGTAGATAGATTGGACTTTACTGTTAAAGTCCTTAATTCAGCAAAGCAATTGAGGATATGTTTACTTACATGGCAGAAAAAATCCTATGGATGGTAAGATTTAAATTTTCCAAGACAAAGAACACTTTATTAGTGCTCTCATACATGTTTAACTGCCAAAAAATTTTGGGCTAAGGAGACTGAGGTTATGCTCTCTGATGGCTTTCTTATAGGAGGCACTAATGATTCCTCAGTTCATTACTGAGGAGCCATCTCAAGAAACTTGGGATCCTGGCTCTATCAGTTTGTAGCTGTAAGAATATTATTTCATTTGATTGTAGGATCACAAGATAATTGAGGCTGGCAGGGATGTCTCCTGGGGAGGTCTCCAGTCTCAGACCATGCCCAGAGTGGGCTCAGCCATGGGGTCGGACCAGGCTGCTCAGGGTTTCACCCAGTTGGAGTGTGAAACCCCCCAATGCCACAGATGGCCCAACCTTCCCTGGCCTCAGCTCGATGGCTGGGCTCTCTTCGTGGGGAAAATGTTTCTCCTTATCTCCAGCCTGAGCTTCTTGTGTTTCAGCTTGTGACACTGCCTCTCAACCTCCCGCCACACACTGCTGTGAAGAACCTGCTGCGTCTCCTCCATGCCTGACCACCAGTCCTGGGGATGCTGTTGGGTGCTCCAGAACAGCCCCTTATCATGGCTGAACCAGCCCCAGTCCCACAGCTACCCCTCGCAGGGCAAGGTCTCCAGTCCCACCTTCTCAGTGGCCTCCGCTCAACATGGTCATATTTATTGCCATCCTTCCTCTATTGGAGGCCTCAAACTGGAGGTTTGTGGTTTGTACAAATGGAATTGAATCTGGTGAGGGATGTCAATGACAACAAGAAGGGCTTCTATAAGTACATAGGTAACAAAGGAAGACTAGGGAAAATGTGGGCCTACTGCTGAATAGTGAGGAACCCAGTTACACAGGACACGAAAAAGCTGAGCTGCAGAATGCCTTCTTTGACTCATTCTTTACTAGCAAGACTGGCCTTCAGGAATCACAGGTCCCAGAGACCAGGGGGAATGTCTGGAGCAAGGAAGACGTACCCTTGGTGGAAGAGGATCAAATCAGGGAACACTTAAGCAAACTGGACATACATAAGTCCATGGGCCCTGACAGGATGCACCCAAGAGTTCTGAGGGAGCTGGCTGATGTTATCATAAGGCCACTCTCGATTATCTTTGATCAATCATGGTGATTGGGAGAACTGCCCCAAGACTGGAGGAGAGACAATGTCACTCGTATCTTCAAGAAGGCAAGAAGGAGGACCCAGAGAACTACAGGACTCACCTTGATCTCTGGAAAGAGGATGGAGCAACTAATCCTGGAAACCATTTCCAGGCACATGAAGGACAAGAAAACCATTAGGAGTAGTCAGCATGGATTCACAAAGGGGAATTAATGCCTGACCAACCTGATAAACTTCTATGATGAAAAGACTGGTAGATGAGGGAAGACCAGTGGATATTGTCTACCTGGACTTCAGTAAGGCCTTTGACACTGCCTCCCATAAGATCCTTATATGGAAGCTGATAAAATATGGGCTGGATGAGCAGACAGTGTGGTGGATTGAGAACTGGTTAAATGCCCAGGCCATTCACTGGGTGGTGATCAGTGGTACAAAGTCTAGTTGGAGGCCAGTAACTAGCAGTGTACCCCAGGGATCAATACTGGGTCCAGTCCTGTTTAACATCTTCATTAATGATCTGGATGATGGGGCAGAGTGTACGTACCCTCAGCAAGTTTGCAGATGACATGGAACGGGGAGGAGTTGTTGATACACCAGAGGTTTGGGCTGCCATCCCAAGGGACCTCGACAGGCTGGAGAAATGATCTGTCAGAAACCTTATGATGCTCAACAAGGGGAAGTGCAAAGCCCTGCACTAGGGGAGGAACAACCCCATTCACCAATATATGTGGGGAGCACCCAGCTGGAAAGTAGTTTGGCAGAAAAGGACCTAGGGGTCCTGGTGGACACAAAGTTGAACATGAGCCAGCAATGTGCCCTTTTAGCAAAGAATGTTCATAGAATCATAGAATCATTTAGATTGGAAAAGACCTTTAACATCATCAAGCCCAACCGGAAACCTAACACTGCCAAGTCCCACTAAACCACGTCCCTAAGCACCACATCTACACATCTTTTAAATACCTCCAGGGATGGTGACCCAACCACTTCCCTGGGCAGCCTGTACCAATGCTTAATAACCCTTTCAGTGAAGAAATTTTTCCTAATACCTAATCTAAACCTCCCCTGGCGCAACTTTAGGCTGTTTCTTCTTGTCCTATCACTTGTGACTTGGGAAAAGAGCGTGACACCCACCTCTCTACAACCTCCTTTCAGGTAGTTGTAGAGAGCAATAAGGTCTCCCCTGAGCCTCCTCTTCTCCAGACTAAACAGTCCCAGTTCCCTCAGCTGCTCCTCATAAACTCTATAGGCCCTTCACCAGTTTCGTTGCTCTTCTTTGGACACGCTCCAGCACCTCAATGTCTTTCTTGTAGTGAGGGGCCCAAAACTGAACACAGCATTCAAGGTGCAGCCTCACCAGTGCCAAGTACAGGGGGACGATCACYTCCCTACTCCTGCTGGCCACACTATTTCTGATACAGGCCAGGATGCCGTTGGCCTTCTTGGCCACCTGGGCACACTGCCAGCTCATGTTCAGCCGGCTGTYRACCARCACCCCYMGGTCCTTTTCCGCCAGGCAGCTTTCCAGCCACTCTTCCCCAAACCTGTAGTGTTGCATGGGGTTGTTGTGACCAAAGTGCAGGACCCAGCACTTAGCCTTGTTGAACCTTATACAATTGGCCTCAGCCCATTCATCCAGCCTGTTCAGATCCCTCTGTAGAGCCTTTCTACCCTTGAGCAGATCAACACTCCTGCCCAACTTGGTGTCATCTGCAAACTTATTGAGGGTGCACTCAATCCCCTCATCTGGATCATTGATAAAGATATTAAACAGAACTGGCCCCAATACCAAGCCCTGGGGAACATCACTTGTGACTGGCCACCAACTGGATTTAACTCCATTCACCATAACTTTTTGGGCCCAGCCATGCAGCCAGTTTTTTACCCAGTGAAAAGTACCCATCCAAGCTGTGAGCAGCCAGTTTCTCCAGGAGAATGCTGTGGGAAACGGTGTCAAAGGCTTTTCTAAAGTCCAGGTAAAAAACATCCACAGCCTTTCCCTCATCCACTAAGTGGGACACCTTGTCATAGAACGAGATCAGTTAGTCAATGTTAATGGCATCCTGGGCTGCATTAGGCAAAGCACTGCCAGCAGGTCAAGGGAGGTAATCCTTCCCTTTTATTCAGCACTGGTGAGGCCATCCCTAGAGTACTGTGTCAAGTTCTGGGCTCCTCAGTACAAGAGAGACATGGACATACTGGAGAGAGTCCAGTGAAGGTCCATGAAGATATTGAAGGGACTAGAGCATGTCTCCTATAAGGAAAGGCTGACAGAGCTGGCGCTGTTCAGCCTGGAGAAGAGAAAGCTCAGGGCAGATCTTATCAATGTGTACAAATATCTGAAGGGTGGGTGTAAAGAAGACAGAGCCAGGCTGTTTTCAGTGGTGTCCTGTGACAGGACAAGAGGCAATGGACACAAACTGAAGCACAGGAGGTTCCCTCTGGACATCACAAAACACTTTTTTTACTATGAGGGTGACCTAGCACTGGCCCAGGTTGCCCAGAGAGACTGTGGAGTCTCCATCCTTGGAGATATTCAAAAGCTGTCTGGACACTGTCCTGGGCAAACAGCTCTAGGTGGCCCTGCTTGAGCAGGTTGGTTGGACCAGATGATCTCCAGAGGTCCTTCCAACCTCAACTGTTCTGTGATTCTGCTATTTTGTAAATGGTTCATTGTCCTGATTTCGGCTGGGATAGAGTTAATTTTCTTCCTAGTAGTTGGCATAGTGTTGTGTTTTGGGTTTAGTATGAGAACAATGTTGATAACACACTGATGTTTTAGTTGTTGCTAAGTAGTGTTTGCGCTCTTCAAGGACTTTTCAGCTTCCCGTGCTCTGCCAGGTGCGCAAGAAGCTGGGAGGGAGCATAGCCAGGACAGCTAACCCAAACTGATCAACAGGGTATTCCATGCCATATGACGTCATGTTCAGTATATAAGCTGGGGGGAGTTGGCCGGAGAGCCATGACTGCTGCTCAAGAACTGGCTGGACATTGATCGGCAGGTAGTGAGCAATTGTATTGTGCATCATTTATTTTGTATATTCTATCATCATCATTTTTTTTTTTTTCCCTTCCTTTTCTATTCTATCATAATATCTTTATCTCAATCCATGAATTTTACTTTTTTTTCTGATTCTCTCCCCCATCCCACTGCAGGGGGGGGAAGTGAGCGAGCGGCTGTGTGGTGTTTCGCTACCGGCTGGGGTTAAACCGTGGCATTCATCCATGTCAAATCACCTTCTCTTTCATCTGACCTGAAATATGCTGCAAGAGGAATTGCAACCGTGATTTTCCTCTGGAACAAAGCATGGATGAATTGCCAGTTGTTCCCTGGCATGTTGTTTTTCCCTTCTGATCCCAGCACATCTGATTGGAGTGATTTATATGTTTTCAGTTCCCTCAAGTAATCCCTGTTACCAGGGATTACCAGTAGAGTATCTACTGTACCTTGCTTCAATTTTCATTTCTTTCTGAAAGGTAAAATGATACCTGCCTTATTTCTGATGCTTATGGTTTAATGTTTGCTAAATTGAAGTTTCATTTGTTAGCGTGCCTTTATGTAACAAAGTGTTTATGTTACAATGGAGAAAAGGCAAACCTAAAGCCCGAAGTATTTAATAAGTATATTTTTTATGGTAAGTACACACACAAATGTTTGCAGAACTTGAGTGTGACTGCAGGATTTGATAAACAGGTTGGAAATGCAAAATGACAGGATTTTTATTTATGTCCTATTTTGGTTCTATATTCCAATTGTTATAACAAAACTAGTGTAGATTACCGTGTTTAGGAGAAAAGTAGTTATTTGAAGACATTAAGGTGTTGACAGATATTGACGTTTTAGGTGCTGACCAATGAAGTCAGTCCACTGAAAGTTTTAGTTGTTCTACAGAAAAAAAGCAGCACAGAACAACAGTCCATCTCAGTTTTCAATGGGAACAGGATTTGTAGATAAACTATATATACAAACATGCATGAAAAAGGCAGTTCTATTTCTTTTCAAACTTATGTGTCCCCATAGCTAATTAAAATAAAGACTTTTTAATACTCACATACATTTAGTTTGAAAGTACTGTGTGTAAGACATTATAAAACTGAAAAGTGCCAGTGCTATGAATTCTTGATGCTGTTGTAAAAACATCTCAAGTATTGTAAACTGACAACACTTATGTAAATCAAACTATGTTTCTGAACCTTGCATGTACAACACAATAAAACAAACATCTAAAAGTATCATTTTCTTCAGAAGATATATAGCTGAGATTTGGATGAGAAAACATTTTTAAACACTTTTCTTTCAAGGTGAAAATAATAGCTAGCAGAGCAGGGGGGTGGGAAGGCATGGTGAAGGGAGGGTCCAGGAGTCTCCCTTTTATAATAATATGTTGATCTGTAAATATTCAAAGCAATTCTACAGATGCGACAGGAGGACTGCACTTAGAAATGGTGTTTCTACGGCAGTACTAGGCCTGTCAAGATCACCTGCAGAACTACATTGATTATATGGCTTACCACTAGAAGAAGAAATAGGAGCTTTACTTGCTCCTAAACAAGTAGAAGATGCCTTCCATAAGAGGCAGATGCCTCTGTAGTTGTGTAGGAGAGAGAGGTACTCCTGTAAGAGAACTTTTCCAAGGGAGTCTCAAGGGAAGCAGAAGAATAAAATTACAGTTTATAACAATTAACAATGAATGCAACCTACCACATGCCTTTCATTGATTTCTTGATGGAGATGTTTCGTCTTGTCCTTATGGAAGGAAGTTACATGTAAAAATAAGGAGCTCATTAACATACAACATCTTAACTGAACAGGGCTTCAAAATCATAGAAGAAACGTGCCATTTATTACTGCTGAAGCTGGTTGAAAAATAAACAAAAAGGGTGATCAAAGTATTACAGCTATTGAGAAATCCTTTACAGAACAATAAAAATGGAGCAAAACTTTTCCACACACATCCAAAAGAAATATGTTAACATAAAAATAATTATTTAACATCCTTTTCAATATGTCAATTTCAATACATACTAGAATTGTCCAGTTCTTTAGTTTTAATGCCAATGAACTTTTAGTTTTTATCTGTTAAGTTCTGGTACAGGAAGGAATTAAAAAATTTAGCAACAAAGGAGATATGGTCTGAAGATTTTATTAGTAATGTAGACTAGAAATATCTATTTCTGTCACTCTCAGTTGTGTCTTATTAAAAGAATTCTGAAATTATACCTCTGACTAGAATCCTGAAAATTTACTTGAGCACATAAATGAGTAGCCTTATTTTTACCTTCACAGGAGCTATTGAAAACTCCTTTGAATTTCAAGCCTTTTTTTTTTTTTTGACCTCTCATATATTGAATTAGAACTTAATTTTACACAGAAAAAGATTGTTATACTTGACATTCCATTTCCTTTCTTTTTTCTGTATTAGAGCAATGATGCAGGATTTGGCAGATGCAAGATTAAATGATTGTTTGACATAAGTTCTGATTGGTCTTGCAGTTTTCACTTGGAGCATTTGCTCATATTTGTGATATTATGCTGGCTAAAATACATCACCATCAAAAAAACCCCAAACCCTACCTTTTTATCTGAGAGAATTACTGTAGCAAGTGAAGTAATAAAACTGGTTAGATGAACGTAGCACTTGTTTTCTGTTATTTTCCCTTCCCCACCCCCGCCCAGCAATAGGTTCTGCAACTGCAGTACTGTACTGGAATACAAGATCTAACTGAAAAACAAAACATATATTTGTTTGAATTAAATAAAGTCTGCTTCTCTCTCCCTCCCCCTCTCTCTCTAGGCCAGTTAAAATGCAAATACACAAATAACAAGCACTTCCACCCACACAACACACATAAAGAACATTGCCACTTGCATTGTTAAGTTTTGTGGCTCTTACAAGGTCGCCAATAATTGCCCCTTATTCTCTTACAAATAAAGCTGAAGGTCTTGTTCTATTTGTTGATGTTACTTTAATTATTTTTGTTTGTACTAATGCTCCTACTCATCCCTTAACGATTACATTGCCACTGTTGTTCTCCCAAGACAATTTCAATAAATGGACATCTGTTAGTGATTACTCAAAAAAAAGGTATTTCTGCAACAATGAGTCTATAGGGTAATAATTAGTTACTACTTAAAGGACAATTGCTCATTTAAGCAAAGAAAGAGAGGGCAGGTTATGCCAAAACTATTTAAACTGTAGTGCTCCAAAGAGACAGAAGTGGACATGATTCTGACCTTGCTTATGTTGAAGTTGGTGGGGCTGTTAGACCTGCTGTTTCTATCTGTCTTGCACGATTTCAGCTAATAAAAGCTAGTTCATTCAGTTCACTAAGCCACAAAGGACTTACAAGTCTCTTACTTAATGGATGTGTGACCCACTGGCCTTTGCTCAATAAAGCCCTTTTCAGCCTCTGTAGCCTGTGCTTGTACTAAATCCCATTTTTTATAAAGACAGTAAACTTCAGTGTGTAAATTCCAAGACAAGTGCTGAAGAAATTACCCTAATAGTTCGTAGCAGTTTCAATAGTTAGTTTATCTTCCTATAGTGGCTCCAAATCAGATTCAGATCAGGCATGCTAAAGTGTCTTTTAAAGGGATGCTGTATTTTATTTGCTTTCAAGGAGATGTGTCTATGTGGGTTCTTCCCTTATTTTGTAAAGCTTGTGCCAAATCACCACCTTCACCTGTGGCCAAACAGAAGAGGTCATTATTCTCCTGAGCAAAGAATCAACAGCTTCTGAACAATCCTGGAAGGATGCAACCTAGCTTTAAACTGAAAACGTTTACCACGAAAACAATGATGGAAGAGATCAAAATAAGGAGTTGTTATGGCAACTGGCATACTGAGGATAAGTATGTTGATGAGAAATTACAAACAGATACAGAAAAATGAAGGAATAAATTGGATTACTAATTAGGAATTCAGTCATACAGTTACATGTCTCAAAGGGTGTGAAATATTTCCCCAATGAACGTCAGATATTTGGCTGGTGAACAGTGACAGAGGTGTTACTGCCCGTTTCCTGCCCACAAGGCACAGAGGGAATATCATGTTTGTGTTCTGGGTTGCATTGGGTCAGGGAATTCTCTCTGACATAAAAAAGCAAAGCTCTTTGCTTTCCTTTCTTGTTTCTTCCTGAGACACAGGGAACTACTGGGTAGCAAACCTAAAGGTCATCCCTTCACATCCAGGGCCCTTGAGGAGCATGAACAGAACAGACTCTGTCACCCAGGAATCTCTTACTTATTTCTCTTTCTACCACATCTTCCTATAAGACATTATTTCCTCTTCAAGAATATTTTCATTAGTACCAGAGTTGTGGGTGTTTGTCAAGAATTTCCATAGCCTTTTTTTTTGCATATAACACTGAAGTACATAGTCTATGCATTACAAAGCAGCTTACTAAAATTGCAGAGCTAATAACTGAAAAGTTAAGAAGCATCAGAATTAACATTGTAATACCACCTCTGCCCTCTATGCAGTTTAAATCTGTTTTTCCTCACTGGACCACCACTGTTGGAGCAATGTGGGTATGGAATCAGATCACACTGTGAGGTACAGCAAAATTTTATAGGTATAGGCCTGTTTCAAGCATAACGTACAGCTGCTTATCTACTAATTGTTCTGTAGTAATGTTGGACAGGAGTGTTGCTGGCTCAGCCAGGTTCTTAATAGAAAACAAACAATAATTAAAGAAATAAATACTTAAAACATAAAAATTTGAAAGAAAAATAATAAAGGTTTGGTACCAGAAGAACTTGAGCCAGTTATCTTAACTGTTGAGCAAGGCTTCCTGTGGACTGTGTAGACTGTGGACACTGTGTCTCCTCTTTTCTGATTTGTCAGGAAGCCTGCATTATAAGAACGAAGATTCAGCTCCATCCTAGAGTCACAGAAGACAATGAGAAATGTAGACAGGTCTTAAAGCTTACGTCTTCCACTTCTTTTACACATAATAAATGATGATTAAGAAAATGGAATAGCACTATCATATTAAAACTCACCAGAACAAACTTAATTTGAAACTTTCCACTAGAAGGTGTTCCTTCAACTATAAATATTTCCTCACCTTCACTATTGTATTAATTAATGGCTTTTTTAGGACTCCTTAGTCTCATCAGATTTTTCATTTTATTTTATTTTATTTTATTTCATTTTATTTTGTTTTATTTTGTTTTATTTTATTTAGTTTGTATGAGTCTATTTGCCTTCAACTTAACCTGACTTTACAGACAGCTGATCTGGGCTCCTCACTACAAGAAAGATACTGAGGTGCTGGAACACATCCAAAGAAGAACAACGAAGCTGGTGGAGGGTGTAGAGAACAAGTCTTATAAGGAGCAGCTGAGGGAACTGGGGTTGTTTAGTTTGGAGAAAAGGAGGCTGAGGGGAGACCTTATTGCTCTCTACAACTGCCTGAAAGGAGGTTGTAGCAAAGTGGGTGTCGATCTCTTCTCCCAAGTAACAAGCAATAGGATGAGAGGAAATGGCCTCAAGTTGCACCGGGGGAGGTTTAGATTAGATATTAGGGAAAATTTCTTCACTGAAAGGGTTGTCAGGCATTGATACAGGCTGCCCAGGGAAGTGGTTGATTCACCATCCCTGGAGGTATTTAAAAGACATGTAGATGTGGTGCTTAGGGACATGGTTTAGTGGTGGACTTCACAGTGTTAGGTTAATGGTTGAACTTGATGATCTTAAGGGTCTTTTCCAACCTAAATGATTCTATGATTCTATGATTCTAACAAGGCATAAACAGTTACTGGATGTGGTACCTTTTGGTCCAAAAGTCCTTCTATAAAATAATTTATCTAAACCTGCTCCATTGCAAGCTCATTTCTGTTCTGAGTCTTGTCAAGGAAGAGAGAAGACATAGGTAATGACCATCAAGCCATGCTCTTCCTGGCATTTTGTGTTTGGCAGTGCAAAGTCCAAAAAGAAGGATTTCCCATGAAATAGATTTTAAACATATTCAAATAAGAGAAACTGCATAAATATATATCTATTCATACTTTATCTCTGGCATATGTGATAATCACTCCTGACTGGTTAATACAAAATCTTGGAGTGGTCAGAATCCAGCAGGTCATGTAAGGCTAAAAATTAATGGAAGTAAACCTTTACTTGAGGGAAAAATCAAGTTTATTTAATATTATTAAAGCAAATTTCTCCAGCCTTCAGAATACAAGAACTCACCATCCCTAGTCATTAACAACGTTCATGACATATAGGAGAAATTTTGAATGCAGGAATGGTCTTGTCAGTTCTGGATGTATAGAAAAGAGTTTCTTGCTTGTGGAAGCTGTTGGAAGAGGAGAATGACTTTCTATGCCAGAAAGCTTTCCATGCTTTTTGCAGCATGCATAAAAATAGATCTGTTACATAACTGGCATTTACCTTCCCATGTCAGCAGTCCAATTAGGAAACTTATTGTTGAATCTTCTCACAACTCAGAACATTGCTTTACAACATAAATTGTATTATTTCTTAATCATTGTTGTTAATATATTTTTAGGGCTTTGCTACCACCAGTTAAAAGCCAGCAGAAATTTTCTTCAAAAAAATACTTTCCACTTCACTTTGCGGATATGAGAAAGTAAAAATTTTTGTAGTTAACTTGGAAGCCGATGGTACCTTTTCCCATGATTTCTGCTGAACTCTGAAAAATTCATAGCTGCAGAAGACTAGCAGTGTCATATCTCTTCTGGGATACTCTGCTTTACAAAAAATATTTTATAACATTTCATGGTTGTATAAAGAGCAGTCATGCATGACCTTATGAGTGACAAAGTTCTTTATGTTCATATCACCTGTGATTTGTGACTTTTTGGACAATTGGTTGTGTGCCTGTCACAGCACATCACGCTAATAGCTTTGTCTGCTATCTTCATCAGGATCAGATCAAAGCCATAGACTATCACAGAAAGGAAGAAGCATTGTGTGTTGATTGATATGAGATAAATAACAATTGTATCATGTAATTCAGCAACAGTAGTATCAGTTTGCTGAAACTGATTTTACAAGAGCTTAGTTCTGTGAACACTGTCAAGCACGGTATCAACCACTTGTAGCAGTTTCATGAACTTCAAACACAGAGGCTCAAGTCACTAGCTCTTTGTGGCTAAATACCCAGCTATGAAGCTTCTCAAAGAGAAAATACAGGATGTGATTCTTTTTATAAATATGACACTCATCATCTAAGATGTAAGAGAAACACAACCCACTGCTTTTCCAGTATTCTGGTTGAGCTGAACCAGTGTATACTGAACTGGTAGCTTGCAGGGGCATTATATAGGGGAGATGGTCTTCTACTGTGGTCTAGGTTTCCTCAGCTCTTTGTCTGCTGCACAAGAAGGATTTTGCTAGCAGTTATCAACGTGTTTTAGGAGGATTAGTGAACAAAATTCAAGTCCAACTTTGATATCAAATGCACTGACATGCATGACCTTACAAATACCTAGTGATCCCAAAATGGTCTAGGGAACTAGTCCTATTGAGGACTTTGTGAAGGTGATCAGCCATAGGCATGCAACAACCTACCCCCCCATTAGCAATAAAAATAAACAAATAGATCACTGTCAAAACTAATGAGGAAATAAATCACTTTTTTGTCAGTTTCTATAAAAGCAAGACAGTTTGTGGTCTTTCCTCCCCTGCTCTCTCTGTTGTTTTCCAGAAAAAAAGGAAACATATGGTGATCATTGCAGAAAACAAATGTGTAGAGAAGAATTTTGATACAATCTCAGGTGGAATTTAATTATCCATGCAGAAGCTATGTTCTTTGGTTAAAATAGCCAAAATGTGTGCTCTTCATTTCTAGGAGGACCAGGCCTGCATATTATGCTTCAAATTAATCTCTCAGTTTCTGTAGGTTTGATTCTGGTCTTTATGTCAAGATTTCTCTGTCTGTTTTAAGTACATGTATAAAGCATGGCCTCTTTATTGGGGCACTTTAGAAATTTCCAGCAGCCACAAGGTGCTTTTTAGCCAACAGTTCCTCATAGAAAGTACAGTTCTGTGTTCTTGCCTGAGGAAATTCAGTTTCCCAGAAATATATTTATTTGCCAAAGTTGACACTGGGCAGTACACTGGTTCTTAGCAACTTGACTAAAAACAATGTTCAGGTCTTGGTTCCACGGTCAGTTTTCAAGCCCACCTGTAAGTGCTTACGTATGTGTATGGGAGAGGTGGGGTGGGGTAAGGGGTGTCTGTGTGTGTGTATGTATTTATATTTATGCATATTGGTTTTGCTGTATCTGGAGAGAAAGTGAAACATTTTCAGCTTCATCTCAATCTACTTTATTATGTTGTCTAAGAGTCTCTCAATACTGTACAGGCATCATAGTGAATAAAAAGAAAACATTCTAAGAACAATTTGAAGTCAGCCAAAATCGGGAAGGATATATTAGGAAGATTAAATGATGTATAACATGAAGACCTAGTTCACATATAGTACATAAACAAGTTTGTTTTCCAGCTGCTTTCAGACTCTTTCCCTTGGCAGAAGTCAGCAAGGCTGGGTCACCCAGCTAGTGAGCACATTTACTTGATGCCAGATGCTCGGTTAACACTGGGCAGACTTCCTTCTTCCTTTATGGGAAAATGAGCTATTGCTAGCTTACTTTGTGGGTAGGAAAGCAGACTTGTTACCTTTGTTATTTGAGCAATTCCTTGGCTCACTCTTTCCTCCCTGTCTTCTTGCAGGAAGTCTTTTTATTTCAACTGCAGCAAGCTCTTCTCTGCACTGATGTGCAATATACATTATTTGAAATCTTTGCTATTATTTCATTTAAACCCACGAATTAAATACTACCCAAGACATTAGCTGTATTTTCATTTTGGTAAGTTTTTGTCCTATGGTACTGAGTAAAACGTAAAAACAATACATATGATAGACCTCGAGACAAAGTATAGTTGATTTGGGTATTTCAGTGCCCCTATGGCAGAATTGTAAAAGTTGATAGTTGGATTGATAGTTATACACAGTTACACTTAGTTTTATATTGTTTACAGAACTCACAACAGTTCTGAAATTTCTTCCAACAGTTACAAATTTATATGCCAACTTCTCATGAATTTTGACCCCTCTCCTGTCTTGATGTGTTAATTAATCCTCCTATTTCAATTATAAACACACTAAAAAGGGAACAATTTTATAGAAAGGTAGCAGATGGATTTCAGACTCCCAAATCCCTGTGACTACCCAGTAGAATCTGGGTACCTAATTCATAATATTGCTTTGAGAAATCTCTCCAAACGTTACCCAGAGTAAGCCATATGTTTTCAGTTAGCTATGTAGAGCCAGGCTAAGTTTGCTCAACCCTCTCATAGGCATGGTTTTGAGAAGAGGCAATGTTTCAAAGATGTGAAAACTCAAATCCTCAAACCGTTACATATCATGTATGCTATAGACTTTATATAATTAGCAGATATATTACAAGTACAAATAGTTTATTTTACTAGAAATAGTAAACAAGGAAAGGAATTTTAGCAGACAGGTCCTAATTTCATGTAAATTCACACAGAATTAATCTCTTCAATGAAAAATACAAAAGAACTGTTGGCAAAATCTGCTTGATAACATCACCAGAGATTTTGTGCCTTATGAGAATTTCCTGAGGTTGTATCTTTACAGAGCACCATTTCATCTGGAAGTTAGGTTTATGCTAGAGTTGTGGCTGTAATGCTGGTCTTCAAGGGTGAAAGAAACCTGAATTACAGATTCTATTTATTTTAACTGTGTGACCTAATAATACTAGAAGTGTATTGTGCGTTAACCTCAGTAGGCAGCAAAGCCCCACACAGCCTCTCGCTCACTCCCCCACTGTGGGTTGGGAAAAGAGTCAGAAGGGTAAAAGTGCAAAAACTCATGCATTGAGATAAAGGCAATTTAATAGGTAAAGCAAAAGCTGGGTGCTCAAGCAAAGCAAAGGAAGGAATTAATTCACTGCTTCCCATCGGCCGGCAGATGTTTAGCCATCCCCAGTAAAGCAGCGCTTCATCACTTGTGTGGTTACTTGGGAAGAAAAATGCCATAACTCTGAACATCCCCCCTTCCTCCATCTTCCCCCAGCTCTTATTGCTGAGCACAACGTCATACAGTATGCGATCCCTTTGGTCAGTTGGGGTCAGCTGTCCCAGCTGTGTCCCCTCCTAACTTCTTGTGCACCCCCAACCTACTCTCTGGTGGGGTGGTGTGAGAAGCAGAAAAGGCCTTGACTCTGTGTAAGCGCTGCTCAGCAATAGCTGAAACATTGGTGTTATCAACAGTGTTTTGGTCACAAATCAAAACATAGCCCCATATGAGTAACTACAAAGAAAATTAACTCTATCCCAGCCAAAACCAGTACAAAGCACCTGGAAGATTTTTAAAAAATTAAATACATCCATGCTCTCTACCACAATTCTATCATTCTTTTGCATGTTTGCAACCTGAATACGACCTCATGCAAGAGTATGAGCTGCGTTAACTATAGTAGGTTTTATTAAAGTACACGTGTAGGTAATGTTGAACTACACATGTCATACTGTCAGAACTATTATTGTTTTGTTTTGTTGTTTTTTTTGGTCTAAATTATTAATAGGAAACTTTTAAGCAATGAGTCCTACATCTGAAGGTACACCAGCTAAGTCACAAAGAGAAATCACTAACATTTTAACTGCCATTAATGTTTGTGAACATTTCTCTATATCTATTTTCATACCATCTATGCTGCAAGGCAGCAGAGGTCAGGAAAACAAAAAAAGGACTTTTGACCATTTTTATAAACAACTGTTATTTTAATACCATTTCTTTTAAAAATATATGAGGAAATAAAACCATTTTTTTCCAGTTGTGTGGGTTTTGTAATTGCAACAGCCATGTGGTTTGGTTATAGCTCTGGCATCTGTTCCCAGAACTGAATTTGGCTAGGGAGAGGGATTGATTCTTCTGTACCAAGAACAAGCTGAAAAATAAGAAATATAGCTGGGCCTTTGCAACATATCTTTAAGAAGTATATTTTGGTTTATATTAATTATAGTACTCTCTTAAGATGGAATGGAGAGCTGTTCTACCTAAGCACCAGTTTAGTGGGAAGCTGTGAGCTTCTTTATAATTTCTTGAGTTGGCTACTGAATCTAAATTAAGTTCTACTTAACCCAAAGGAATACTTGAAGGAAAAAAAATATAAAAAAATTAAAAGGTTTCTTAATGAACATGTTATCTTTTTCTTTATTCAAAATTGAATCACATATCTTAATTCTACTTTTTTTTTTCTTTTTTCCTTTTCTTTTTCCTTCTTTTTTCAGAAGGGAAGGGAAGGGAAGGGAAGGGAAGGGAAGGGAAGGGAAGGGAAGGG